>CM077576.1:46328176-46921576 GCA_039657325.1 Stephania cephalantha
ACATCTCGGTCTGCGAGGCGAAACAATCGCGCACCCGAGACGAAACTTCGGATAACGCATAAAAAACACAAAAAATTTGCAAAATTACCTCGAGGACGACCTCTCAGCACCAGAAGCATTACAATCCTCCATTATATAGTGGAAACAACTTGGATTTGAAGAAATTACCAAACCTACGTTGACAAACAAATCATCATTTTCACGGTTATACACAACTAAAACGAGTTCTAAAAAACCGAATATGGTTGTCAAACATTGTTACCTCGTTGTCGGATGATGTCAATCCGCAGAATCGATCGATTCTTCGCCAAACGCAATGTGGCTTTGTGGTTCAAGCTTGGTGGTGGGGTGCCCTAACTCCTTGTCAAAATGGTTTGAGGGTTTGAACCATTATATATACGAGGGCAAAATGGTCTTTTCCATTTTCTTTGGAATTTTTACAAATAAGTTGGGTGCCTTCATGAAAAGGTGGGGTGCCCTTAGCGGTCCTCGATCGGTGATTGCGAGAATAATCACAAACACCAAAGAGAGTTCTCAACACAAGAACTTCTCTAAATAAAGAATAAAACTCTATGTTTTATTAATGAAAAAAAACTATTCAATATCAATAATCACTACCTTTGCAATAGCTAACTTATGCCTTTATCTAGGCATATGACCAACTAAGACTTGGACTCATAATACGACTCACAATTAGTCACAAACTATGACTAAACTTATACACAAATTAGAACTCCAACCATGCAGCTCTTAATCAAAATACAAACAAACTTATAAAATTAATTTCTTACTTGTTATCACAATCTAACTATGACTTCAACTTATATGATCGATAATACTAGATAATTATTAAATCCTAGTCTAACACCAACTCTGATTTGCATCATTCTCTTCTGGTTGAGAAAAATTTGTCTTCGAATTTAATTCTCATCTTCAGATGTCGCACCAGTATACTACACCAAATGTTTGACATTAAACCCATCTGAAGTACGCATATCTCATGGTAACTTTAACTTGTAGGCATTGAGATTTATCTTCTCAATAATCTCGAATAGACCCGCCTTTTGCTTAGACAATTTATGATACTCATAAATGCAAGCATGCGATATTTAATGAGAATAACCTAAACCATGTCGCCAACTTCGAACTCAACACGACGACATTTTCGATTAGTATTTTGCTTGTATTTTGCAGTAGAAGAAATTAATTTGTCATAAGTAGTTTTATAAATCTCTTGCAACTTCTCAACAAAATCTTCAGCTTTGACATGTATTCTACCAAAAGTAGGAATATAAGCAAGATCAAGTGGACACCGATGAATGAGACCATACACGATCTCGAAAAGGACATAAAAATGCACTACGATTAGAACATTGAGCCAATCAAGAAATTCTTCCGTGGGATCTCTCCATGAAACTCTAGGATGCCAAACTTTCAACCCGATTTCCACCTTCTACCATGTCCGGATGCTTTTGGTGATCTCCAAACCTCAGTTGTTGATCATGATATCACGAGATCATGTGCAAAAGGGTTTTCTTCCTCATTTAACTCAACATCCTCGGTAGGCACTTTGTCCTCAAACCATTGTTGACGTCGTTGGCGAGGTTGTTGCGATTGCCTCTGCAGAGACAAGCTGTTGGACTTGATTCGATGTAACGGTTGCACTTGAAGTGATAAATTTTTAACTAAAGTCGTTAGTTGATCCATCCTTTGATCGACATATGTTGTATTATCTTTTGGAGGAACCTCATCTACATGATCTTCACGTCTGGCTTGTCTTTTCATCGGCATTGCGGAAGACCATAGGATATTGACGTTCTGATACCAATTGATGTAGATCGATGGTTGCAAGAATAATCAAAAACACAAAAGAGAATTCTTAACACAAGAAATTCTCTAAATAAATAATAAAACTCCTTGTTTTATTAATGAAAGAAACTATTCAATATCAATAATAATTGCCTTCAAAATAGCTAAGTTATGCCTTTATACAAGCATATGACCAACTAAGACTTGGACTCATGATACGACTCACAATTAGACGCAAACTATAACTAAACTTAGACACAAACTAGAACTCCAACTATGCAACTCCTAATCAAAATACAAACAAACTTACTAAATCAAATGCAAAATCCAAATGATATTGACTAAAAGACGAGGGCCTTCCAATTGTCCCTTGCACGTCTCCAAACAAAATGTCTTCTGTAACGACCCGTGTCCTTAAGTAGGTAATTAACCATAATCCAAACACTAATTAACTCGAGTTAAGCTTGCGGTTAAGCTCAACGTATTTCGATTAATGCGTGCGTACATTTTGTGTGAATGTATTGTGTTTGGTTGATTTCATTATAAGTTAAAAATACTACAAGCTATTGATGTAAATTAATATAAGACTATAGATGGAAAATAAATAATTAGTAAATTGGTGGGTGTTTAGTGACACGCGTGGGGTGCACAATAGCGTGCATGCTCGAGGATGGTTGTCGGTGCACCCGATAGATTTATAGGTGAGGAAATACATAGGTATATATATATATATTTACATAATTGATATATATAAATATATATAACCTATAGTTTGAATTGAATTATCAACCCTTGGATTGCCTCGAGATACGTATGACATAAACATCAAAGAGGGGAATAATGCAAGGAGGCATGAGACGTTGATGAATTGATGGATTAGTCAAGCCTCGAGATGTGCGTAAACACATCTCCATGAAAATCAAATGGTGCACATCTCCATGAAAATCAAATGGTGCATACGTTTTATGATATCTACATAGATTAAGTGGTGCATGGAGTGAGCTAAGTGGCAAGCATGTGTGGGATGAGGTGGCTACTGAAGTGGTTTGTTAATAGCCATAAGATTTACCTCGAGATACACGATACGTATCTCAAGGACATCAACATGTTTGATCATGAATCAGGTGGTTAGATGCTGATGGGTTTGACTGTAGCCACAAAGATCATCCTCGAGATACACAACATGTATATCGAGGAAGATCAAAACATAAAATGAAATGAACCGAACCAACAGATCTACCTCGAGATCTGTGCGATGCGATTTTTGAGGAGAATTAATATATAAATAAAAAATCACAACATTTCACTATTGTTTGATCGAAAAGAAAGGAGAAGCAGCTGAGGGTTTTGTTAATCTGTGGAAGGAGATCAGGAGAGGATCACCAAGTAAATAAGATGAATCAAATTACTGTAAATAAGTGATCATCACTGTGGTTTTAAATTTGTTTTTCAAGTTGGATTCATGAATCGGTGATGAGTTCTCTGTAATTGTTGTTTTTATTGATTGTTGTTAGTGTAAGACCTCATTCGAGGCTCTCCCCGTTAATTTGGGAATGTTTTATATGAGTTTTATAAGGGTTTAGGATTGAACAAGGGCTATTGCCATGTTCTCTATTGGGACGCTCGACGATGGAACGCACTCCCTATAGAAAGGAAACACACTCCCATCAAGAACTAGGAGGAACCTAGTTTGTGGAGCGCGCCCTACTAAATATGGGATCACGCTCCCACCCCATAAAATAGCAAAAATGTTAAATTTCTTATAAGTTTTTTTGAAGGTTTAGGGAATGATTTAGGGGTCCTAAACATATGGTATTCAACCTAAATCAATAACAACTAGTTTATTTTAGGTGTTTGACCGAGATGAAGATATTTAAGGATACCGGGAGTTGTGTAAGTCAGTAAAAGTTAGGAAAATCGATACAGGTAAATGTGATTCATTTATTTTATCAATTATGCTATATAATTAGTATATTAGCTCATGTAGCTTATGGACTACGTGTGGGGCATTATATTGTGACTCATGTTGTTTAATGTTTTATATCTTAAACTTCGGAAGTGAAATGGATAGGGGAATGATAACTTAAATGTAATGGAGTTGGTGGATAAGTACCAACCTCAGAGGAAGGTGGATAAGTACCTACCTCTAATGAAATAGTACATTGGAATGAAATTGAAGTTGGCAAATAAGTACCATGCTTCAAACTAACGTGAGAGTAGTGGATAAGTACCAATCTCAGAGGAAGGTGGATAAGTACCTACCTCTAATAAAATGGTAATTGGAATTCAATTCCCATTATGATTATGATACTCTGTCCATTCACTATCCATTTAGAGTCGGAATCTCATTTAGACGTTAATGCACTCTATGAGATTCTATATTAGGCCAATATATAACCCCTCAGGCTGTGTTCTCGCATAAAGGAGAGAAAGATTCTCGTTTTACAACTATAAATGAAAAAAAGGTTCACAATACAGTTGCGATGAACTGAATGTCTTGCATCTAATATTGGATAATGTTGTTATTAATTTATTTATTCATTGATTAATAGTAGATAGTTGATAGGTAAATGAGTTTCACTTACTGAGCAAGAGGGAGCGCTCATTCCTCTTAACATTTTAGGTACATGGTTTAACGCTAAAGAGAAAGGAAAAAGAAAGACCTAGGTGTTTAGAAATCTCCTCCAATGTAATGTACTCTTTTGTATATATATTATATTGAATTACTATTTCATAATAAACATGGTTGGGATATGGTTTTATAACAGGGTTTATCTTAGATTTTTGTACATCTTGTGTTTAATTGAAAACGTTTTAATTCCGCTATGTTTTGTTTTTAGTTATTATTTGATATTTAAGATATACGGGATGCAAATATTAGGTTATAAGGTAAGGTTGTTGGTTCTAGTTCGGTTTAGTTTTAGCGGGGCTTAATTGGGGTTTCAAGTGGTTATCGCCTAATTGGGATATAGGATGCTACATATTCAAATGCAAGGTTCACTAACACAACTAGCACCCATGACTTGGTACATAAAAAACCAAGTGAACCAACACAAAACATTGCTTGAAAAGCATGAAAATTAAGGAGTATACTGTAGTGTGCCTTTGACAAGAGCCAAAACATTGCATTAAATACCTCGAGTGTGAACTCCTCACGCGATCTTAATGAAGGAGTCAATTCAGGCATAGCGGTAAGAAACCTCAATTGTAACGACTAGTTACCTTAAGCTGGTGATTAGTATTGACATGAATCTTAAATAACCCGAGTTAGACTTGTGGTTAAGTCCAATGTACCTCAATTAGTTTGCGCGTGTGGGTTTGTGTGATGATTTGTGTTTGTATGGTATGTTTGATGAATCTTATAGGTTTTGGGATTAATAAAAAATTAATTCAAACCTATAAATGGAGAATAAACAATCAATTGATAAATTGCTAGTACACTATGTACGACGAGGGGGTCATGAAATGAATGTGCACACCCGAGAATACTCGTAGGCATGTTATTTGAATTTATTGGCGATAAAATACATGAGGTATACATATATATAAATGAAAACTTAGGTTTGATTTGATTTACATGAATTGTTGGATCGCCTCGAGATGAACGTAAGTGAGATTGTGTTAAGATGTGTGTCACAATAGGTTGCGTCACTTTAACACAAGAGTCACTTGATCATCCTCGATATAGCGATGATGTGTATCTCGATAAAAATCCATATATAAAAAATCAAAAGCTTCAAACTTATCACTTATCAATGTTTCATTTTGATCAAGAGAGGCAGTAAAGCGGTGAGGGTTTTGATTGTGAGGGGATTGGTTCAAGAAAGATTTCCCAGTAGATTGGAAGTAAATCAAATCACTGCAAATCAATGACCACCATAGTTGGTAAGTTTGAATTTAGCTTTTAGTTCAATTCATAAGTAGATTATGAATTCTATGTGAATTGATGTTGTTGATGCTGGGAAATGAGTTAAAACCTTATTAGAGGTCCTCCCTGATGTTGTAGGGAGAGCTGTGAAGTTGTTGATATGATTCGGTGATTGAACAGAGGCTGCTGCCCTATTCACTGTCGAGACAGTGAAGGGTGGAGCGTGCTCCCTTCATAAAGTGTCAGGAACCCACTAAATGAGGAAGCACACTCCTACATCAGAAAACAACAGTGCTGAGTTTTGATTGGAGTTTCCAGAGGTCTTAGACAACTTAGGGATTCTAAATGTACGGTATTAGACATATATTATCTACAAATGGTTTATGATAGGTTTTGGAACAGAGGAAGGTCGATTGACCAGAAAAGTTAGGAAATTCAAAAAAAAAGCCTAGCTGAGGTAAGTACAAATTTACTTATTTATCAATGTTGCCTAAATATTATAGTATATGTAGTTCATATAGTTTATAGATTGAATGGGGCGCTATGTACATTTTTATATGTTTGTTAAAATGGAAAACATTGTACGATGTGATCGGTGAGAGTAAATCCTGGAATTGAGAATATGTTGAATATGATATAGGTTTGATTCCTAGCGTGTATGTTAAACCCTAATTAGCTAAACATGTTGCGTGGATTACATATACACTTTAGAGGTTTCGAGATAGAACCATTGAAAATTAAAGGATTGACTAGACAACATATTGGTAGATATGTTGATCTAGTAATCGCATTAATGGTGTCAGTGGTTAATCAACTCTAGATTTATAAATGAAATGAGAATCACAGTGTAATAGTCATTGACGGTTTAACTTGCATCAGCCATTTATTGGATTATATGTTTTCATAATCTTGTTAGTTATGCTTGGTGCATACTATTATTGTATATTACTCTTAGATTATTATATGGAATATTGATGTCTTTGTGAGCAAGTTGGAGCGCTCACCATAAATATAACATTTCAGGTTTTCAGCCTAGCGCTTGAGTGAAAGGGAAAGAAAAGATTTAGGAGTTTTATTGTCTTCTCTTCGATGTAATGAGCCTCCCTATATATATATACACTGTTTGGGTTACTTTATTGTAATATAATAGGGTTGAGAGGTTTTATAAATGAGTTTTGTGTTTTGATAAAATCTGAATTTATGTATATTATATTGATTATTGAAAAAGTTTTAAAATTTTCGACGTGTATATTTTTAATTTATTTTGATATCGATAAATATGTTGAGTTTATCAGGTACTGAAGGAGAGGCTGCTGACTCTAGTTAAGTCTGGCTGGTGTACCAAGGCTTAATTGGGGTTTCAAGCCGAGTATCGCCCTAATCGGAATAGGGGATGCTAGATCTATACTAATAATTGGACTTTGAACATCATATAGGCAAATGTTTCCTTGAATTGAAGAATAGAGAGTAGAATAAAAACCAAATGCAACATGCTTCCCAAGCAAGCCCAATCATGAATCAAAAAGAAAGTCTTCGGCGAAGAAACAAGCTGATAATGGCCATCAAATGCAAATTCCCAAGTGCGCAGTTCTCTCTTAGACATTTCTTCAAACAAACTTTGTTGTGTGACCTCATTTTGTGTACTAGTTATAAAATAATCAATATGCTGATCAACTGTAATTTTCATGTGTTGACCGACATCTATGGCAACAAAAATGAACCAAAGAAGATATCCACTTACATTTCCAATAAGCAGAAGAACTTTGAGTTGAAGAGGCGATGAGGTCAATGCAAAAGGATATCTCAACACTGTAGCCCATGTAAACATTGGTGGCAGTAGCATTTATTCAAAGATGTCCCAAGCATCACTTTAAGTCCAAGAGTACAAGACCAATTTGATGGAATCAAAATGCAACATAGATAAACACAAGCCATGGGTCTTAACGAGTTCTGTTTTGAGCAATAAACATATCCGACGAGAGTAGCATATCTTGCAAGCTTGTGTTTGGACATCTTTGTGGTCCATTTAAGTACTAAGGAATCAACATTCCTTAAAAAATCTTCAATTCTCTTATATCAAAATTGATATTAATGTGTGACAACCCCAAATTTTTAAGCAAACTAGGCACTGCCACGTCGTCGAACACGTCAGCAGGTCATTGCACACCTGTCCATGACGACACGCGAATAATATGACTTAGTCAATTTCGATGTTTAAACTATTATTTTATCAAAATATACTAAGTTATGAAGGTTTACAACTTAATTTGGTTGTTTGATCATTTAAGTTATTTAAATAGGTAAAGTCTTAATAATATGCAAATAAGTAATGTGAATGAGTTTTGCATTGATTAACAAACTTATGAGGTAGAAACCCGACAAAAGGATACTAAATATATCAATAAAGGCGACAGAATGTATTGTAAGTGTCAATATACATGTATTAGGTAATAAGTCACATAAAATGATCTCAAAAAGCAGTATGTACATAAATACAAACACTTACAAAGTGAAGCTACCGTGGCTCTTTAGATCTAGCTTATCGTATGATCTGCAACTTGCCACAAAAAATAATGACAAGTTGTAGTGAGTAAATCCTAGAGAAATTCGGTTAGTATTCACAAGAAATCCAAATAAAGCGGCTACAATTCATGCGGGAAAATAAATACACGGAAATGTAAAGCATGAATATACGTCGCATAGATAATCAATAATATGGAACACGAGTGTGGTGTATAGTTGTCGAGCATGGGACGTAATACTAAATCGAGAAGGCCCTGGTGGCGAGGTAATCCCCGCTTCTCTTCACGGTCGAAATGAGGTACTCGTTGGTCGGAAGGTAGATTTCCGCCCAAGAGCCTCGAAGGAGAGGAACTTTGTGATTGAGGCGTGCCTCACGTCAACCCACTCTCGAGATCATTGATTCACGGAGATAAATCTCACGTGTAGTCTAAGGTATGACCAACAGTAGCGACAATCGGATTGTCATATACAAGAGAGTCGAGAAAGGGGTCATACGTCGCTTCGACCATACACGGATACACGCGAGAATATAGTAAGTATGCAAGCCAGAACTAGCGAAAAATAAAAGTGAACTATGTAAATTATGAGGGAAATAAGTAAATTTTAAGCTAACTTTCTCGTGGGTTTACTTACCTGACGCTCGTGAAATCGCTTCGAAATGACTCGTTCGCGCCTTGAACTGCGCACCTGATACCTGGCTAGTCTCCTAATTCCCTAGTGTCCAATTTTATCATTTTAAAATGTTTTAGTCTCATATTAAATGATTTTATAATGTAAAATCAAAAATTAAAATTTTATTCTAAATTTTATTGTGGCACGCTTTTCAAGTTACACCGGGGTGCCAAATGCCCGAAAAAAGTCTCGAAACTTATTTTTCTACTTATTTTCTAAATTTTCACATTTTCTTTTATCTTTTTGGATTTTTCCATAATTTTTTTTACCTATTTTCCTATAATTTATTTTATTTAATAGGGGTGGGACCCCTAAATCGGTCCGCTTCGGTCGGGCCCGATCCGGTCCATCCGGGTAGGACCCGAATCGGCCTATTTTGGTATGACCTGGATCACCCCAACTGGGTCGGGCCTAGGCCAACCAAGTCGGGCCTAAAGACGAATTCGTCTTTGGAAAAGAGACGGATTTGGGGTAAAAAGAAATTTTTTTACCCATATATCAATTAAGCCTTATCTACTTCTCCATATATCAATTATAACCACCATTAAAAGCTCTTAAATTTTCTTAAAAATTTAACAACCACCGCCACTTACCTCGAACAAGAATGATCGCCGGCGTGAGAGGTGGTGATGTCAGAGCCGATAGTGTCGTAGGAGGAGAGCATGGTGAGCGTGAGACCAAATTCGATGATAAAATAAAGTTGGGGAAAAAAGAAAAAGAAAAAGAGAGGGAGATAAGAGAGTTCAGGTTGAAAGAGATTGGAATCTGTTTGTTTGGAGAGGAAAGAGAAAAAGTGAGTGATGGGTAGGTGATGAGTTGTCACTTTGTCCGGGGTTGAGCGTGTGTTCTCTAAACCCCTTGACTACCTTATACACCCGTGTTACGCGCACCCCGTAGCCTATGCTTTCGTCACTACACGCGCGATGTAACTAATGAGAATCTTAACTAGTGCGACGCGAATATTTAATAATAGCACAACAAATTAACAAGCATCACATGAAAATAAATATAATTCACCTTGTCTGGCATGCCTTAGACTTTTCTACGACGTCCACGTGGGTTCGAGCTTAGGGTTTAAATTTTAATTCATTAATTAATCGAGATTAATTAGAATGGGCCGTTACAATATTCCCAACTAAATGAAACTTCGCCCCGAGATTCAAACTTAAGTTAAATCTTTACCTTGGAACAACTGGGATATTGCTGCCGAATGGTAGAATTTCTCTCCCAAGTGAGGCTCTCGTTTTTATGGTACTGCCACCGGACGAATACTAGTGGTATTTCCTTCCTCCAGAGAGTTTGTACCTTGCGATCCCCTATCTCAATGTGGTGCTCCTCGTACTTCACATCTGGTATGACCTCGATCCTAGTCATATCAACCATCAGTCTTGGTCCTGATCTGGCCAACCTCAGCATAAGAATATGGAAAACATTATGAACCCCTGCCAACTAGCTTGGTAATCTCAACTGATAAACGACGCCCCCAACTTGTCGGACTATCTAAAACAACCCTATGAATCTCGGTGCAAGTTTTACCTTAATCCCAAATCTCTTTTGACCCTTCAAGAGAGAAATCTTCAAGTAGACCAGTGGTTTCATAACTCAGCCCATTGTGACACTTATTCACATATTTTTTTCATGTTTGCTCAAGAATCTAGAATGTCGACAAATGTGTCTAATCCTACCAATGTGACCCTGCGCATCTCGAGGCTCTATCACTCAACTTGTTGGTATTATCTGATATCGTATGAGACCTTAATCTGGTCTTTACTACAAAACCTTTAAATTTTTTTTGACCAATCTTCAACTGATAAATCTCATTTTAAGCGCTCACAAAACCACATTTTTTCACATGTCACTTGACAACAATTGAGCGCCCTGGACATATACACAATCCATTATATCCAAATTTGGAGGTAATCCTGTTTTATCTAGATAAAGGTGCTTGCCAAACTGACACGTGAATAAAACTTATGTGGTAATACCTTCACTCTTTTGTCATCTCTGTTGAAAACCTTGCAACCTACCATCTCGCCTCATGTCCTACCTAAAAACCTATCAAGTTACTCGATCGTAGTGAAAATATTATCTGACATTTATTCGTCATTTTGCTTTATTATCACCTTTAAGGTATCCAAAACTCTTTTGTGGTGCTAAACAAGCACGGTTAACTATCAAACTACACTTGAAACTCCATATGCTTAACCTCGTCGGCGTGATTTATAGATTCTCGAACATTGTCGAAAACACGCGTCTTCATGTCTGGACTCTAGCACGACTTAACTAGAAATACTTCTAAAACTTCGCTGAATCAAGTAGCACAATATAACCATATTATTCCTAAAGTGTTTCATCGCATATAAAATTTCAAACGAGATTAATAATTAACGCTATTTGAATCATACTTGTTTGGATACTTAAACTCTTGTGATATGAGTTCTAAGTCAACTAACTATATCGCTATCAAAAGGCGACTCCAACTTATGCATCATATAGAAGCATAACTGTGTGACTCTTTGGGCACATGCGTACGCCTAGGCAGTAATAATATCTTAACCAGTCCGTGACAACGTTCGTTATGAGTAACACACTCACATGTATAAGTTCCATATTGTCTCATCATTCCCTTCTGCAGAGTATACCTAACTAAGTCGTACTTCGCGTATTCCAGGACCTAAAGAGAGTAACTGCTCATACAATAAGGTTGACCCTTACTTCCCTAGATTCTCTGAAGAGTCGTGCATGTATATGTTCTAGATCGATAGATAACACGCCTCTTACGTTTCCTATCAGGATGTTAAACTTAATACTTACAGCAAAAGTCATCCTGCTAACCCAATTTCGTCTCTTGACGTCTTCTCCTGTACTTCTAAGTTAAAAACCTAATTTCCATCTTTAACGTGTATCTAAAGTTTTCAACTTTTTCGGTGAAATATTTGAATCTTTATTAAGTGATAAGCTTTTTGTCTTGGAGTTAAGTTTTGCGTTATTCTCCTGGTATGGATATCCCTCTATCTCGATTGGACTTAACAAATTCTACCTCTTTCTGAGTTAGCTTGGTGGGACTTGCTCAGTTTTTCCAAGCTTCTCTTGTGGACTAATTGAAAAACCATGAAAACCTAAATAATTATTTCTTTGTTGTGGCGAGTCTAAACTAATTTTTCATGTCGGCCCCTCGTCATTAAGACAAGCCTAATGACCCTAGATTATCTTAATTCCCTAATAATCTAGTTAGCCTAATCCATTCTTTCAACTTTGACATCGAAATAATAATTATTCAATCCTTAATAATGCTCCAAAATGTAATTTAAATCCTCACCTGATTCGGTTTTTAACTTATTTTATTGGAGCTTCTAGGAAATCATATCCGTGTTTTTGTAAAAATTTCGGCGGCACCTCCCATAAAAGTGGCATGCCGAAAAATCCACTTAATAGACAACAAAACTGGGGAGAGGCCTAGAATGACTCACAACTCCCCGCAGTTCATAATGTATATCAAATTCAAAGTTATAAACTAACTAAGAGTCTTCAATACCTTAATTAGAACTTTACAATCCCAAACAAACTAAAATTGAAAGATAAACCTCTCAACGTGTTTTAAACTAAATTAGGAGACGCTCATAACCATTTAAAGAAAGCTCACGCCCTACACTCACCCAGAACCCTAAAACCATATATATATCAATAATTTACAAAAAGAATTTACTTTTAACTCTTGAAAATAATTACCACGATTTTCGAGTCTTGTCCATTCTTCCCTTCGTCTTCATATAGAATCTGACACTATCAAAAACAACTTGAAGATGTCAGACAAGTAAATTTCTACATTGATTTGTACTACTACAATTGTTAGTTTAATGCATGGAGACATGTAATTGCATTTCCAAAAACAATAAGATATACTCGTCAACATGAAATGCAATCCACTCTGTTGTTGTCTCCTAACTATAATCGATGCTGGAGCTTAGAAAATAGTGCGAGACGGTATTAAGAGATGATGAAATGCGAGAGATAACTTGTCAACGTTACTCAAGCTAGTCTTACTAGACGACGTAGAGCGGGATTGAAACCAAGTTTCAAGCAAACCGGACTCGAAACAAGCTTATCTCCTCATTTGTCTCTATGTATGCATGACCAAGAATGATAAAATACAATGCGAGACTATGATACAATTACAGGTACAAAGATATTCAATCAATATTAAAGATCATTTGTAGGGTTTACTTACCACCAAACTAACTTTAAGTTGGTTATGAAGCCTCACATAACTTTACTTGGCTTTCGCCTACTTCAACAAGTCCTATTTAAATCATAAAATTCAGGTGTTAAAGTTACAACTCTATTTTAATACTTCAAAACCATTTTTCAAGCTACAATGGAGTTCAAACCACTCTAAATTCCAACAACTTTATCTTAATTCTCTAATTTCGGTCATAAACTACTTAATTGGCTTTAAAAGTAATTCACTAATCTACTACGAATCTTAAATTGTGATTTTAACTTAATTGGCAATTTGAATCTTACCAATTCCAAATTTCAACTTTTAAACTTCAACAAATCTCAATTTACTCATTTTATCAACTTTTGTAGCCTTTTCCTTCGCCAAAACACCTAAACATTGCAATGCAACGTTTCTACGAGTCTCTCAATAAAATCTCAAGTCAAAACTACCCTAGAATAAGCCTTCAACACTTAGTCAAATTATAGGTAGTGCAGATTATTCATTAGCGAGACACTATTTTCAATGCTAAATTTCAACCTTTAAACCAATGAATTTCACCACAAGCCTTCTTGACAATTGAAATAGGATATACCAAGATTCGAACGAACCTATTCGCAAGCATTTTATAACATCTATAACACCTTTGAATCATTAGCTGTGACGACCCCAAATTCTGAGGCAAACCAGACATCGCCACGTCGCCAGACACATCACCAGATCATGCCACGTCACAGACATACTTGTCTATGACGGTCCGCGAACTTACCATCTAATACTTCAACTTAGTAAATTTTGATGTTTAAATGATTATTTTAGCGAAATATACTACGTTATAAAGTTTTATAACTTAATTTATTTGTTTTGATTATTTAAGTTATTTTAGTAGCGGAAGTCTTAATAATATGCAAGTAAGTAATGTAAATAAATTATGTATTGATTAACAAACCTATGGGGTGGAAACCCGGTAAAAAGATACCATGTATGTCAATAAAGGCGATGAAAATTGTATGATAAGTGTCAATATACATGTATCAGGTAATAAGTCTCCCAAAATGATCCAAAAAAATATTACATATATAAATACAGATACCTACAAGTTAAGCTATTGTGGCTCCTTAGATCCGGATCGTCGTATATCAGCAACTTGTCACAAAAAACAATGACAAGTTCCAGTGAGTAAATCCCAGAGAAATTCAGTTAGTATTCAAAAGAAATCTAATAAAATGTCTACAATTCATGCAGATAAAGTAAATAAACGGAAATGTAAAGCATGAATATAAGTCGTGAGATAATCAAGAATATGGAACGCGAGTGTGGTGTATAGCTGTCGAGCCCTGAGACGTAAATACTAAACCGAGAAGGCCTTGGAGGTGAGGAAATCCATACCCCCTCTTCACGGTCGAAATGATGAACTCTGTTGGTCAGAAGGTAGGCTTCCGCCCAACGCCTCAAAGGAGAGGAAATATGTGACAGAGGTGAGCCTCACGTCAACTCGCTCTAGAGATCATCGACTCGCTGAGAGAATCTCACGCGTAGTCTAAGGTATGACCAACACCGTAGCAACAATCAGATCATCATCAACTAAAGAGCCGGAAAAGGTTCACACCGCCCCTTCGACCATACACAGACACACGCGGGAATAGAGTAAACATGCAAGTTGAATTGGTGAAAAGTAATGTGAAATAAGTTGACTTTCTCGTAGGTTTACTTACATCAATCCGGTTGATACCTTATCCAGAATATCGGTCCCTACTCCCGTTAAAGTAATCAATGCGTCCAAATTCCTAAATCAATCAATTATATTTGATTATTATCATTTTTGAATTATTCATTTTTTTATCAAAATCACACGCATAACGAGGTAAACCTCGACTCGAGTCACTTTTAAAATATTTTTGGGTCATTACACATTTATCGAGATGAACCCTATTTGGGTCATCATTTTATTTTAAGTCTTTATACCAATTTCGAGGATACATAGAATCTTGTTGATCTACACGCACCTCGAGACCATCTTTTTGTCTATTTTTATATTTTTACTTATTTACTATTCTTTCATTAATACGCATCTCGAAAAAATCTCGAGATGCGTGTAACATTTTAATGCGCATCTCAATGCGATTTTATTTATTTATTTTTATATAAACATTCGACCCAAAAAATATCGAGATTATTATTGTTTGTTATATTTTTATTATAGTTTATTTATTTATTTGAAATTAGCACGCATCTCGAGAAAAACTCATGATACGTGCAATTTTGGTGCGCATATCGAGGTGATGATATACGCTCCAAAATCAACACGAATCTCAAGGCGACCATCAAAGCATCAACATCATGGTGCGGATCTCGAATTCATTTAATATTATTAAAAATCCGCACGCATCTCGAGAATGCCTCGAGATGTGTGCGGCTTCAACACGCCTCCCAATGCATCATTTACGCCTCACACATGAACACGGATCTCTAGGCATCCTTAAAATAGTCTCAAATCACCTTACAACACAAATCCCAATGTGACATACACCCGAATACTATAAGCTCTCCCCGAGATTTCTACACACACCATATACACTAAATCTACCCAAAAACCACTATATAAACCCAATCTTCTTCAACAAACCCACATCCTACAAAAATAAATCACTTACCTCGACAATGATAGGGGAGGCCGAGGAGGGTGAAATATCGAGCAAGGAGGGGTCGTCGAGCAAGGAGGGGTGCTGTCGAGGCCGAGGGGAGAGAAGACTTCGAGTGACGGCACCGAGAGAAAAGAGGGAAGCCACGAGAGGCCGAGAGGTAGGAGGAAGATGTGGGAGCTTGAGGAAAGGGTTTGTCTCGGGTAGAGATCTTTCTCCTCTTTTCTTTTGTTTGATCTTAGAGACAGAAAGGTATGAGAGAAGAAAAGTAAGATAGAGAAAGAAGAAAAGTAAGAGAAAGGTAGTGAAATCGTTTAGATTGAGTGAGAGAGAGAAAAAGTGTGGTTTTTACTTAGGAGAGAGAAAAAAGTGAGTGTGTGATGTCATCAATGTAATGAGGTGTCCACATTGTAGAGGTTGAATGTTGTTTGATTTTATTTTGACTTTTTTTTTAAAAAACTTTTAAACCACAACTAACCATTTTAAAGTAACCTAACTTATCTAGTTAATCACTCTAACTTGTTTGACTCCCTCTTACGTTCTCCGCCAGACTTGACTCGTTTTACGAGAGTATTTTTCGGTCACACGTGTTCTTAACTTGTCGGCGACGTCTACGTGGGTACGAGCTTAGGGTCATGATTTGTAATTACTCAATCAATTGTGATTAATTAGAGCGGGCAGTTACATTAGCCAAACATGGCTACTCGCAACTGTCAAAATTGTTTACAATTTTTGACAATGACTTGCAGGCTACCTCTGTCCACATTTTCACTACCAAAACAAATGATTCTAAGTTTGTACCTTTCCATTATGTAAAATATGATAGACAAGGGTTAAAATAAGCTTAACCCCATGTAATTTGGATAATATTTGATTCCTTAACTTATCAGCCCAACTTGCTTGCAACCAGTTTTTATACTTAGAAAAATTTTGGAGCTTTTGAACAGTTGAACACTAAGGTTGTGGTCTCTGTTCAGACTATCAAATACCCAACCAAATTATAAGCAAACCCAAAACCGAAATACTGAGCTAAAAATATGATAGATTTGTGAAGGCCCTAGCCCTGCCAGTGAGCCACACCCCTGCCGGGCTAAGCCGGCGTCTTAGAACCCCCACTGCCACTGAGCCTTGAGCACCCCCGATCCACGGCGGTGTGGGTGCACCATCTGCGACCTCCTACACCATATGTGTCCCCCATTTATATTTTATAAATGGGCGCAGTCTTTCACCTAGCTCAATTGGTACTTGGTTCGGGAAATTCGAGGTCTTAAGCCTCTAAGACTTGAGTTTGAACCGAGGGAAGCGAAAGACTGCGCCCATTTATATAAAAATAAATGGGGGGGACGCAGATGGTGTGGGAGGTCGCAGATGGTGCACCCACACTGCATGTGACTGGGGGTGCTCAGTGCCAGTGCAAGGGGGTTTCGCCCGCTGGCTTAGCCCGGCAGGGGCGCGACTCACTGGCAGGGCTGGGGCCTTCACAAGATTAACTTCAAAACCCCCAAAGATCATCATCATATACCAAGAATTGAAGAAATTAACCATACCCGACTTTTCCTATCTCAACACTGTTCAAACATTGAATTCCGTTGATTTAATTCATCAAAACTCCTTCGTATTGATTCAAATTAGTCATATTCTATCAAATTAGATACCAAAACCACTGAATCAATAACCACAACCCAACATACCACAATCCCAAATCAATTCAAACAACTTATAAAACTTACCTCATACAACCAGAACACCAACCGCCACTCTATTTTCTTCTTCATCTCAAAAGCAAGAGATAATGAAAAGGTCCTCATGAGGGAGAAACTTCGTGAGATGATGGACGTGTGAAAGAGAGGACGTGTGATTGAGATTTGAATGTGATTTGTACGAAACAGAGAAAGAGCTGTGAGAGAGGAAAAGAGCATAGCACGATGCCATGAGTGAAAAGAAAGAACACCGAGAGGATGGAAGAGAATGACCAATATCCATGAGAAGGAAGTCGTGAGAGGAAAGAGCAGAGTGTCGAGAAAGGAGAACTTGATGAAGAAACCATGGGAGGCGATTTTCTTCATCAAATTACCAATTCACCCCTTAAACTGAATTGGGGAGGCGAGGGTTTAATCGAACACCCCGAACCCGTGAATGTGTTATTTGGTTTGTCACCAAATTACCAATTCACCCCTTAAATTTATCCTCTCTCTTTGAAAACCAAATGCCCTTCATGGTTTTTTGTCATTTTTTTTTCATGTTTATCCCTTGGTATTAAACTCAAATTAAACCCTGAAACATACCCTAATTTTGCCAAAAATTGAAAAATTACCAACGCGCTCTGAAACTCGCGGACACCACATCTCCAATTCAACTTGATCCTATTTTGCGACGAAATAGTGTATAATACATCTAATAAGCATGCGACACACAAAAATAATATTTGATTTATGATTTTCGATCAAGTAATCCATGAGTTCCACCTTGGATACCTAAATCTCAAATTAAATTTGAAAATACTTAATTAGTATCCTAATCAAGTTTATGAAATTCTCGAATGTCATAGTTCAAGACCACTAATCGCAATACATCTCCTAGAACATCTCATGCTCCACGAAACCTAAACCTACTTACCACTTGGAACAAGTGACTCGAACGCACTTATTTCGATCCAAATCTCTGAGATCTTAAGGCCTTACGCGTCCGTTTGAATCATTGTCCCAAACTTTCTACGAGTTCTCATTTGGTTCGAACTGATTTCAAGTGTAAAGATTTTTACGACTGAGTCATTTATAGATTCATGAAAAATTTGGAACTACATGTTCCTTAGGTTAGCTTAAGGTCATTTTTGACCTCAGATATATTCACAGACTATCTCGACTCGCACTTCTAATTTTGTTCTCTGTCCAAGAGGTGGAAGTGGGGCCCCTACCGACCTCACGGATCGCAAACAAATCATGGCATAATAGTGGAGTTACTCGGGCTGCTATTCTTGCAAGACTACTCCAGTGCTCTGGTTGGAGGTAAAGGAGTCTGCACTTGCTTTCCTACAGTTCTGAGTCATCTCAACACTATTCGCTTCCGTAGAAGCCACTAAAAAGTTATTTGTCTAACGTCCTTGACATGTTCTTGATTGTCGACTTAACGATCTTTGGAATCTACAGTTTTGTGCAAGTTAATTTTTTTTTCTTTTTTTAGCTATCCCGTATGATTTTCTATAAACTAGATCCTGCTCACAAATGTTAGGCGTCATACTACACTTCCTCTACGTGTCGGCCAAAGACAAGGTTTTTCATGTCTTGCATATGTCCTTCCCTAAATGGCGTTCATGTCAATAGAATTTCTCGACTCAAAACCCGCGGTATGCGTGAAATGATCATCATACATCCTAGTCTCATCGAGATCTTTAGGTGTGACGAGTCTCTATTTCCAAAGATATTTTTGAACTCCTTTTTATTGTCATTCTTTACTCATTACGATGTATAGAGGCCTGGTGATGCATTGAGCTCGGAAGTCCTGGCTTACAGAAACCTTCTTCACAATTATCATTTGTGAACCTAAAATAGGCATCCAAGGAGATTTGGTTAGGAAAGCACCTTACATTCGATTGTCGTGCCGAGAATAAGCTCTGTGTTGACTCTAAATATGGTCAAGTCATAACTCACCTATCACGTAGCTAGATATAAAATGATATAACGTCACCATATCTAGTCATGTAGGAGCTGAACTAGTAGTTAAATCTTGTCCTTAGCGTATTATTATGACGCCTCCTGAGATGGGGACTTTAGCCTACAACGACAACGCTAGTATCAATGATGTTGCAACTGACACCATTGAGCTTCTACAGACATTTATTCTTGTGATGTCATATTTGCTTGCATCTGAAGCAAATAATCGGTTATTTATTCCCTGGTGATGTCGTCTGACTACTTAGTTGTGGTATCGATGTCAAAGTCGTTGGACTATACTTACACTTTTGTGTCCCTCGTGACCGCATTTGGAAACTACTAAGTATTTGTCCGACCTTTGTTTGAGTATTCCCTAGCTTAAGCTCGGCCTCTTCTCCACTTACCCCTCTTCTTTTGCCTTAATACTCCGCTTGGTGGTACTATATCTAGCGAGAGGTCGAGTGCAGAAGTACGATTCTCAAATTTTGTCACATCTGCCTTACTCACCATACGTATCTCTAATCGCATTAACTAGTCGTCGAGCCACGAGGAGTGTGCGTATCTCTGCGAGTCGTCGTGATGTGTGATAACCATCAAACAAAGTGTCAGATAAAAATAACTGTGAGCTAAGTATCACTTGTGACATCCAAGAATTTTGTAAACTTGATTAGGATGCTAATCAGGTATTTTCGGATTTAATTTGCAATTTAAGTATATAAGGTGGGACCCGCGTATTACGGATCGGAAATCATAAATTTAAATATCATTTTTGCATGTTGCATGTCAAGTGGATGCAATATACATTATTTTGTCGCGAAGTTGGGATATGTTGAGGTGTATCTTCAATTTGTCATAATCGGGGTTGCGACGCGTGTCGAAGGGCACGAGTGAAAATAAATTATTAGTAGCTTAAAAACAAATGAATAAAGTGTTAATCCCTATGTGAAGATTTTGCCTCGGTTTATGTGTAAGTCGAGATTTGTGGTAATGTTATTTGAGAACGAAGGTTGTACAAGACTTTGCCTCCAGTTTCGTATCAATTGGTGGTGGTCGCAGTTGAGATTGGGTCTAAATCAGTGCACGTTTGGCTAAATATGACAAGAAAATTGGTCAGTAAGATTTTAGTATATGTCGTAGACAAAGTTAAGATTTTTGGATTTTGGTGTGACCAAAACTAGTGTTATGGACGTTTTATGAACATGAACTATTTTATCGAGAGCTTGGTTCAATTTGGAGAAAAATCAACATCGGAAGTTAAAGCACGTCAAAATAGAGATTTTGGGATTAAATAAATAAATAAAAATTAAGCTGCTGACAAACAGCCGAGGGTTTATATCTATATAAAGAAAAAGATAAAAATGAAATGAATCGTTTCATTTCATTCATCAATAGAGAACGAAAACAATTTCGTTCTCTAAACCTCTTTCTCGGGTTTTCACTCATGAAGCTCTCGACGTCCGATTTCGCCCGATTTTTTTTTGCTAAAACGTAAAGTATCGCGTGACGGTCAATTCAAATTAAGTTTCTGCGGTGGGAACGAGGTATTCGACCCGCAATTCGGTATATACTCAATTCAAGGCATTTTCCACAATTCGATTTGAATTACGCGATTTCTCAATTTCTTTTACGTGATTTTGATAGAAATTAGTAGGAATTATTGAAAATTGATGTATTAGGTTGATGTGGACCAATTTGGAATAAATCCCACCAACGTGGGTTAGGGTTTTGATATTGATTTAAATTGGGTTCTAGATGAATGGATTATTAGTTTTAATCCAATTTGACTCCACGGGACGTGGGAATATCTTGATGTTGAAATTGAGTGGTTTCATCGTGTTCATTGTCGAGTTTTGAAGATTTAATTATGAAAATATTGATTCGGAGAAGTTTTTCAGTTCAAAATAAAATAAAGTTTGCCTAGTTGATAGACCATATTGAAAAATTCATCACTTCTACGTTAGTGATCTGATTTGAGTGTTCTCAGAGTCTATGGAAAGTAAGAGATGAGTATTACAATTTCCTTTTTAGACCATCATGATAAATATTTAGGTTTTCAAGGTTAAAAAGTTACCTTAATTTGTCTAGTTGAAAGCCAGTTGAAACAATTATATAAATTAATGTTTTTAAAAATTGTTCTGAAGTGTACTTTAGCCGTAGTTTTCATTGGATTTCGTGATTTGGTTTCACTTGAAACTTGACCCACACAATAATTGGGTATGCATGGAAGCTATTGGATATATTTTCATGGTGATCCGATGTTTCGGGAACCCCAAAAATTATCTTTGAAAATTTGGGTTGGTTATAAGTAAACCTTACGATGATCTTTACTATTGAATGAATATTTTTGTATCAAGTAATTGTATCATAGTCTGCATTGCCTTTTATCATTCTTGGTCATGATATCTTAATCTTGTCTTTGTACTATTTTTGAAAGTCGACATCGATTATAGTTTGGAGACAACGATGGAGTGGATTACATGTCATGTTGACGCATATATTTTATTGATTATCGGAAATGCAATTACATGTCTCCATGTATCGGACTAACAATTGCGGAGTACGGATCAATGTGAGAATTTACTTACGACATCTTCGAGTTGTTTTTGATGATGTCAGATTTTCAATGAAGACAAGGAAGAACGGAAAAGACTCGAAGATTGTGGTGATTATTTCTCAATTTAAAGTACATTTTTGTTATAAATTCTTTATATATATTGCTTTTGGATTTTTGGGGTGAGCGTAGGACGTAACATTTTGTTGAAGGATTGTGAGAGTCTCCTAATTTATTAAAATAAGTTGAGAAAGCTTTTGTTTCAATTTTGGTTATTTTGGATTGGTAAAGTTATAATTAAGCTATTAGAGACTCTAACTTTGTTTATAAATGTGAACTTGATATATATTGTGAGCTGCGGGGAGTTGTGAGTCCTTCTAGGCCTCTCCCTAATTCCACTGTCTATTAGATGAATTTTCGACAGACCACTTTTAGGGGAGATGCTGCCGAAATTTTTATTAAATACGGACATAATTTCTGAATTTGCTCTAATTAGACAAATCATGAATTGAGTTTCATTGAGGATAAAATTTAGTTTTGGAGCTTGTAAAGGATTGAAATAATTATTATTTTTAGGTCACAGTTGAAATAGCATATTAGGTTGATTAAATTATCAGGGGATTAAAGTAATCTATGCGGTTAGTCGTCTTGATGACGAGGGGCTGACATCACTCGTCATGGCTCCAGCGCCGGTTGTACACTTCCAACTAAAGGTTCTAAGTCGGGATCTTCGGGTTTCCACATCTAATGTTTGTTTATTAAGTTTTATTCGGTTATATTTAAAACTTTTCTCTACTCACCTAAACCTAGGCTTTGATACCAAGCTGTGACGACCTCAAATTTCGAGGCAAACCAGCACCATACATCGCTGGGACACATCACCGAGTTCATGTCACGTCAATTGCACACATCCATGACGGCTACGAACTAACCATCTAATAATCCGACTTTGTCAATTTCGATGATTAAAAGATTATTTTGTCTAAATGTACTAAGTTATGAAGTTTTACAACTTAATTTGGTTGTTTTGATTAATTTAAGTTATTTTAATAAATGAAGTCTTAATAATATGCAAATAAGTAATGTAAACGAGTTTTCCATTGATTAACAAACTTATGGGGTGGAAACCCGGCAAAAGAATACCATGTATATCAATAAATGAGACAAAATGTATAGTAAGTGTCAATATACATGTATCGGGTAATAAGTCTCCTAAAATGATCTCATAAAGCAATATATACATAAATATAAACACCTATAAAGTGAAGCTACTGTGGCTCTTTAAATCCGACTTGCCGTATGATCTGCAACATGCCACCAAAAACAATGGCAAGTTCTAGTGAGTAAGTCCTAAGAAAATTCAGTTAGTATTCATAAGAAATCTAAATAAAGCAGCTACAATTCATGCAGGAAAATAACTAAACGAAAATGTAAAGCATGAATATAAATCGCGGAGATAATCAAGAATATGGAACGCGAGTGTGGTGTATAGCTGTTGAGCCCTGAAACACAATACTAAACCGAGAGGGTCCTGGTGGCGAGGTAATCCCTGCAATTAAAATAACTTAAATGAATCAAAACAACCAAATTGAGTTGTAAAACTTCATAATTTAGTATATTTCGACAAAATAATCTTTTAAACATTGAAATTGAATAAGTCGAATTATTAGATAGTTTTCGCGGGCGGCATGTGCTGACCTGGTGACGTGTCTGGCGATTTAGCGGTACCTGATTTGCCTCAGAATTTGAGGCCGACACAAGATGGGACGAAGGATCTTGCAAAGACAACCCTTCACCATTGCTCACAATTAGTGAAATGAGCCTGGAAAGCTTCCAAAAGACAAAGAACAAGCGAATGAAAGCACGAGGGCTCCGCGATAATAAAGACATCAACGATTTGGGAAGAGACAACTAGTTGCAATTCTAGGGATAGGTTGATTGTAAGGTGGTTTGCCATTTTCTTATCTTCATTGAGCTGTTGAGAGCATGGGATGTGCGGCGGCTCTAGTTGCGGAGCAGGGCATTCTCGAATTGGTGAAGATGAATCGATGAATTGGATAGATGGTGGTAAATCCGATGATGGTTGCGGCGGTGACGCCGGTGTAGGGCATGCTGAAATGGAGCTTTCTTATGTGTTGATTTTTCATGTCCGAGGCACTTCTCCACGAGCTATGATCTCCGCCAAGTCTACGATATTGTCACGAACTTGATCACTTTCAATTTTTATAGGTGTGGGGTTTTATCTCAAAATCTTGCCGATCTTAGTTAATGAGATCAACACTTATATACTTCATTATGAAGTTTCAACTATTTGATGTGGGACTATTATTTCGGTCCGCACGTCTCGACACTCCACCTTGGAATGAAATCCATCCAATGAGTTTTGTTTTTTTTTTCTCGACAGGTCTCAATCAAACCGTCGGCTCGATCTGTGTTGATTTTTCGGTCCGCACATCTCAACATGATGCATAGAGTTTAGCTCTCTTGGGTCAGCTGCGGCGGCGGTGTTTCTTGGTTGTAATTTGGAAGAGATTGAGGTGGACAAGGACCAGTGACCGGATCTGAAGAAACAGAAAATGAAATGAAGGGGACTGCGACATTGTAGGGATAAGAGATAGGGGTGGGGCAGTGAGGGGTTGAAGGATTGAGCTGTCAATGGTTGAGGTTGAGGTTGATGGGGAGCTTGAAGAAGGGGTAAAGCCCTGCTAATCCCCTTTAATCCCCTTGATAGTCGTCGAGACGTGGCTCCAACGAGGTAATGGTGATCGTAAGGTCTGAACGACTCACATCGATTAATATTACTTGTGAACATTCACGTCGATTAATAAAAAGTCAAAAAAAAATTTAATTTCCCCCAAAAATATAAAAAAACTTCAAAGTTCAATGATCAAAAGCGTAAAAAATTCGAAATTTCGGGGACCAAATGTTCAAAAATGAAAGTTCAAATGGACCAAATGTATATTGAAAGTTAAATGGACCAAATGTATATTAATAAAAGTTAGGTGACTAAAAGCGTAAAAGTCTTAAAGTTCAATAAAAAAATACGTTTTGCCAATAATAAATTCTAATTCTCATAATAAGCCTACATAGTTATTGCATCATTTTTATTTGGCAAAACTAGCGTATAAGATAGCTTATAACTAAAATTTTAGCTCATAAATTTGAAAATTTAGTAACTAATAAATTTGAATCTAGGCGATCAATTAAAATTGATAAAAGAAAATAGTTAATTGAGTAGGCTGAGAAATAAAAGTGACATAAAAGGACATGTTACATAATTGTTTTCCGGTGAACATGTTAATTACATAATTAATGTATTACTTGACAAGCCATATAATTTATATCATAAAATATCGATGAACTATATTTTTTAAAAAGATATTTAAATTAAGTTGTATTATTTGCATAAAATCAGTAACATAAAAAATAATGATAGAGAAGAAAAGCATTGCATATGCTAGTGACAACTTACCATTTATAATTGGAGAAAAAAATCACATATGCACATGACGAGAAATGAATTTGATCGACAAGAGTGGAGTAACCTTGCCGGAATTGCAGTGTTATATAAATCCACGCATACCCTAACATAGCTTTAGGGCAAAACATATCATTTTCTAAATAAATTAACCATGTAAACTTGTAAAGAGAATAAGTTTATTGTGTATCTTTCTTGTGTACATGGTAACCTATATATACACACAGGTCTAGAATACAAAAGGAAAGTGCAAACCACAAAAGGAATCTACTAAATACACGGGATACTAATTTCCTTAACTGCTAAATACAATATTTAGTTTCATTAACAAAGTTTTCGTTGTGCCCTCCCATCCGTTCCAGATCTAGGCCCAAAAAAAGTCTGTTGGCGACAGCTGCACCGGAACCCAAAAGAAGAAGAAGAGGGAAGGGAGGAAAGATGGTGGCGAGGGGGAGGGGTACAGAGAAACGAGGAGGGTGAGGTGGAGAGGAGGAAAAGAGAAACGGGAAGGAGAACACAAATGAGAGAGGGGGAGGATTTGAATGCTTGGGATAAGAGGAGGGGGTCGGCTACGGCGACTCAGTGTCGCCGACCCTCGAGCCATATCTAAATTTTAGGTTTTTAGGGTTTTAGGGTTTCTGTGGAGGTGGAGGCACTATGCGGCAAGGTCTCCTTCCCTTTCAAAACCATATTTCTTAATCGCTTTATTATAAGCTTAACCAAAACGATACTTGTCACGACCCATATTCCTAATCCTAGTTTAATCTCTTAATCGGGATCAAACGACCGTGACGTGGTACCCGCATGACGAGATACGTGTCGTAGCAGAGGCTAGGTGGCCAGAGGTAAATGTTATATTTATTATGATGTATGCCTAGTTTATTGTATATGTGTAGACTACTAAGTCATTTCTACTTACGTATAGGTGTCGAGGCATGAGCGAAGACGCGCCTTGATATGCATATCGGCGTGGGACCAAGTTAGAGAGCAATGTGGTGAGTTGGTATAAGCTTTATAGTGCTTTCATAAGTGATATAAATGGGGCTATGGTTGGTTATGTATTAATACACTTAAGTTAGTAAATTAAAACAATAACCACTTGACATTTCTCGAGACACGTGTTGGCACATGTCAACACAAATTGAGTCACTCATTGGTGTCACTTGGCATGAGTTAGTGGGACATGTGTTAGTAGGTGAACCATTAGATAAGTCTCGAGATACGTGTGCACATTAGGATCAAGGGTTATCAATCAACCATATCCAATTCATTACTATAAAGCTTTTGGTCAACACAAACTACTCAACTCTTTCATTTTAATTCTTAAGCGAGAAGCAAAGCTTCTTGAAGTGAAGAGAGTAGGCTGGAGGAGTAAGAAGAACAACAAATTTAGTGATTTGGTGAAGAAGAACTCAAGCTTAGCTAGTGTACATCAAGTTAGATAACTTTTCTACACCATAAACATAGCTCAATTCAATGAATTTATGTATTTGATGAAATGTGTTCTTGTTTTATGTTGGTAATGATGTCTTGGAACTTGGGAAGTGTCTGGATGTGTTCAAGGCATTAGCATAGCCAATGTGTGGAGAAAACTCAAAATTCTGTTTGTAGAATTATGGGTTACGCAACACATTGCGCGCTATGTAGGATAGGTAGCGCGCTACGTCGGTCATTAGCGCGCTACACAGGGTCATTAGTGCGCTACATGCTATGACAACATAAAAAAATCAGCAAGTCTCAAGAGGTCCTTAAACACTATAAATGAGTCTAATATGCTAAGTAAAGGTCCAAACAAACTAAAAAACATATGATATAATGTCAGGAACCTAGGGAAGTATTTTGGGGATTCAAATATGAGTTTCGAGGTGTTGGGAGGCCGGAATAGCATAGGAATTTGCGTAGATTGTAAGTAAACTGATTGAGATATTTATTTACATTTCATTCCTATTTACATGTTCATTTCCATTCATTTGGACTGATTTACCTTTGTATTCAATATGTCATGACTTATTGTTCTTTCTCATTACATGAGGTTGCTTTCATGGTATAATTTGTTGATCAAATGATTTCATTGACTCTAAATCATATGCAATATCATTATTGATTGTTAATACATGTGGTCAGTGAAATAGCATGGTATTAAGTAGGTGTTACATAGTATTGTAATCCATTTCCTTTATGCATTAGATATGCAATTTCTTTATTGGATTCTCAAACCATGTTGTTTCTTGAAATATGGAAGTGGTTCTTGTATTTAGGGTCAATGCATTATAGAGGTCCGTCGGACATACGGGGTCACTAGACTTCCAGGGTGATCGGGATCTTTCCACTATCTTGCGCAGCATACGGGAAATGAGTCTCGGGGTTGTTGGCAAGCATAACTTGCGTAGCATATGAGGTATGGTTTAACGACCCTAAAAATCTAACTCGTACCACGTGTCATTTCAGGGTCGTATGTGGGACCCACTCGTCATGATCCGGATCGAAATCGGCGCGAAATATGGTCAAGTTAAGGTTTAGACGTGGTGTACCCGTGTTTTGGAGTGCAATGGTATTTTCGTCAATTTTTGGCAAAAATATGGTATTTTTTGGGGTTTAATTCAGACATAAAATTGAGGAAAAAAAAAGAAAAAAATGGGGGGAACGGATAATAAGAGAAATGAGAGAGGAAAGAGAGAAAAAGAGAGAAAAAGAGAGGGAGAGGAGAGAGAGGAAATAGAGAGAGTGAGAGACGGCGGAGAGAGAGAGAGGGGGAAGCTCGGCTCAGGCGCAGAAGCTTCGAGCTCACGCGGCGGCGGCTCGTAGCGACGGGCGCGGACGACGTTTCGCAGGCGACGCGAAGGTGCGAACGGCTGGTGCAGCGGCGAGCGAGTGAGGAGACCGACGCGTTAGGGAGCTCCCGGACGAGTGGCAGCGGCTAGGCGCGGTGGCGCGTTGACAGCGGCGACGTTGAGTGGCTCCACTTGCGAGGGTTTAGCGGGGCTCCGGCACGGTGGCGCGTACCAGCAGCACGGCTGCAATGGCGGACCAGCACGACGCGAAGGAGCTCACCAGTGGCGGCGAGAGCGGCGGCGGTGGCAGGGGCAACGACGCGGGGAACGACTTGGAGCAACGGCGCGGTGGCGTGTTGTCGGGCCGATCGATTCCCGACGAGACAACAACAGTGGACAATGGAGGCGTAACTTCGACGAAGCTCGACGACGCGATGGATCGTTCGCAGAGAATGTAAGTAAACCAGCTAGGAAATTGTACAGTCATTTCATTTTACTCTATTGAATATTGTTGTTCATTGCTTTTGATAGCTATCTTTGAAATTGCTGTTGGTTGAGTGGTCCATTGGCAAATGAGTCATGGTTACTATTTATCTGTGATATGAGCTCTTATCGGGCCAGTGTTGATATCTCCCAATTGCGTGTACGTTGGGGGCACTTATCGGGTCTGTGGATATCTCATAGTCGCAAGAGTTAGAGGCTGGTAGGCGTGTCTCGTCCTAAACTTAGAGTTTCTTGGGCTTTGCCGCGACTCAACGACCTTTTGGTCGGGACTCCTTGTTATTTGGTTTTTTGTATTCCGGACCCTCACTTATCGATTGATTTGTTTACAATATTTTATATTCATGCGTTCCTTGTTCATTTCTTTCTATTTGCATGAATTCGACTGATGTAGTTGTTTTGAAATGCTGTATACATGTCCTACTGGCGTTACTTACATGGGCTCGTCATTCTTGTCTTTGACTGAGTGCAGATCCGCGGTCCAGCAAGGGGAAGGCTCCATAGCTAGGTGATATATTTATGTAGGGTTCCACAATTAGGTTGTCTAACTCTTTTACAATTATTGTTGAGTTATTGTATTAATTGCTTCCGCTAAATTGTAAAACTTGAAAAATACTTATAACTCAACTTAAAATTTTGAATTTACTTATAATGATGGAGTAGAAGGCTGACTAGGTCTGCGTTGACCTTGCGAGACTAGCTCGGGGGTCCACGTGGGCTTAGGTAGGGCGGGGCCCAATTTGTGGGAAATTAGGGCCGTCACATATGAGACTTGGGGATGTTGGCAAGTATATTTCGCAGGTGGCTGACACCAGCCAAAGTCTATTAAGGCAAGAACAATGCTCAGACCTTCACATTGATGTCGAGCTCAGCTCCATCCTCATATAGTGGAAAGGCTAATGTGATGAAGATCACGGCCGACTAGCCCTAGATCATTACTACTTAGCCATGTGTCAGTTTCATGTTGTTTAGCTGCTCTTTGTATGTTCTATTTACTGCATAGTTGCTATTATCATGCTTTTAAATACTTGTTGCATAATTGGGAATGTGAACAAATGTCTCTCAGTATTACTTTCTACTTTCCTGTACTCACTGTCTAGTTTGTGACGGTGGGTGCAGATCCATCAGTAACGAGGCCAGGGCAAAGAGAAGATTGGCGACTACCCACAGAGCCGGTGGAGCAACTTTACACCGGATTTTGTAGGTTTGATTTTTGATGTATTATTTTTATATGTATATGGTATACTTTTGGGGTATATATTATGGGTTGAGTGAGTAGTACCATGACCAACACATGATGTTATATATCGCCGTTTCATTATATATATGCATGTGATCTTTATTCCCTAGTTTTTCCACAATTGTTAGGCATTACGTTATAAGCTTACGCTAGTTAGTTCGGACTCATTGAATAAAATTTTAAATAAGTAAAATTTTTAATTAACTACGATTTATGAATAGACATAGGATAGGTATAAGTTTATAATCATTTAAAAAATATAATAATAATTGGTAAGTAATAGGGTTTTAGAAAGACTGACTAATTCCTTGTTAGGTCCTATATGGTGAGATTATGGCTTAATAACGGGATTAGGCCAGATGGTGCCCTAATGTGAGAAGGGGTCGTCACAGTACCTAGCTTTTATTGTCTTAACTGAAATGCTTGATTATTTAAAAAATTATTTTCTTGCCAAACAAAGATTAAAATTCAAGCAAGCTTTTAAGCTAAATGATCATATAACTTATAAGCTAGTTTTGACACGAAAAATCAGAGCCTGATTCTATATGATCCTCCAAACAAAGAACACTCGTACAAAAAGCATTAATTGAGATGAATGCATGCCACCATGCCACCAAAAGTACCCATTTGAGAAGTTTTCAACTGAAGAAATTTTTTTTTTTTTGAAGAAATAACGATTTCATTAATCATCAATGACTATCAATACATTCAATTAATGGAACATGACGAGATATAGATTCAATCATCATAGCAAATTGATTCGCTAATCCTAATAGTTCAAAAGAACATTAAACCACCATAAGGCTGCCTTGTAAGAACTGCGCGCGATTGTAACAATGGGACATTTCGACAATCAGTGACTATTCTCTTGACAAAGGTTAGAAACACGATAGTAATACGCAAGTACATCATTCGAATTATAACGAAAAATAAGACTTCCAACAAGGGAAGTAAATACAAAACTTCCAACAAGGGAATGCAATTTAAACCTTCCAACAAGGGAAGTAAACAACTATTTATGAAAAAAACCTAATGACGAGTACCAACTTTATAAATGCAAATGTACGCATAGTCTTCGGGAATGATACAAAAACAGAGAAGCTGATGTTTCAAATAATGAATTTGATGACCGTAACGGAGATGAAACTAATCATCGCATCAAATTTAAAGAGATCTGAATTTATTTGATTAATAAGAGGCGAAAGAGGTTATTGGAACCACCGTCAATCAAAAGAGAGGATCGGAGGTGGTTCAAAAGGTAGTCATGAAATAGAACTAAGGAGAAAATTATGAGAACGACGGTTGGACCGAAGAACTGTAATACCTTTACCATCACAAAGTATGTGACGGCTTCGCGCCTTAAGGCCGCCACCTCAGCCCCGACAAGTCACCGCCTTGCCAAGTTACTCGAAAGTTTCGTAGTTCGTCATCCCAGTTAACGTAGCACGCACATTAGGCCTTTAAAAATTTGTATTTTTCCTTATTAACCAAGTTAACTTATTTATTTCAATTACACTTGTGTTCTAAGTTCATTGAAAGAAATTTTTACCAAGTCACACTAATCAAGCCTTGTTAAGATTATTTAAGCTCAATTAAGTTATTCCGACTTATTAGAGACTTGCAAAAGTATTTCAAGATAAGCAATTTGGTTCACAATAATATAACACTCGAAAATCTTTCAGTTCTTGAAAAACGGTAATATAAGTGTTTTCAAGCATATAAACATCCCATATTGTGAAAAACTCGGAAATATCCCTATGTTTCTCAGCTCCCATACCCAACAAAATAGATATAAAATAGTAATATAAACACTTACGAGTGTGCGATAGAGCACGACATAGCTCGAGAGATAGTCGTCGATGATCTCCTTGCCCTACTCATATAAGGAGCGCAATTTGTCACCCAAAAGTAATAAATTTCAACGAGTAAATCCCAGAGAAATTCACATAGCATTCAAGAGAATCATCAATAGTGTACAAATCAAGCGAGGAAAGGATATAACAAGAAAGTTAGACATACATTATAATAAGACACAACTGAATCAAAAGAGTACGTGTGTACCCATAAAATCGAAGAGTATAGACCATCTACTATTACCGAGTTCCCATCAACGTGTGCTTACGTCGACCCAGTTTATACACCATGGCCACCAACATGTGAAACCCAAATCAAACAAGTCGGGTAATGAGCTCCGAGTGTGCATCATGCTTGTGCATGTGTCTAAGTCATCAAAACCATACACACAAGATTTTTTCCTTGATCGGTACAATTAGGAGTAAAATTTATCAACTCAACACATCCACCAAAATATTTCCATAACTAACACACTTTTGGCCACGTCACACCACATCAAGCGGGAGGTGGCATTGTGTAGCAACGTGCTTTAAGGTCACGTTTTACATTTTTTCTAATTCGGAGTGAAGTCGTGACCTCGGGTCACGATTTCACTAAAGTGAAATCGTGCCCAGAGGTCATGATCTAGTATTCAATGTCACAAGATCCAGGACGGATCATCCTCTCGGCTGAACTCCAAGTGGATCTCGCCGTCTCGACACGAAACCACTAACAAGAAGATCGTGTTCGGATACGATCCGATTACGATTTCGGCGAACTCGAATGGAGTCGGCATCGGTTCGGAATGGTGTCGGCGTTCGTTCACGAGAGGAAGAACACTACGTTGATGAAGGCGTCGGTGACGAGCGCGGGGACGGAGGCTGGATTCGAGCTCGGTGAGCTCGTTGGCGCGGATCTGAAGAAGAAGAGCGGGTTGCCTTTGGAGATCGAGATGGACACGAAGGTGCATGTGAAGATCGGGAGCTTGAAAGCGAAGAAGGTTGGGATTCGAGTGAGTTGTAATGGAATTCAAGCGGCGATTCAGAAAGGGAAGGGGAAGAGTGCGGTGAGTGATTACGGATCTTTCTCGAATGCCAGTGTAAGGTGGATCTTCGGATCAAGATACGGAAATGGACTTTACGATCGATCCATCAATCAATATTATGAGGGAATCCATTAATTAATGGCGGACCTACTTGATTTACTTTCTTAATTTCATTTCAAAAAAAAAAAAAATTCAATTACATGTATTACGTATCAACTTTTTGTTGGGGTTTTGATTTTGATCTTGCTTGGTTTGTATATTGAAATGAAAAACAATTTGTGATTTCTTCTTCTAGTTATTGTTATTGTTGTTGTTAGGAGACATTATTGGAATCAAAAGTTATGTAATTCTTTATTTTATAATTTTATCATCATTATAAAGACTTTTTTTTTTTTTAGTAACTATTTTTACGGCTCCCCGTTATATGTAGGACTACTCATACGTCTGGAGTTTAAGCATCGATATCCCTTATGTCATGTTGGGTATCTGCACAAAAAAAAAAAAAATATTCACAAGGCCATTGAAAGGAAGACTTCCATCCGCTGGAAAACGTGACTTGACTTCAAGTCACGTTTTCCAGTGACCACAGTTTGCCCTTGACGTGGCGTGTGATGTGGCGGTGACGTGGCTAAAAGTGTGTTAGGTTTGGAAATAGTTTTGTGGCTGTGTTGGGGTGATAATTTTTATCCAAAAATGTCATAATCAAGCAAAAAACCCCAAGATTTCTTGAATAGATAACAAAGCATGGCATCAATAAATTGACGAAACAAGGGAGTTTCAAATATAAATCCGAATGGTATGTTCACTTCAACTTCTTAGGTCGGATTACCCACATTGGATTGAGTATCTAGTGTTTGTTTTGAAGGATTAACTAGCCAACAAAACTACATAATACCTAATATTGGTAACTAAACTAAATCATCTTTTTAGGCTCCTTAACTAGTCCCAATGCTTGTCCTTTGGACATGACGAAAGTACCCTCCTCACTTAGACAAATTAGACCAAACAGAAGATAATGACAACAAAAAGCATTTCAACCGATTTAGAAAAATACCGAATTTGGGGAGATAGAGAGGAACGAAACCCTAGCCAAGCTGCGCAAGAAGACTGGAAGGCGTGTGAAAAGAAGATCGATGCCAACTTATTCACCTCAAGTGTGATGACCTCGCACCCTGAAACCGCCGGGTGAGCTGCTACACGGGCCCCTCAGCCCTGTCGACGTCAGTTGCCATGTCAACGCTCCTCGATGTGCACGCTAGTCGTCATATTCTCTATATTATTTGCAAATTATTCAAGATATTCATTAAGTTAAATATGGCTTGTGTTTTATGAGTTGCAAATAGGTAACCGGTAATTTACAGCGGAAATCTTATAATAAACATAAACATGGACTTTCATTAAATTTCAAGTCATATAGAGCATCAGTCCTCAATGGAAAACTTGGAATAAAGTACATTATATATCAGGCGACATCATACTGTGATAAGTATATATACATGTACAGTGTCTATCAAGTCTCCTATAACCACTAAAAGTAAAACAAAATATCAAAATGAACACGAACTAGTAAATCATGGATGAGGCAATCGAGAGATAGTCGCTAAAGACCTCCTTGCCCTTCTTGGTACTAAGATATGCACTAAGTCATCATAACAAAAAAGATGACGAGTCGATGAGTAAGATCCCAAAATAAAACTACTGAGCATTCAATAATAGAGAGGCCAAGAATAATGTTAGATAAACATGCGGAAATAAACATGCAACAGTAAGAAAATCACATGCATAACTAACATCAATAGAAACTATAACGGCTCATTTTAATTAATCCCGATTAAGCCGACAAATTATAGATTAAGATCCTAAGCTCGGACCAACGTGGACGCCGCAGAAAAAAAAGTCTAGGGCACGCTAACGAGGTAAAATTTGTTATTTTTGTGTGGCGAATGTTTATTTATTTTACTATTATTTAATAATTCGCGTCGCGCTAATTAAGAATTACGCTTAGTCGCGTTGTGCGCGTGTAATGACGAGTGTACGACGTCACGATGTGCGCGTAACGTGGGTGTATGGGGTAGCCAAAGGTTAGTTGTCACATCAAACATCACCTCACATCACCTATCAAATCAACCCATCCCCCACTTTTCTCTCTCCTCTTCAAAATCAAACAAAAAAAGAAGAGAAAATCGTTTGAGGAAGAAGATGGGGGTAGTGAGTGGGCTGTGTTGCCCCCACTAGCGGGTTGGGCTGCTGGCGAGCCGGGTCGGCGACGGACCGAACATGGGTGGCCCTAGTTTAGCCGAGCAAGACCCACCCGAAACCGGGCCGGTTCAGGCTTAACCCACCACAAATTAATTTTAATTAATTAATTTTTTTAAAAAAATTAAATAAAATACATTTTTAAATCAAATAAATATCAAAAAATAGGAAAAAAGCTAGAGAATTATGGAAAAATCCAGAAAAATCAAGAAAAATATAATAAAATGAGAAAATATAAAAAGTAGTTTAGACGACTTTTTGGGGCATCACCTCTCCGGTATAACTTGAAAAGTGTGCCGAAATTAAACTTTTTGAAACAAAATCTCAAATTTTTGGTCACACATTATAAATTCACCTAATGTGACTCTAAAATAACAAAAGTGGTATAATTGGATACCAGAGACTTAGGAGACTATAGTCGGATATCGGGCACATATCTCGAGGCGTGAGTGGGACATTTTGAAGAGATATTTGTGATTGTTTGAGGTAAGTAAACCCACGAGAAAGTTAGCTAAAAATTTACTTATTTTCATTGTAAATTATTTATTTCACATTACTTTTCGCCAGTTCAGTTTTCATGTCTACTATATTCCCGCGTGTGTCTGTGTATGGTCGAAGGGACGGTGTGACCCTTAGGCCTTCTTGTTGATGATGATCGATTGTTGTTAGGGTGTTGGTCGTACCTTAGACTATGCGTGAGATTCTCTCGGCGAGTCGATGATCTCGAGAGCGAGTTGACGTGAGGCTCACCTCGTCCACGATTTCCTCTCCTTTGAGGCGTTGGGCGGAAGTCTACCTTCCGACCAACGAGTTCCTCATTTCGGCCGTGAATAGGGGGTGTGGATTTCCTCACCTCCAAGGACTTCTCGGTTTAGTATTTATGTCCCGGGGGCTCGACAGGTATACACCACACTCGCGTTCCATATTCTTGATTATCTCATGACTTATATTCATGCTTTACATTCCTGTTCATTTACTTTATATGCATGAATTGTAGCCGTTTTCTTGGATTTCTTGTGAATACTAACTGAATCTCTCTGGGATTTACTCACTGGAACTTGTCATTTTTGTTGGTGGCAAGTTGCGATCTCTGACTGAGCGGCGGAAGGCGGTGCTTGGCGACTACCTCTGATCCAGAGCGCCTCCACTAGCTTACTCGTAGGTGTTTGTACTTATACATATACGTTCTTTTTGGGAATTATTTTGGGAGACTTATTACCTGATACATGTATATTTACACTTGTTATACCTTTTGTCGCCTTATTGATATACATGGTATCTTTTTGTCGGGTTTCCACCCTATAGGTTGTTAATTAATGCAAGACTCGTTTATATTATTAATTTGCATATTATTAAGACTTAAAGCTATTAAAAATAACCTAAAAAGAATCAAAATAAACAAATTAAGTGGTAAAACTTATTGACTTGGTATATTTCGACAAAATAATCTTTTAAACAATGAAATTGACTAAGTCGAATTATAATATGGTTAGTTCGCGGGCCGTCACGGACATGTGTGCAAGTGACATGGCATGACTTGGTGACGTGTTCGGCGACGTGGCGGTTCCCGGTTTGCCTCGAAATTTGGGGCCGTCACATAAACCAAATAATTGTGTCACGCGTAGCAAACTATATCATACTTCGTTAATTTGGATGATCTTAGCGGCCGTACCAAAGCGGCTCACATCAGAACTACTAGTGGAGGATCGGTCCGTACCACGACTTTGTCGAACACGTGTACCAATAAGGTCGGCGGCTCGGGTTGCCATTCATTGATGCCCAGTGACATGTGCTATGGTCTAGCGTTCTAGATCTGTACAACACAACACTCGAATAAACCACTAGCGGCAAACAAAACTACCGAAATAGTTATACCAAATCAAAGCAGTGATAGACCATGGATAATAAATAAAAAAGAATACAAGATAGCACAATTGAAAGAATTTAATACTCAAAATATTTTTCTTAAAGGATTAACGCACCTCAAATCGCACTCAGAAGCCTCGAAAACACCTATACTACAAAAAATTGATGATCAAAAATGGAAATTTCCGTTGATGATTAACATAAATTCCTTTTCTAATTCAGTTCTGCTACAGATTAGAGACGGAATATAGTCCGTCTCTAAATCGGCGTTGCTAATTATTCAACAACGAAAATATGGTTCCGTTGTTAATTTCAGACAGATTTGAGACGGACTTAGAGACGGAACATAAATGGACAATCATTCAAGGCGAATGCTTTTGCTTGCATTTCGTCTCTATCCCGTCTCTGATAAGAGACCGTTCAGAGACGGATAAGAGATGGACTTCAAATTTGACTTAGTTTCTTACTGAAATGCAGTTGCTAATCCATCTTTAATTTGCAATAGATTAGCAATGAAATGCATGAATTCTGTTGCTAATCCGTCTCCATTCCGTTTCTAAACTCAGTTTACCCAATTCTTTTTGCTTAATTCCTCATGCCATTTCTTCGCAAATTAGAGACGGATTAGCAACAAATCCATGAATTCCGTTTCTAATCCGTCTCTATTCCATTTCTACACCTAATTTTTTTTAAATACACCCCGAGAATTAAATTGGTTCTCCGAAACTTTTAAACCTGAAAACAATAACAATAGGACATGCTCCATCGCCTGCACCCCCTCCAACAACTCCTTGGGGGTGCTAACATCCCCAAAAAAAGCAAAATCTCTCATACATACAATAATTAACAATATATATCAACAACAAAGGCTCAAATGAGAAAAAAACGTACAATTTAACATTAAAAAAATATTTACATATCCACGGAAGGTAGTCAAGTATAATAGATATCTAAGATACCTAAGTATCCACAAAAGAACTACCAATCCCCTTGTTCTACAACAACTATAAAAATACCTAAGTATCATAAAGCTGATCATCCCTGGTTGTCCTCTAAATATGCACAAAAGAACTACCAATCTAAAAGTTCTATAAACAACCATAAAAGATATCTAAGTATCCTCAAATTGTTTATCCCCTGCAACTCAGTCCTCTAAATATCCACAAAAGAAGAATTGCCATTTCAAAAGTTATGCAAACTACCATAAAAGATACCTAAGTATCCCAAGCTGCTCATTTCCCATAACCCTGTCTTGTATCTCCCAATCAACATTGTCTGTTCTTTGTGGTGGATCAATGGGAATCTGTTCTTTGCTACTACTCGTGAGGCGCGCGGCGGCGGCGGTAGGCGAGATAAGCCCGCTCCGTTCATGGTCAACCCGAACTGCCTCTGCATAAATGCCACTACCTGTCATAATTGCTCGGCAACATTATCGAACTCCGAGCGTGGCACCATCGGCGGAACCTGGGATGTTTTAGCACTAGGATCTGCATATCTTCTCTTCTTTCTCCCTAACGAATCGAAATTTGTAGACATGCCCTTTGGGACACTCACCCGCCACATCGTAGTACACCGCCTCATCATCCACCGGCTTTGTCGGTGTAGCTGAGTCGACTCAGACGTCTCCTCTGAAATTGAGCACTGCATGGAACAACAATAAACAACTAAAACGATATACTTTTAAGTAAAGTCACTACAATTTAGCTCGTATTTCTATATTTACATAGAACCACTCCGATCTAGTATCGATGAATGTCACCCCATCGTGATTTACGGTGTGGAGATGGAAATACATTTCATTCACCGTAGGTGGCATCTCAGATGTACAAGTCTGCACACCAAAGTTATAAGAATGTTAAATATAAGGACGCATACATACTTAGTGTCTCCGACTTGATGACGCATACATACTTAATAATTTTTGGTGTAATATATATTGCTACAGGCTCAGGAGAAAGTGAACGTCTCCCCTCTCATGACCACGTAACACAATTTAGTGTTTGTAATAAAAAGATCGTGTCATTCATTGTCCAAAAATTGTGTCAACTAAACGTAGGCAAACTTAAATTTGCTTCTCGAGAGTTTGTAATTAGGACAATTTGCAATACTTTATACTTTTTCTTATTTTGAATCAACTAATTAGTCGACAATTTGCAAGACTTTATATTTTTTCTTATTTTGAATCAACTAATTAGTCGCTCATTAATCTTTTATAATCAAAATAAAAATTTTAAAATATGTTATAAATATCACGATTTGAACCTACAACTTTCACCTTTGATCTTATATATTAGTCTTTGCTAAATGCGCAACATTCTTTGGATAGATTAATAATTTTTTTGTTAATAATCAACTTATTCAAATTAAGTAGCAAGCGACTTCGATTATGCTTAAACAAAGTCTTAATTACAAACCTTATATATAAACAATAAATAAATTGATTGAATCTAACATAATATGCCATATATATTAAATCCAAAATGACCAAATAATTAAGATTTAAGTAATATATATTGCTACATAACATAAATATATGATCGTCCAGAATTAAGAGAAAGTATTAAAGAATGTAAGGAATGCTTTGAAAGATCAAAGAAATCCCTCATTTTTCTAACTTGTTGATCATATACCAAAAGAATGATTGAAGTTTTTTTTAAAAAAAACATATAGCAAGTAGGTTAAAAAAAAACATATAGCAAGTAGGGGAAACAATTCTTAATGGTTGGGACCAAAAGAAAGCAGCTGAGCTGCATGGCTGCAACAATGGCTTACATTAGTGGACTTGAGTTTCTCTGCCATGCAAAAGCAAGATTTGAATATTCTCCCTTGTAACTGTCACTAAGTTAAGATTCCAAATCTGACATATGAGCTATTCTTTTCTCATGTCATCAATCCTTATAGCAAGCCTTTTGTTCTTACCTAACAATTTCATCTTGCTCATCCAAACACAAACAATGACTAATTGTATAGAGTAATCGATTCCCATCTATTAACTAATCGAACCTAACACAAATACAATTTCAAGTAACCACCACAATTGCAAACCCCACTGTTCTTAATCAATTACGTGACGACCCCAATTCCCACAAAAGCGGGCCCGCCGTCCCAGACCTACGTTGACCCCCGATCAACTCTCTCACAAGTCAACGCAAGCCTAGTCAACCTTCTTATACCATTTCATTGTTAGTTTTGTATTTTAATATTGAGTTATTAATTTTGCAAGATCTAAATTAGTACGCAATGGAGTGAAAATAAATGAAGCAATTTAAATAACTCTAAACATGTAAAATGGGACAACCTATGTGTGGAACCTGTAATATATACCATGTATACATACGGTACGCAAAATGAGCATATACATGTTTCTAAGTGTCGCTCAACCCCAATATCCTAAAGTTTTACAAAAAACATCAAAATGTTTATATGTTTTCAAGCATATAAACATCCCACATTGTGAAAAACTCAGAAATATCCCTATGTCTCTCAGCTCCCTTACCCAACAAAATAGATATAAAATAGTAATATAAACACTTACGAGTGTGCGATAGAGCACCTGACATAGCATAGAGATAGTCGTCGATGATCTCCTTGCCCCTACTCATAGAAGGAACTGCAATATGTCACCCAAAAGTAATAAATTTCAACGAGTAAATCCCAGAGAAATTCACATAGCATTCAAGAGAATAAGCAATAGTGTACAAATCAAGCGAGGAAAGGATATAACGAGAAAGTTAGACATACATTATAATAAGACACAACTGAATCAAAAGAGTACGTGTGTACCCATAAAATCGAAGAGTATAGACCATCTACTGTTACCGAGTTCCCATCAACGTGTGCTTACGTCGACCCAGTTTATACACCATGGCCACCAACATGTGAAACCCAAATCAAACAAGTCGGGTAATGAGCTCTGAGTGTGCATCATGCTTGTGCATGTGTCTAAGTCATCAAAACCATACACAAGATTTCTTGAGTAGATAACAAAGCATGGCATCAATAAATTGACGAAACAAGGGAGTTTCAAATATAAATCCGAATGGTATGTTCACTTCAACTTCTTAGGTCGGATTACCCACATTGGATTGAGTATCTAGTGTTTGTTTCGAAGGATTAACTAGCCAACAAGACTACATAATACCTAATATTGGTAACTAAACTAAACCATCTTTTTGGGCTTCTTAACTAGTCCCAATGCTTGTCTTTGGGACATGACGAAAGTATTCTCCTCACTTAAACAAATTAGACCAAACAGAAGATGAGGACAACAAAAAGTGTTTCAACCGATTTAGAAAAATATCGAATTTGGGGATATAGAGAAGAGATGAAAAGATAGCCAACTGAGCAAGAAGACTAGCAGGCGTGTGAAAAGAAGATCGATGCCAACTCATTCGCCTCAAGTGTGATGACCTCGCATCCTGAAACCGTCGGGTGAGCTGCTACGCTGGTCCCGCAGCCCTGCTGACGTTAGTCGCCATGTCAATTCTCCTCGATGTGCACGCTAGTCGTCATATTCTCTATATTATTTGCAAATTATTCAAAATATTCATTAAGTTAAATATGGCTTGTGTTTTATAGAGTTGCAAATAGGTAACCAATAATTTACAGCGGAAATCTTATAGTAAACATAAACATGGACTTTCATTCAATTTCAAGTCATATAGAGCATCAGTCATCTGTGGAAAACTCGAAATAAAGTACATTATATATGAGGCGACATCATACTGTGATAAGTAAATATATACATGTACAGTGTCTATCAAGTCTCCCATAACCCTAAAAGTAAAACAAAATATCAAAATGAACACGTACTAGTAAATCATGGACTGCAGGCAATCAGAGATAGTCACTAAAGACCTCCTTGCCCTTACTGGTACTAAGATCTGCACTAAGTCATCACAACAAAAAAGATGACGAGTCAGTGAGTAAGATCCCAAAATAAAACTACAGAGCATTCAATAATAAAGAGGCCAAGAGTAATGTTAGATAAACATGCAGAAATAAACATGCAACTGTAAGAAAATCGCATGCATAACTAACATCAATAGAAACTATAACGACCCGCTTTAATTAATCCCGATTAACTGACAAATTACAGATTAAGATCCTAAGCTCATACCCACGTGGACGTCGCGGAAAAGTCTACGACACTCCTAACGAGGTAAAATTTGTTATTTTTGTGTGGCGAATGTTTATTTATTTTACTATTATTTAATAATTCGCGCCGCGCTAATTAAGAATTACGCTTAGTCGCGTTGTGCTCGTGTAGTGACGAAAGTGTACGATGTCGCGGTGTGCGCGTAACGCGGGTGTATGGGGTAGCCAAGGATTGGTTGTCACATCAAACATCACCTCACATTACCCATCAAATCAACCCATCCCCCACTTTTTCTCTCTCATCTTCAAAATCAAACAAAAAAAGAAGAAGAGAAGATAGAGAGCAGAGACGATTTGAGGAAGAAAAAGGGGGTAGCCAGTGGGCCTAGCTACCCCCTAGCGGGTTGGGCCTGCTGGCCAGGCCCGGGTCGGGCCGGCCCAGGCGTATCGGGCCGAGCCGGCCCGAACACGGGTGGCCCTAATTGGGCCGAATCGGGCCCAACCGAATCGGGCTCGGTTCGGGCCCAACCCACCCCAAATAAATTTTAATTAATATAATTTTTTTTAAAAATTAAATAAAATATATTTTTAAATCAAATAAATATCAGAAAATAGGAAAAATATCTAGAAAATTATGGGAAAATCCAAAAAATCAAGAAAAATATAATAAAATGGGAAAATATAAAAAAGTAGTTTTTGAGGACTTTTTGGGGCATCGGCACCCCGGTATAACTCGAAAAGTGTCTTAGAAATTAAACTTTTTGAAACAAAATCTCAAATTTTTGGTAACACATTATAAATTCACCTAATGTGACTCTAAAATAACAAAAGTGGTATAATTGGATACTAGGGACTTAGGAGACTATAGTTGGGTATCAAGCACGTATCTCGAGGCGTGAGCGGGATATTTTTGAGAGATATTTGCGATTGTTTGAGGTAAGTAAACCCACGAGAAAGTCAGCTTAGAATTTACTTATTTTCATTGTAAATTATTTATTTCACATTATTTTTCGCCACTTCAGTTTTCATGTCTACTCTATTCCCGCGTGTGTCTGTGTATGGTCGAAGGGACGGTGTGACCCATTTCCGACTCTTTCGTTGATGGTGATCCGATTGTTGCTACGGTGTTAGTCGTACCTTAGACTACGCGTGAGATTCTCTCAGCGAGTCGACGATCTCGAGAGCGAGTTGACGTGAGGCTCACTTCCGTCGTGCGATTTCCTCTCATTTGAGGCCTTGGGCGGAAGTCTACCTTCCAGACCAACATAGTTCTTCATTTCGGCCGTGAAGAGGGGTGTGGATTTCCTCACCTCCAGGGCCTTCTCGGTTTAGTATGTACATCCCAGGGCTCGACAGTTATACACCACACTCGCATTCCTTATTCTTGATTATCCCACGACTTATATTCATGCTTTAAATTCCTGTTCATTTACTTTATATGCATGAATTGTAGCAGTTTTCTTGGATTTCTTGTGAATACTAACTGAATCTCTCTGGGATTTACTCACTCGAACTTATCATTTTTTGTTGGTGGCAAGTTGCAGATCCCACGACGAGCCGGGGGAAGGCGGTGCTCGGCGACTACCTCTAATCCAAAGCGCCTCCACTAGCTTACTCGTAGGTGTTTGTACTTATACATATACATTCTTTTTGGAAATTATTATGGGAGACTTATTACCTAATACATGTATATTTACACTTGTTATACCTTTTGTCGCCTTATTGATATACATGATATCTTTTTGCTGGGTTTCCACCCTATAGGTTGTTAATTAATGCAAGACTCGTTTATATTATTAATTTGCATATTATTAAGACTTTCGCTATTAAAAATAACCTAAAAAGAATCAAAATAAACAAATTAAGTGGTAAAACTCATTGACTTGGTATATTTCGACAAAATAATCTTTTAAGCAATGAAATTGACTAAGTCAAATTATAAGATGGTTAGTTCGCGGGCGTCACGAGACATGTGTGCAAGTGACATGGCATGGCTTGGTGACGTGTCCGCGACGTGGCGGTGCCGGTTTGCCTCGGAATTTGGGGCCTTCACGAAACCAAATAATTGTGTCACGCGTAGCAAGCTATATCATACTTCGTCAATCCGGATGATCTTAGCGGCCGTACCACATTGGCTCACATCCGAACTATTAGCGGAGGATTGGTCGTACCACAACCCGTCGAACACGTGTACCAATAAGAACGAGACTCGGGTTTCCATTCATTGATGCCCAAGTGACACGTGCTATGGTCTAGCGTTTCAAGATCTAGTACAACACAACACTCGAATAAACCCAAGCGCCAAACAAAACTACCGACCATTATACTAAATCAAAGCAGTGATAGACCATGGATAATAAACAAAAAGAATACAAGATAGCACAATTAAAAGAATTAAATACTCTAAATGTTTTTCTTAAGGGATTAACGCACCTCAAATCGCACTCCGAAGCTCTGAAAACACCTCTACTATAAAAAATAGCTGATTAGAAATGGAAATTTCCATGGATGATTAGCATAAATTCGTTCTAATTCGGTTTGCTACAGATTAGAGACGTAATATAATCTGTCTATAAATCGGCGTTGCTAATTATTCAACAATGGAAATATGGTTCCGTTCTTGATTTCGAACATATTTGAGGCCGACTTAGAGACGAACGAGAGACGAACGAAAACGGACATTCATCCAAGGCGAATGCTTTTGCTTGCATTAAATCTCTATTAAAATCTCGATCGAGAGACGGTGCAGAGACGGATCAAAGATGGACTTCAAATTTGACTTAGTTTCTTACTTAAATGTTGTTGCTAATCCATCTTTAATTTGCAACAGATTAGCAATGGAATGCATGAATTCTGTTGCTAATCCGTCTCCATTCCGTTTCTAAACTAAGTTTACCCAATTTTTTTTCTTAATTTCTCCTGCTATTTCTTCTCAAATTAGAGACGAATTAGCAACAGAATCCATGAATTCCGTTGCTAATCCGTCTCTATTCTGTTTCTACACCTAATTTTTTATAAATATACACCAGAATTAAATTGGTTCTCTGAAACTTTTAAACCTGAAAACAATAACAATAGGACCTGCTCCATCGCTTGCACCCCCTCCAACAACTCCTTGGGGGTGCTAACATCCCCAAAAAAGGCAAAATCTCACATACATACAATAATCAACAATATATATCAACAACAAAGATTCAAATGAGAAAAAACGTAAAATTTAACATTAAAAAAAGATTTACAAATCCACGAAAAGTAGTCAAGTATAATAGATATCTAAGATACCTAAGTATCCACAAAAGAACTACCAATCCCTTTGTTTTACAACAACCATAAAAATACCTAAGTATCATAAAGCGATAATCCTCGTTCTCCTCTAAATATGCACAAAAGAACTACCAATCTAAAAGTTCTATAAACAACCATAAAAGATATCTAAGTATCCTCAAATTGTTTATCCTCTGCAACTCAGTCCTCTAAATATTCACAAAAGAAGAATTGCCATTTCAAAAGTTATGCAAACTACCATAAAAGATACCTAAGTATCCTCAAGCTGCTCATTTCCCATAACCCAGTCTTGTATCTCCCAATCAATAGTGTCCTGTTATTGTGGTGGATCGGCGGAATCTGTTTGCGCCTGCTGCTACTCATGAGGCGGCGACGGCGGCTGAGATAGGCCCACTCCGTCGATGGTCAACCCGAACTGCCTCTGCATAAAGGCCACAACTTGTCGTAATTGCTCGGCAACATTATCGAAGTCCGAGCGTGGCACCATCGGCGACACCTAGGATGTTTTAGCACCAGGATCTGCATATCTTCTCTTCTTTCTCCCTAACGACCCAAGACTGTAGACATGTCACCCGCCACATCGTAGTACACTGCCTCATCATCCACCGGCTTGTCCGGTGTAGCCTGAGTCAGCTCCCGACGTCTCCTCTAGAGCTGAGCCTGCATGGAGCAACAATAAACAACTAAAACGATATGCTTTTAAGTAAAGTCACTACAATTTAGCTCGTATTTCTATACTTACATAGAACCGCTCCGATCTAGTATCGATGAATGTCACCACATCGTGATTTACGGTGTGGAGATGGAAATACACTTCATTCACGTTAGGTGGTATCTCAGATGTACAAGTCTGCACACCAAAGTTATAAGAATGTTAAATATAAGGACGCATACATACTTAGTGTCTCCGACTTGAGGACGCATACATACTTAATATTTTTTTGTGTAATATATATTGCTACAGGTTCAGGAGAAAGTCAACGTCTCCCCTCTCATGACCACGTAACACAATTTAGTGTTTGTACTAAAAAGATCGTGTCATTCATTGTCCAAAAATTGTGTCAACTAATTGTTGGCAAACTTAAATTTGCTTCTCGAAAGTTTGAAATTAGGACAATTTGCAAGACTTTCTACTTTTTCTTATTTTGAATCAACTAATTAGTCGCTCATCAATCTTTTATAATCAAAATAAAATTTTTAAAATATATTATAAATATCACGATTTGAACCTACAACTTTACCTTTGATCTTATATATTAGTCTTTACTACGTACACAACATTCTTTGGATAGATTAATAATTTTTTTGTTAATAATCAACTTATTCAAATTAAGTAGCAAGCAACTCGATTATGCTTAAACAAAGTCTTAATTACAAACCTTATATATACAATAAATAAATTGATTGAATCTAATATAATATGCCATATATATTAAATCCAAAATGACCAAATAATTAAGATTTAAGTAATATATATTGCTACATAACATAAGTATATGATCGTCCAGAATTAAGAGAAAATATTAAAGAAGGTAAGGAATGGATTGAAAGATCAAAGAAATCCCTTATTTTTCTAACTTGTTGATCATCTACCAAAAGAATGATTGAAATTTTTTAAAAAGAAAGCATATAGCAAGTAGGGGAAACAATTCTTAATGGTCGGGACCAAAAGCGGTAGCGAGCTGCCATGGCAAATAATGGCTTACACTAGTGGACTTGAGTTTTTTCTGCCATGCAAAAGCAAGATTTGAATATTCTCCATTGTAACTGTCAGTAAGTTAAGATTCCAAATCTGACATATGAGTTATTCTTTTCTCATGTCATCAATCCTTATAGCAAGCCTTTTGTTCTTACCTGACAGTTTCATCTTGCTCATCGAAACACAAACAATAACTAATTGTATAGAGTAATCGATTCCCATCTATTAACTAATCGAACCTAACACCAATACAATTTCAAGTAACCACCACAATTTTAAACCCCACTGTTCTTAACCAATTATGTGACGACCCAAATTCCCATAAATTGGGCCCCACCCGGCCTAGACCTACGTTGACCCCCAGTCAACTCTCACAAGGTCAACGCAAGCCTAGTCAGCCTTCTTATACCATTTCATCATTAGTTTTGTATTTCAATATTGAGTTATTAACTTTGCAAGATCTAAATTAGTACGCAACGGAATGAAAATAAACGAAGCAATTTAAATAACTCTAAAACATGTAAAATGGGACAACCTATGTGTGGAACCTGTAATATATACCATGTATACATACGGTACCAAAATGAGCATATACATGTTTCTAAGTGTCGCTCAACCCCAATATCCTAAAGTTTTACAAAAAACATCAAAATGTATATATATTACAAAAACCTACAATATCGCAAAAGTGTGAGCGCTCGTAAGCCCTCGAGAGGTAGTCGTCAATCAACGGCTCTTTGCCCTTGCTAGAGACGAGGGGCTGCAATTGTCACTGCGAAAGAAGACAATTCCAGTGAGTAAATCCAGAGGAGTCTTAACAGTACTTCAAGAATTAAATAAATAGTCGATAAATCATGCGGGAATATAAAAAGACAGGAAATAAAGTAAGTGCATGATAAATAGACTGGAAATAAAGGCAATGAAAGGAGAGTGTCGTGGGAAATAAAAGAGAGAAGCCAATTGGTCACAAATCCATCGAGTTGCGACTATACTGCCACAAGCTCGACTTCCTAGAATCGCGGCAACGCCAACAGATTCAAAATTGTCGTGAACGTAGGGGTATCAACGGCACCCCGAATACCTCACCTCCCGTCCACAACCCAAATCCATTAACCCGAGGTATGGTTCCGGTTGCGAATCGGTCGCCATATCCAGAAGATTACCTTCCTGACTCACTTAGCCCTCGGACACTCTAAGTAGGAATGAAATTTCCTACATGGGCATAATTAAAGAAATTAATTCAAGAAGTAGAAAAGAACTACGATAATGCTCCTCTTGGTTTACTTACAAATAACCATGTAAATCGCCTAGTCACGTATGCTTAGCTCGACGTACTTGAAGCTCGTACTATCATCCCGCATTTGAAGCGTCGAATTCCTAAATTATTTCACGATTTCTATTAGACTCAATTACGAGTTTTATTCATACTTTATTTTGGTTACACACACGTTACGAGGTCGATCTCGATGCGAATCACCTTATAAAAACACTTTTCAATTGTTGTACGTATTTCGAGATAAAATTCCAATCATGGTATTCACGATTGGACCCCAACACCGATTCGACAAATGTCGCATCGGTAGTTTACGTCCGTAATTTTCGATTTGAAAACCCAATTTAAACATTAATTTATTTGATCCTATTTTCTTTCCATTAATACCACAATTTTTAAAAATATTAGGTTTTCAAGTTACGACCGCATTAGCAGCGTTTTAGGTCGAGTCGAGTTGATTGGACTTCAGCTCAGCCAATTCTCTCAAATTTGGCTTTTATTCTTTTTCTTCTTGACCAAGTAATTATTGTATTATCTTATTTTATTGATTATATAAAAAGTATATTAATACATATATATACACATATATAAATGTATTAGTATTGCATATACATACATATATATATTACTATATACTATACATTCACGTTGCCTATATGTATGTATATATTTATTATTTTTTGTTATTATTTATTTTATTCTTAAAATCAGCATGCATCTCGAGAGTGTCTCGAGGCACTCTCGAGATGCATATTAGTGTACCTTGATGCACTCTCGGGATGCATGTAATTTCAGTGCACATCCCGAGGCGACCACCTATGTTGCGAAATCGACATGAAATCTCAAGGTATACACACACTAAACTCACCCCTTATTACTATGCACACGCCATCTTCTTCAATTAAAAGACCCAAGCAATAATGGCGCTTACCTCGGTCAAGGAGTCGCCCGAGTGGGGGTGGTCACCGCACTTGCCAGAGAGAGGAGGCGAGAGTGGTGGAGGGGCGTCATCGGCGACGATGGCCACCGGAGCCGCAAGGAGGCCGAGTGGGTGGTGGTGAGGCCGAGAGGGGTGAGTGATGGGAGTTGTGAGTGATAGAGGAGAGTAAAAAGAAAATGAGAGAGGGAGGAGTTGTTTTCGGGTAGAGAGAGTGAGAGCGTGAGAGAGAGAGAGAGCACGTGAGAGGAGAGGGAGTGATTGCTAGGATAGGAGAGAGAATGTGTGAGGAGTCAAAAAAAAAATAGAGGTGGAGTGTAGACATGAGGTTTGACTTTTATTTTGAATTGTGTGGGTGTTGTGTCCTCGTTCCATTGGTCCACATCAAACTTAATCAACACCAAGTTGTATTATATATCTCCCATATAAATCACTACACCATAATTTTTAAACCACTTATTATATTAATTAATCATTTTATCAAGACTATATAACATTTTTAAACTTAATTAAAAACTATAATTTTATAAATTGTAGAGCACATTAATTTAATTCAATTAATTTATATAGTATCCCATCAATATAGCTAATTCAATGTGTCATACTACTATAATCCAAACTTCGATGTTCAATGTTTGACCGAGTGTTCCGCGTCGGACTAGGTCAAAGATCAAAATCTTCAAATTAGTGTGTAATTAGATTTTAATTTTTTGGGCGTTTCAAATTCAATAAATAATTAACAAATTGAAAGCTCACATCAATCAAGTATTTCAATCTAATGCTTCTTCACCTTGTTCAACGATTTCTTCACCGAAAGAGAGACCATGAGAAAACCGAGAAGTTGAGCAAACTCGAGAGAGATGAGATTCATCAATTTCCAATCGAAATCATCATCAATTTATTCAAATTTAACACAACTAAATTGAACTCACCTCAATCAATCAACGCCTCCACTGGTTTCTCCACGTTTACAAGCCGTGATGAAGATAGCTTGAAACTGAAAGAGAAATGGGAGGGCAGGGAGTCAACTGCCAGAAAGAATGCGTGTGAGAGAAATAGAGGGAGAAAAAAACAAAAAAAGTTATGAAGAAGGGTGAAAAACCTAAAAAATTACTGCAAAAATCTAAAGGCAGAAACAAGTAAATGTACAACTACCCATTAAACCAAACACACATAGAAGGTAAATTTAATGGCAATGTTCGGTTTCATTCATTGTCCCTATTTTGCCTTATAATTAGTTGATTGTTATATAACAAAACCACCAAGGAATGACATATTAATCAAGAAATGCAAAAACACTCTTTGACATAAGCAATTAAAGTAGCCACTCTAATCTACTAAATTTTAACAACTACATAACAAGTCTATGGTGAAATATGCAAGTTCCAATCTCTTTTCTACATTTAAATCAAAAGGAGCAGACATAAAACACCAATAATAGCCTTTTACAACCAATAGGAAATCCACATTTCTTCATTTTGGCAATGAATAAAAACTAATACTAACAATATTGAGTCCATGTTGAACAAATACAAATCTACTGTGGAGTGTTATATGACACATTGGAAATGTCAAATCACTTTATATTAGTGGCTTGCTATATTATGTCCAATTCATTTCCCAGTGTTCCACTTACTCTTGAGATCTGCACCAAGACATGAGTACATACTCATCGAAAGCTATATAAGAGCTCGACAGTAATATTATTCAATTTAAGTGTACAAAACCCCAAATCTCTACCAATGCAATCAATAATGATAAGTGAGTTGTACGTCAATAAGTGTACTTGTATTACTAAGTTAAGCACCATTCAGATGAATTTGAGATTTAAGATTTGTCAACAAGCGAGCTAAGCATAGGAAGAGTATTTCGCTCGACTTCAAAAGTTGAAGAGAACCTTTTTTTTTTAGAAAGGTTAAGGTAACACGAGTAAATCAACTGATTAATATCTAGCTAACCAAAGAAAAATTCGCTTGCTTCTTCCAGTAACTAATCCTTAAGAAAAAAGAAGAAAAAAACACTCATACCCCAGTACCTAATCCTTCTTCCTAAGAAAATCACAAAACTGTATTCAATTAAAAAAATGACTTGACTAATCAATGTACATTACAACACAGAACTATACTATGCAGGAATATACAGGCATGTAATATATGTATACATATAGGTACAGACATTAAGCAAATTTATGTTACATAATAAGCCATGGCGTCCACTTTAGAAGCCCGAAACTAATTTTTTTTAATAAAGTAAAGTGCTTTTGAGCTTCTCTCAATTAGGAATGATATTTTGGATTTTGATTACAAAGTTTGGGAAAATAACTAAGGTGCTTATTTCCAACCTGCCCTTGAATTTCTACCAAAGTTAGATGAGGTTATTTGATAATTATAAGTCCCCCCTTATCACTATTACAAGCAAAGAATACTAGATGAATGGAATTTACATTATTCTGGAAAGCTTACCATCAATTACACTTAATCAAGCACAATGGAAAAGTTTGATCCATGTAGTCGACCCCAATTAATTTGGGACTGAGACTATGTTGTTGTTGTTGTTGAATTTTCTAATTTCCAGTTTACAAGGCATTGGTAAAAGAGACCAAGTATATTGCAGAGGCTTCAGTAGGAAACATAACAGTCATCATTTAGCTATAGCAATTCTTTTCATTGTAGCCAATCACACATACATGACTAACTGGGGCAACGGTCAAGACTAAAAGATTTTTTAGTAGCTTATATAGGTTGATTTCACGACCAATGGTCTTCAAACGTATAGGGTCAATTGGGGAATTGGTTCTGACCTGAAAGAAATCTTATAAGCTCTTAAGGTGCTTCTTTCAATGCCTTGTGGAATTAAAACATTGAAAAGTATATGTCATCAATAAATATCTAACTAAAATTAATGTATAAACTTTACATCTTATATAATTGATGAACATGTGAATCACACCTTCTCCATTGATGATCTTTTTTAATGCAATAAATTAAAGCTAACCCATTCAGCTAGAAACCTCGCTATATATACATTTCAACGAACCACAATACTTCAAACAAATAACAACGACAATAGCGATGAATTCTCTCCGTTATGGGTTCACCTTTGCTACCATATCATCAAGGGCGCAATATCCATGGTTCGATCAATCTCGGAGGGTTATTATGATCAACAAAACTGCCCAAGAAGTCTCACACTCCCACTCATCCCATTCCTTGAACGCTGATGGAGTCCTAATCATCTCATCGAATCTGAATGGTTCTTACAACTATAAAATAAAAAATCTATTGATAGCTCGTATTAAAAGCAATAAATAAGTCGCCTTCCTCATGAGAAGAGTCTGAGATTGATTCAGAGACTTTATTGTTTTCCCTCAATGTTATAGCCAAACAACATTGACATTTACATAAATCTAAGAAGGCATTCACCGAAATGTAAATGTTCAACATAAATCACACCAGTCACTACATAGAAACTCAATTGAAATACTTTAACTAAATTGAACTCACCTCAATCAATCAATGCTTCCACTGGTTTTGGGTTGCAAATCAAACATTTTCGTTCACATCCGAAAATAATGGCAAAGGCTAGGCGAAGACAATGAAGAAAGATCTGGAAATCAGACGAAGACAATGAAGAGATGATGAGCAGACGAAGATAATGAAGAGAGATCTGGAGAGGCTGGCTTCAGATCTCAAACCCTAAAATAATGGCAAAGACGAAGGCAAGTAGAAAATCAGAGAAATAGTTAGGGGTTAGTAGTTATTTTAACATTCAATCGCAATCGCAGTAAATAGAACTCTCGCTAAACCTTCTTTTCAATGGAGCTCGACTTCAATGACCTCACACCAAGGGAGGCTCTGCCGCCGGTGGTGACGAAACTAGAGGCTTCTGAATCAAATGCAGTTGTTGTTGTTGATGATAGTGATGATGGCGATGGTGAGGTGAAAAGAGGAATTAGAGTTTGGTTTCAGAAACATGTGGCTTCGTGATGATTTTAGGAGGCGACGGAGGGATTAGAGAGATTTCGAGGAGAGAGAGTTTGATGGTGATGTGAAGAGAGGAACTAAAGTTAGGGCACGAGAGAGATGAATCAAACGTGTGGGTCCCATTCTGTCTCTATTTTGATCAATAGTTCTCATCAATTTATGCACAAATCTCGAGGCGTGATTGATGGCTATAAAGTACCCATGTGTGTGAGCTTTTGGCGGGGAAGTTGGCGCCATTTTTTTTAGCAATGGGTTTTAATTCCGTCTCTAGTCCGTCTTTATTTCGTCTTTGACTGGCCCAATAATTTCCTCACTTCATTCTGTTTCATTTTTGTTTCTAATTAGCAATAGAATTAGATTTCGTTTCTATTTCCGTTTCTAATTCGCTATTTTCTTGTAGTGTTCGGTCCGACCGTGCTACGCTTATGACTACTGTACTATAGCCCCCGAGACCCCTAGGATCCATTTCCAGTGTTTTAAAGTGACTTAAAGTGTTTAAATTAAGTTTAGAGTTCTATTTCCCAAAACAACCCTTAAAGACTAAATAAAGTTTCAACTTTCAATTTGGGATCATATGTTACAACGCAAATTATACCATTATAAATTCCAAATCATCAAAGACACTTGACATGAGATTTTTTGCTCTATGTCTTAGATTCTCGAAAAGGTGTGGTTTGCAAAATTTCGATTTAAAACGAAAGAGATGTCGAACTTCTACCAAAACAGATCAAATTGGAATCAAATCCCACCATCAATCTTGTAAAAGTCATTTCTCCCAATTTATAGTTCCAAAAATTGTTTTTTTCAGTCACAAGCAGCTAACATATCCAACAACAACATATTAAAAGATGAGCTCATTCTGATAAGAATTGAGAGAGTTATGCCTTGTCAAAATTCATTTTAAAAATCCAGTATTAGCATTTCAACTACCTAATTGAAGAGCATTTTTGAGCTAGAAGGAGTATGAATTTCAAAATTTCTCTAGAGACAAAAGTTGTTGATTTATGAGTAAGCTTTCCAACGACATATGATTCGCCGCATTTGGAGTTCGCATGCAAGAGTTATGCTCAATTTACAGAGGTTAGATCAAGAAATTTGCTAAGAACGAATCATATATGCATCAAGAACTCATGAAACCCCAATTTCTTGAAAAAACTAATTTGAAACCATTATTGATCATCAAAATCAGTTTAAAACACTAATTTAGACAAGAAAAATAGTAGCTCACAAAGCCCCAAAAACTTGAGTTTCCATGTACACATTTGATAAATTTAAGCAAGGAGTGGGGTTTTATACCTAAATGATCAATTTTTGGATTTGATCTTCCTAACTTGATTCCTCTAGTAGATTGCCTTCATTCCACCTAGTTCTTACTGAATTTTCCAGCACTCTAGCCCAAGAACAAACTTTGTTATTGTTGCATGAAGAGATTTCTCACTAACTTGGTTATTTATGTTAGAATCAATTGTGTTTACGTATCTCGAGGTCAATCTAATGGTCTTTGTTAACTCCTACTCCACTAACTTCTATCTTGTTGACACTAATTCCCAACTCAAATCTCCTAGGATTCTCTTCTAGTGCGAATCTCGAGGCGAATCTATGACATTAATTTTCCATCCAACTATAGACATTTGTAATCAATTGATCCAATTAATTTAACATACACTTTTATACATATGTGGGCTATTTAGGGTCTTAAATTGGTATACTGCCACTTCTCCTAGTATCCAATTACCCGACACCTAGTGCCCCGCGTCTCGGCATGCATCCCGAGGCGCGCCAATCTTTGATGTACCCGATTATTATGACTTAGCCTAAAGTTTGATTATCTATTTTATGCCATATTTACCTTTGTTCTAGTCATTTTATTTAAGTAAGCATTATAAGACTAAGTGTACCCGTACTACACCTACCAGTACCTGCGTCGACACACTTTATAAGGCGTTTACCCATCATACAATCTCACATGGTATGACAATATAAATACACACATGCGATGAGTTATGAAATACATAATAATTAACATTGTAATTATGCAACCAACAAATAAAAATAACGATTTATGCCCAGTCAGGCATGTCCTAGCCTATCTGAGGTGTCCACGTAGACCTGAGCTGGTGCCCTTGTGTGAAATTAAACGAAATAACGGCGCCAATAAATATTGGGTCGTTACATCAAGACCATCATCGTCTCTTTCCAGCTCCTCCAGTTTTACCGAGCCACCATTGAAAAAAATAAACGAACTCTGTTGGACCAACCTTCTCACATTTTCATCGGTTTTCCTTTTCTTCTCTCTACTATGGACGAATCTCTTTGTGTGTGTGTGTGCGCGCGTGCATGTGCGTGCATGTGTGTGTGTGTTTCTTTTGTCTCTTTTTTCTCTCAATTGGGGTTGAACTTATAATGAGGATTTGAAAGGATTATGAAATATGGGAAACCATCACTGTAGCGACCCAAATTAATTAAACTAGGATTAGCGTTAATTTCGGGGATTAAGGGACGTAATTCACACGTTACATAGATAACTCGGTTGACTCGTGTAACGATCCAAATTAATTAAACTAGGATTAGCGTTAATCTTGTGGATTAACAATCGTAGTTCGGGTATTACGTGGACAACTCGATTGATTCGGACACGAGAATCGAGGGTAAATGTTATTCATGGATGATGGTTGCTTATAATGCAATATTTAAAAATCATTATATTATTGTATTGCATCGCATGTGTGTATGTTGCTAATGAGATATTAGGTGCGACAAGTAGTTACATCGAGATACATATCGGGGTGCGGGGCATCGAGTGACGGGTAATCGAGGGTTAGTGTGATTGCAAATATGTTAAATATATGAATAAACACACTAATCATATGTAATTATGTGCCTAAGTGAATGAATTTGATTTAAGATAAAATAAAGTCCTATAGTTGGATAGAAATTAATTGAACCCTTGATTAACCTAGTGATTATCCTAGAATACATATAACAAGGCAAGATGAGTGGCTTTCATGTGGGACAAGTGGCTTCATGTGGGACAAATGGTTTCATGTGGGATAAGTGGTATTGAGTGATGACACATGTCCTAGCAATTAACTAATAGTAAATCAAATATTTGACTAATTAATCTACTTATTAATATAAGTATATGAGGCCTACACTTAATGGATGAGCTCAACATATACATTTGAGCTAAAAAATAAGAGAAATTCAAGAGGGTTTTGACTGAATTAAGAACTTCATAACAGCTGGATTATCAGCTTGAAATAAGGAATCCAAATATATAAACCAATTTCAAATACTCAAATATCTATCATCTGAAAATGACCAAAACCCAAAACTGATTTCAAACTTGAAGTAGAGAGATGTGTACCTATGATTGATGATACTTTGATTTGAGCTCCAACTCTCCTTGATCTCCCTAAAATTTTCAACCATGACCCTCCTCAATTCCTCTGATTTTCAGCTCAAATGCATATGTTGAGCTCCTCCACTAAGTATAGGCCTTATATACTTATATTAGTAAGTCGATTAATTAGCCAAATCTTTGACTTACTATTAGTTAATTACTATGACATGTGTCCTCCTCAATGCCACTTGTCCCACATGAAAGTCACCCATCTTGCCTTGTTATATGTATTATAGGACCATCACTAGGTTGATCAAGGGTTTAATTAATTCCTATCAAACTATAAGATTTTATTTTACCTTAAATCAAATTAATTCACCTAGGCACATAATACATATAGTTAGTGTGTTTAGTCATATATTTAACATATTTGCAGTCACACTAACCCCCGATCTCCTGACACTCGGTTCCCCGCATCCCGACACGCATCTCGAGGTACGCACATGCAATGCAATACAATAATATAATGATTTTAAATATCACATTATAAGCAACCATCATCCATAAAATAACATATACTCTCAAGTCACATGTTCGAGTCAACCGAGTTGTCCACGTGACGCCCGAATTACGACTGTTAATATATTAGTAAGTGGATTAATCAACCAAATCTTTGATTTATTATTAGTTAATTACTAGGACATGTGTCTTGCCTCAATGTCACTTGTCCCACATGGAAGCCACTCATCTTGCCTTGCTATATGTATTCTAGGATCATCACTAGGTTGATCAAGGGGTCAATTAATTTCTATCCAACTATAAAACTTTATTTTATCTTAAATCAAATTAATTCACCTAGGCACATAATTACATATGGTTAGTGTGTTTAGTTATATATTTAACATATTTGCAGTCACACTAACCCCCGATCACTCGACACTAGGTGCCCCGCACCCCGATACACATCTCGAGGTACGTCATATTTTACTTTATTGAATGAACTAACTTAGGTTATAGTTTTAATTAGACATCATATCCTACTATTTAGATTAGTCTAACATCCCCGGGTAACTCCTACCTGATACCCGCATCAACACGTTTCCCAATGTATCTACCCATCACACCAATTCTCCCGATAGCAACGTACACACATGCACTGCAATACAATAATATAATGATTTTAAACATATCATTATAAAAAACCATCATTCATAAATAACATATACCTTCGATTCTCATGCCCGAGTTAACCGAGTTGTCCACGTATGCTTGCTTGAATTACTACCGTAGTTAATCCTCGAGATTAACACTAATCCTAATTTAATTAATTTGGATCGTTACAATCACTGTTCTATTAATTCAACAGATTACCGGTAAAAAATAATTGGAGTTTTTTGCTCATGTCAATTAATTTCTTGGTTAAGGTTTGTTGGAAACTGTTTTAATCAATCCCAATTGAGAATTATAAGTGAAAACATTATATTTTAGATATAAATAACAAGTTTTTAGTTTTTGGTCTCAACCAAATTAAGTGAATCAAACCCTCAATCTGATAGTTTTGGTCAAGGAAACTTATAGGTTTTGTTTTTCAATTGAAGAATAACAATCGATTCAAGATTAGAGATGTTGAGATCAATGAAACTAATGGATATGGATTTTCCTGAGTGGATATGGAGTGGGTCATTGCCTAAAATAGATTACTCTCTAGCAGTTTCTAATTATTATACAAGAGTCTAAGTGCTAACTAATGTTACCCAACAATGACAAGCAAGCATGTTTTTGTCCCTTCGATGTACTTAAAGAATGCAAGCCCACGAACATCGATGTAAAACATCAATAGACGCAGATGTGTGTGGTTACAAAAGCATTTTTGAATCACGGATACTGTACGATAGAGCGGGTCGCGGGTGAGGCCTACCCGCCCCGTTAATATCTCCTGTCCTCATGAGTGTCTGAATTTGGCACGCACGCACGCGTCTCTCTCGTGGGTCGCACGCCTCTGTCTCCTAGTTTTTCCTTGGCTTTGCGCAACCCTTCTTCACTGCACACGTGAAACCATGCACTCACACTCGTGCACCTCCACTGCTCCACACATTATTATTTGTTTTTTTTTTTTTCTTATAAAAATTGAAAGTGGTTATACCAAACAAAAAAAACCTGCCACGGTATCTTCAACAACTGGACGCAAAAACGATACAAAAACGACACGCGGTTACTTATTTATATACATATGCGCATCCCAATGCAACAATCATCGAGGGACGCCAACAAATTGTGTCGTTATTGTGTCACACCGGATGACACATCAATCCACTTGAACGGCCGTTCATATAGTCTCAACTCGCATGTTATATGCATCATATATAATCTATCTATGCTTGTATCTTGAAATGCGTATGAATGACTCAAAGATCCAATGTGTTAGTACTTCTCAAAAAAAAAAAAAAATTGTTAGTTTTCATTTTAATTATATAGCTAGCGCTTCTTAAAAAAAAAAAAAAAAAGGCAAATTCTAAGAGTACATCGTGATGTGCGTATCAGAACGCACATCACGATGTGCCAGACGTGGGATGCACCTCGAGATGTAGTATACACACATCTCGAGGTATAACGCACAGCTGTGAGAACATAATGTGTGTTTGGATGTGCCATTGTGATGTACGCCTAGCACTCCTCCAAAAAAAAAAATTGTTAGTGTAGCCCACTCTCTTGCATTATTGGACATGCCCTCATCATGGCCTTTCCTTTATAACCAGCACTCATCTTCCTTTGTTTTTGTGGTTACAATATTGCAGAAGTCGCCCCCACCACTAGTAAAGTTAAACTTGATAGACTTTTAGTTGATGCAAATATTTCTTTGTATATATATAATTGCTCTTACAGGATCACAACACTCCACCAAGCAGCTAGAGTGATTGAGAAGTAGTAGTGTTAATTAGGCACAAGAGAGAGGATGGAAGTTAGCAGTGTGTACCTTGCTGTGGCCACACTGGCCTCTCTCCTACTCCTCTCAAAGCTGCTCTTTGGTTCAAGCAGTAGCAAGCAGCAATGGCCACCAGGCCCCAAGAAGCTCCCCTTCATTGGCAACCTTCACCAGTTAGGAGGAGGAGGAGACCCTCTCCACTGGACCCTCTCCGACTTAGCCCGAAAGTATGGCAAGCTCATGACCGTCTGGTTCGGCTCCCAGAAGCCCAACATTGTCATCACCGACCTCGACCTCGCATGGGAGCTCTTGGTAACCAAAGGCGCCGACTACTGGTCCCGGAAAATGCCTTACTTAGCTAAGATCACTACCGCCGGCTTTCGAACTCTCTCGGCTTGCGACGGAGGGCCTTACTGGGAGTCCCTTAGAAAGGGTCTCCATGCCACTGCTCTCAACCCCCAAACCATCTCTTCTCAAACCAAGTTACAAGAACAGGACATTGCTGACATGATCAGTAAAATGCAACAAGAGGCTGACCTCAACAATGGGGTTGTGAAGCCCCTCCACCATCTCCGAGAGCTCGCGATACGCCTCATTTACCGACTGTCCTTCGGGACCGGCGTCCCCATCGAGGACCGGTTCGTTAAGCGAATGGATGAGTTGATTGAGGAACAAATGGGAATATGGGCGGCAGCTCATTTGGTGGACGTTTTTGAATTCACTAAGCACATCCCAGGGCTAAAGCCACCTCTTAAAGAAACCAAGGCTCACATCGAGAGGATCAAGGCGCTTCTTCGCCCTTGCCTCGCCGCGTCCAAGAAGTACTCCTTGTCGGGGAACAATACCCACCTTAGCTTCCTCCTTTCTCAAGGGTTCAGTGAAGAAGTCATCCTCCTCAACCTTTTCGAAGTGTTCAACTTCGGCGTCGATAGCACTTCGGCGTCCATCGTGTGGGCTCTCGGGTTCTTGATACTCGAAAGAGAGACACAAGAGAAGTTGTACAAGGAAGTGGAGGGTAAGTTGGAAGGGAGTAGGAGAATGGTAAGAGTGGAGGACATAGGGGGATGGAGTACGTGCATGCGGTGGTGAAGGAGACGATGAGAATGAGGCCGGTGGCGCCAATGGCAATGCCGCATAAGGCGGCGAGAGACACCGAGTTGAAGGGGTTGAAAGTGAAGGAAGGGACGCCGTTGATGGTGAATTTGTACGCGTTGCTTCACGACGAGAAAGTGTGGAAGGATCCTAATAGGTTTGTCCCGGAGAGGTTTTTGAAGAGGGACGGTGTTGATGAGTTGAAGAAGATGGAGAGGTATTACTTCCCGTTCGGCGCCGGAAGGCGGGTTTGCCCCGGAATAGAGCTGGCTAAGATTGAGGTGGCTGTGGCATTGGCAAATTTGGTGAACAGTTTCGAGTGGCGCAATGCGGTGGAAGGACAACCCCCGGACTTGTCCGAGACATTGTGTCCTCTGCTGGAAATGAAGACTCCTCTTGTGGCAAGGATAGTGCCTCGTTAATTAGTCTTATATTAATTCTTATACATGTGGTGGTGTCCATTTAATAAGTGTTGATTAAGAGGTTGGTACCAACTAGGCAACTAGTCATGTGTTGAATGTTTGGATTGACTGTAATTTCATTTATCTATCCCATGCCTATATATAGGCACAGTTTGTACTTGAAAAGAAGTGTTGAAATTAATAACACATCTTCTCTGTTTTTTTTAGGTTGGCCCGAGTCGCACCATAGGAAGAGCTCCCAACATTTTCGTTTCTATTTCTCTTGAGTCACTAGTTTTTGTAGTATTTGAGCTTAATTAATTGGGAAATGCTAGAATAACAATAGGAAAGTCACACCCGGAGTCACATCTATCGGACCCTCGAGCATCTGTATGCTTCTCGAGATGCGCACATATAATCTTGGAGCATAATACATGAGACGAGGCTACATTGAAAGCTCAAGTGGCCCGATGTGATTTTGGGTGGGAGTTTCTCGTTGTCACTCTAGTATTTTCCTAATTAATTGCTTTCTTTTTGGAGGAGGGATAGAATATTGACAACTGGGAAGTTAGAAAAACCTCTTCAATAGAATGTGCATTTTAAATGTCGAACTAACGTAAATAAACATTATCTATTTTGAATGTCTACTTCTAGACAGTTTAATAAATAGCCACATCATCATTTCTCTCCAAAAATATATAGAAAAACAATAAAATCTTATAATAGAAAGTGCAATCCACATTCACCATAAGAGATATTTTTGAACTTCAATATCTATTCAAGATATATCATCTCCACATTGCTGACGTGGCATTAATCCACGCCTACAATCCACATTTACCATTGGAGATGGGCTTGGCAATTTAATGTTCGGACCCGCCAGACCCGTTTTGGCCGGCTCGAAATAAAAAAAAAAAGTTTGGACAATGTTTTAACAAATTCGGGCTTGGTCTGGACAAAAATCTCTTGTCCGAATTTAAAACCGATGTGAAGGAAACAACATAACCAGCAGATCAGAACAAAAGAAGCAGATGAAGAAATAGGTTTATGTTATCTAGCAAGGAAAGATGCAACAATAACAAGAGATGTTCTCCGAATGCAATTGAACAACAAACAACTTCGATGAAGCTATGACTATTCAAAAGCCTTACAAGAAAACGTCATCATATATCCGATCCGATCTTCTCAAAGCACTATATATAACAAACCAATAATTTCGCATAAAGCAGTAGTCATAAAAGAAGCATGCATGAGCAATTAATGGAAGATACTTTCATGATAATTAAGCGGTTAAAAACCTATTTGATTATATTTAGTTATTACTTTCAGTTTTTCCATTTCCTTTCCAAGCTATTTACGACATCACCTTAATTACATGTTAGATAAGCATGCTCTCACTAGCGAATAATTTCTACAAATTAGTGTGTGAACCAAACACCTAGCAAAACAGAGTGACCTCAAAGGAGCATCCACCAAGTATTGATTTGCTTATCTTAGTCGGGAATAAAAACACGATCAGGAAAAAGTGTAAGGTTTCCCTCCTATTATATGCTTAAATTTCCATGTACAGCAGTCGACAAAGTAGTCACTAAAGGTACTTAATTAAGCATTTAACTACTGGCATTTGTTTGAGCCATTACTTGATTTATAATCACACTAAACAAGTAATTAAGGTTTGTTAGATTCTCCCTCTACTAATTTTCCATGTCCAAACAGTACTACAATGAAATCTTGCCTTTTGAAATGTAGACAGATAATGCGTGAATGCTATAACTGGTCATATACTGGCAATCATCATTTTCTCCATAGCATCCTCAACATTGTCGGCACCAATATCAAGCAATAAAATTGGGCATAAACTAATAAACAATGTACAACATGGAAGCAAATTTTGGTCCCTTGAAAAAGCTGACTTTTATACTCTAAACACTCGGAGCAATTTGTTGCTTTGAAATCCTTCCAAAATCAATTTTGGATTATCAAATACTCACATCGTTTCATGCATAATGTAATCCATGAATCTTACCCAACATTTTCGGAATTAATTGCAGCCCTTTAGTAGAGAAGTAAAAACATTGTCTCAAAGTAGAAAATTGGTAATATTTTGCCAAACAATCTAGGGCCTGATTTACATGCATTGATCCTCTGAAGCGATGTCGACCCTTATCTTTGCATCAATGATTACAACTCTATGTCAACAAAATCAAATGATTCATCAAAGTTTCCCCACCAAAACACAAGTTAAATGGAGATTCAGACATTATTCCAGTGGGTCTCCAAATCTATCCGTAAAACAATAGTTACTCAAATATCTGACCTGGCCATGAATCCACAAAAGGAGAAGAAAACAATGTCATGTATCAAAGAGAAAACAATTAAGGTTACATTTCCGAATCTGTGAAAGACAAATAACGACGAATGATTACCATTTGCTTCATTGAAACTAGAAGAAGAAGATATCTGAGATTCTATAGAAACAGTTAGATCCAACCATCATGTCATCTATTTAGAACGGTTTTGATATGACGATTTGAGTCAGCATGCAGCCTTGAGAAGGATCCTGATGCCCATAAAGCAACTTAACAGCCTCGTACCAAATGGGCAATACATCCCAAGAAACTCTTGAGTTTCACTGCACCATACTGACTCCTCTCCATAATGCAGTACTAAAATCTGGCAACCTAACATGCTCTACAAATAACTAATAGGTGCGATAAAATCAGTTGCATTGTCGATCATTTACTAATGATGTTCTCTACCTTCTATTCAACCCTAGATACAACTTTCACTACAAGAATTTGGACTAACAGAGATTTTACTAATGAATAAAGAAGTTATGAAGATTTTACTTATGAATGTGAACTTACTAAGATTTTATTGAACCATAAGTAAAAGTCATGAAATACCGTTGCCATAAACAACCATTTACTTACAAGAGCAACGTGTCACGTGAACGAAAATTGTAAACTGGATACAAGTGCTCGAGTTCTTTGAATCATGTGTGGGATTCTATTGAAATAGTCAAACTTCACTTGATAAAGTAAATTGACGCGCTGTCACACACACCAATAATAATCCCTATATACCAAACTACTATGGATTTGCAGTAGGGGTAAGTGGGGTCGTATCCACATGGATTGGGAACAATCTTTAGGGGAAAAAGGAGGTTTTTAAAGAAAACTAACTAAACTAGAACAAAAGCAATTTTATTAACTAGAAAACAAATGTAAAAGCAAGACACAATATCAAAACTTTACGATAAAACAATGAAATGAATATTCTAGATCAAGGTAGACCAAGATTGACGTAAGCATGAATTTAATCATAGATTCAAAAAGATTATTTTCAGGAAACCTTATAGATAGGCTATAGTGAAAGTCCCATCGCGGATCACCTCGTTTTCCTTTACCCAATGGCAAGAACGTGCGACACAACTATATTCTAACAAGTCGCAAGCTCAACAGTCTAGCAACATTAAACTCTATGAAAACACCTATCCTAGGCAATAACTAACTAAGCGTCGCTACTCGACCTATATTTCAAAGACATCCAAGATTAACAATCAATGGTCCAAGTTACTACCGGTGTTGTTTCCCTTACTGGCGACGATAAAACTACTACAAATGATTTCTGACCTAACCTTAGACAACAAGAAAACAAAAATACTAGATTTCGCAATGTTTTCAGTGCGGCAAGCCAGTGTTAGGTGGTTTTGCCTCGCCTAGTTGAGGCGGTGCCTAGGCAGGCGAAAAAATATTTGGTTAGACCTCCCTAAAAAAATTTCATTTATCTAAAGACCTCTCAATAGTAATGGGCATACTTTCTCACCTACACATTCTCACCACCATATTTTCAACTCTACACCTTTCCACACTTTTTGAAATAAAAAATATTTTCAAGAAAATAATCAAGTAAATAATATTTTGCAACAAAAATATTTTTAATAATTATTTTCACGCCCATCGTTTGCCTTATTAAAGGTTAGGCGATGGAAACCCCCAAAGGCCTAAGGCGACGCCTTGAAAACACTGAGTTTCCTATGCAAGCACATAACCACATACGAATAGTGAAATCAAAATTACAAGATTTACTGAAAAACTTATAGAAATTTAAGTAGGAATCTCATCAATTAAAAAACTTACTAGTCGAGTCTCCCTTGATCTAGATAATGAATTTAGCTGACAATGGTCATGGAAACCTTAATGAATCTTTAATTGGATGGTAAAGAACACCAAGATCACCAAAGAACTAAACACTTGAAACAGAATAGAAATCTCTCAAACTCTCCCAAAACAAGAATTATGCTTCGCACTTGTGTGACCACTAGGTTCTTGCTTCGACTCTTATTTATAGCTATTAGTAAGATAGAAGGAAATGTAATTCAAATTCCAACAGAACTACACAAATCTGCAACAAGTAATCTTCAACCGACTTTGTGTAAACTGTAAGAGCGTTGGGAAGGCAACAAACAAATGGATTGGACTCGATGCCCAATCATCATATTCGTTTAAACCATAAAATTTTCTCCAATTAGTATAAAAAAGTAGATCATTGGAAAAATATACAAGAACTTGCATAAGCTATCTCCCATGCACTCTGCATTTAATCATTCAACCTTTTTGTGAATGTGACATCTCTTAAAAGTCTATATCTCATCAACGCTTTAAAAAGCTTCGTGGTCTAAGACTCTAAAACGAAGTTGATGATTAGGCGTCAAGACCGATTAGTTCATTTGTAGACGAATACAAATAAGGAGGGAAACCATTTATTGTGCACATAACTGTTGATCGTAAACTAAAATTCGACCCTAACTAAGTAAGAAACAAGTCTCTACTTCATTGAGTCATAAGTCATTCCACTCATCCATTCAAAGCCACATGAATACATCGAAATCTTTTCTTGGGGCTTTTAAACTGGGAATGATCAATGTCATTACGAAATTAAATTCATTCATGTACCTCCACAAAGGCAAGTTGTTAGGCACTCATACCACTAGCCATATACTATATGCATTTTTTACATGTTTCCAAATGGATTAAACCCAAGCAAAGGAAGCCCTAATCTCACCTTTGAACGATCACACACAAATTCAAGATATAAATCTTATCTAAATGATTCCATGCAGATTTTTCTGCAAGGTGACGTAAAATATATACCATCTACTTTTAACATTTCCTCTCTGTGTTATTCTTATATATTTTGTACTATGACTTGAATTGTACAATCTTTTTAATCGAGGTATATATGATTTGAAAGTATCACAACTTCTTATAAGTTATCTTGTTCCTTTTTCAGGTGATTTGCAACTTTGTATCTCAATTTGTGACAAACAAGGCAAAATTTAAGTTCAGAATGCTCTTTCCCATACAAAGCACAATCATATTTACATAAATCACTGGATTTATAACCTAACCCTAACTCATGCATTATTTTTTGCTTCATAAAATCTCTTTAGAATCCTATCAGCACTTAGAAATGAATCTCTTAATAATCGTAAGAGCATAATTGAAAGACTTATCACTCTATTAATCCAGTGATTTATACGCAACAATTTCACCAATAGACTCTTTTGAAGTTCCACATACTTTCTTCTAATGATATCTTCTAACATTTTAAAGCACTAGTTTGTTACTCTAACATCTTAGTTCAGGGGTACTCGAATTATTTATTTTCCACTTTTGTATTTTCCCTGCCAAAGGAGCATAGGTTCAATCTAGTTCATTCAGTGAGAATGTGGGACCACAATGGGGGCGTGTTTCATCAATGACCGTTCTCGGAGTAGGGGTGTAGATATTCATTTTGTGAATGACCATTTTTTCCCCTACTACATTGGTAAGGGATTTTTTCTACTTTGTTTATGAGAAACACATTGTTTCTCACCTGCTTGTATATCATAATTCTTTGTAAATATTGGCTATATAATAACTAAAGTCTCGTTCTTAAAAAAAAAATAGACCTATTAGTAAATTCTTCAACAACATTTGGTCGAGGTACTACGTGTACATCATTATTAGATTCTCCAAGATATATCTACTTTGTACATGTCCTAGCAGAACCTTGCAAGTTTAACAACATTTGGTTGCTTTCAAATCTTTTCAAGTTTTTGCAAGTCACTCTCTTGGATGATCAAATATTCAATACTATTCATGAATCATGCCCAAAATTCTCGGTATCGATTGCAGCCCTTTTGATAATGAAACAAAAGTATGGTCTCAACGTAGAAACCTAGTAAATTTATTTTTAATAGACGAGGGTATTCGAGCCACCGCTGCTAACACTAGACTGATGATGGACCCGACTAGGGAACTCAAGGAATAAATCGAAGGGAGCTAGGAAAAGAACCCCCACACCTTTGATGTATTGAGCCCAATTCTTACCATCCCACCAACGCCCCTGGGGCGAAACCTAGTACTACGGAGTATTTTGCAAGCCAAACAATCTAAGGCCGCTCTAAGGTGTTCTATAACACAATCGTGCCCTTACCCTTGCTCCAATGATCACACTTCCAAATAAACTATATCAAATTTTTAACCTAACGAGTGAAACTGTGAAAGCCAATTACAGAATAACTACGTCTATGAATCTACGAAAAAGAAGAAATAAGAATGCTCTGTATCAATCAAAAGACAAGTTTATGACTAGAATTGTATCCAAACAAGATGGATTTCGATTAGCGATTACCATCCCCTTCGCAGACAATCGAAGCCGGAGATCATGAAATTCTCTACAGATAAAACAGTTCAAACCAACTATGGAGGTTAATGAGAGAGAGGAAAACTGACGAGCGTACCTCAATCAACTTGTATTGCAGATCGGCGATGCGAAATTAGGGCTTGAAGAATCCTTTTCCCTGGTTTATTTTCTTTCCTTCCCGTTTCTCCCGCCCTCGACCTTTCAAAATCTTAACTTGTGAATTAAGTTGGAACTTGCTATAAACTAGAAAAGAAAAATAGAAGACTAAGAACTTCTACTATTATAAACTAATGCTACATAGTACAAATGAGAAAAAAGAAAGAAAAAGTTAGAATAAGAAGTTCTTCATTCAACTTGGTGTGGTTTTACAATGAGATTGACGCCCTTTATATAAGCCCTTTGGTGATGATGATAAATGTACTTAGACAATGTGTACAAGTAACACATACACCACATGTTATACAACACATTACTGGAGTGTTCGCTTGGGTTGATAGGGTTGTCTTGATAGGGTCAGATTAGCAAGCATTGAATTACATGACTACGGATTAAATTTAATTCGAAGTTGGAGACTTGTTCGGTTGGCTGATATGGTTTTAAGTAATTAAAAGAAAATGTCATTTTTACCCCTCCCCATATAAAAACCCCCCGAATGTTTGGAGTAAGTGAAGGGCATTTTTGTCCTTACACATATTGGGAGAGATTGGATTAGCTAGTGATAGGGTGAGAATCCACTTTGTTTAGTCCAAAGTTTGTATGATAACTTAATCCGATGACATTATCTAATCATGCGAACTGAACAACGGATTCCATCTAATCCAACGGATTACTTAACCAGTCATGCAAATTGAACACACCATACAAGTAATTTGAGAATACATGGAAAAATCGATGTACATTGGAAATAGTTACAAGTAACATAACAATATATAGACAAGTGAGGGTACCATCAATGAGGAATACAAGTTACATGACTAAAAAACATGCATGGTCATCCATACTTCACAACACTCCCCCTTCGCCGACACTTGCTTAGAGAATGTGTCTTGTTAAAACTTCTACTAGGAAAAACTCTGTGGAAAAAAAAACATAGTAAAAGAAAAATAGTACACTATTCTCATAAATCTTAAGATGAGTATAATATTGTTAGGATTGCCTCATTAAAAACCTTGCTAGGAAAACTCAGTGGGATAAAACCATAGCTAATGAAAAAAGAGTGCAACACAATAATCAATAACTCTCCATCATGTGAACATGAGTGAAACTTGTTCCGTTTCATTACTTGTAATATCTTTAAATTAACGTAAGCCAATATCATATGTAAGCCTCTCAAATGTCGTAGTTGGTAAGACTTTTGTGAATAAATCAGCAAGATTATCACTCGATCGGATTTGTTTCATATCAATTTCACCATTCTTTTAAAGCTCATGTGCATAAAAGAATTTTGGTGAAATACGTTTTGTTCTGTCCCCTTTTATGAATCATTCACTTAATTGTGTGATACATGCTATATTATCTTCATATAATATGGTTGAAGAATCTTTTATTGAAGGTAATCCACATGATTTTTGAATATGTTCAATCATGTTTCTCAACCATACGTATTCACGACTTGCTTCATGAATTGCTAGTACTTCAGAATGATTGGAAGAAGTAGCAACTATAGTTTGCTTTACTGGCTTCCGTGATACAACATTATTACCATAAGTGAATACATATCCCGTTTGAGAACTAGCTTTGTGGGGATCAGATAAAAATCCAACATCAGTATAACCTTGGAGATTCGATTTTACTTATCTCGAGTAAAACAAACTCATGTTACTTGTTCCTCGAAGATATCAGAAAACATGTTTGATATCATTCTAATGTCTTCGAGTTGGTGAAGAGTTATATCGCAAATAGGTTGACAGCAAAAGCAATGTCAGGTCGTGTACAATTTGCAAGATACATAAGTGCACCAATTGCACTTAAATATGGTACATCCAGACCAAGTAGCTCTTCATCACTTTCATGAGGTCGAAATGGATTCTCATCCACTTCAAGTGATCTGACAACCATCGGAGAGCTTAATGGAGGTGCATTGTCCATATAAAATCTTTTTAATATTTTTTCAATATAATTTGATTGATGGACAAGTACTCCACTTGGAAAATGTTCAATTTGCAGACGAAGTCTTGTTTTTTCAAGTTCTTTCATCTCGAATTCATTTTTCAAGTGTTCGAATGTTCTAACGATGTCGTCGTGGTTTCCCACTATATTCAAATCATCAACATATACAACAATTATCACAAATCATGTTGATGATCTTTTAATGAAGACACATTGGCAAAGTAGATTATTTACATATCCTTTTGAAATAAATAATCACTAAGGCGTTTGTACCACATTCGTCCGGATTATCTCAATTCGTACAAAGACCTTTGTAATTTTATAGAATGCATGTTATGATATTTTAATTTTGTTTCTTCAGATATTTCAAATCCTTCAGGTATTTTCATATATATATATATATATATATATATATAATTATCTAAGGATCCATATAGATATGTTGTAACGACATCATTAGATGCATATTAAGCCCTTTAGAAATTGTAAGGCTTATCAAGAAATCGAAATGTGATTGCATCTATAACAGAAAAAATATGTTTTCTCATAATCAATTTTAGGTCTTTGTGAGAAACCTTGAGCTACAAGTCTTGCCTTGTGCTTTGTAATCTCATTTTTTCATTTCTCTTTCGTACAAATATACAACTCCACCTATGTTGTACACTATGTGCGCTACATAGCCGGTCCCAAGTCCGGATAAAGGAGGAGGGTTGCGATAGGTTGACAAACCAGCGTAAAAATTTTGTCACTTTTCATGAAATGGATCAAACATATATAAACGTTGGGGCGTTCCCACCTAGCGACGCGTTTTGCATCGGAGCCCGGGTGTAGTGAGAAATGAGCAAGGGTGTGTTTCACATCGCCGCACAGGTGTGAAGAAAAATGAGCAAAGGTTCCCACACATAGGACGTGTGTGGGTAAAGAAGCTAGTCCCTTCACATCGTCGCCCGAATGTGAAGAAAAATGAGCAAGGGTTCCCACACAAAGGACGGGTGTGGGTAAAGAAGCTAGTTCAAAACAAACACGAAAACAAAAACAAAATCATAGATACGGACACTAGATCTTTTAGACAAAATAGAAGTAGAAAAGGAAAACAAATACAAAGGGGAGAAAAAATTCGCTTAGGAACATGGAACATAGGAACACTTACGGGGAAGTCAATAGAACTAGTAGATACCATGATTAGAAGGAGAGTCAATATTGCTTGCCTCCAAGAGACAAAATGGGTAGGAGAAAAGAGTAGAGAAATAGGAAGCACAGGGTTTAAACTGTGGTACACCGGTATAGATAGAAAATGCAATGGAGTAGGAATTGTGGTGGATAATGATTATAAGGATAAGGTCGTAGAGGTTAAAAGAATGGGGGATAGATTGATTCTAGTTAAATTAATTATTGGAGACGAAAAAATTAACATACTTAGCGCCTATGCACCACAAGTAGGATTAAGCGAGAGCATCAAACGCAAGTTTTGGGACGATATGGATGGATTTATGCAAAGTATACCATTAGATGAAAAAGTTTTTATTGGAGGAGATTTAAATGGGCATGTCGGGGCAAGTAACGATAGGTTTGAGAGAGTTCATGGATGTTTTGGTTACGGTAATAGAAATGAAGAAGGAGAATCAATCTTAGAATTTGCTTCAGCATACGATCTTCTCTTAGCAAATACTAGTTTTAGGAAGAGGGAGTCACATATAATTACTTTTAGTAGTGGTCATAACAAGAGTCAAATAGATTTTCTTTTAACAAGAAAAATAGATAGAAAAATATGTAGAGGCGCAAAGTAATACACAGCGAAGCACTTACGACCCAACATAAGTTAGTAGTACTTGATATTAAGCTAACACGACGACATAATATAAATAAAAGAGTTAGCGACCTTAGAATAAAGTGGTGGAACCTAAAACATAGTAAACAAGTAGAGTTTAGAGAAAAACTACTAAAGGAAAATATTTGGAATCTTGACTTAGATGCTAATACAATGTGGCTAGAAGTGAGTAGTTGCATAAGGAGAGTGGGATCAAACGTATTAGGTATATCTAAAGGCTTGGGACCACCAAAGAAGGAAACATGGTGGTGGAATGAGGATGTCCAACGAGCAATTAAGACTAAAAGAGAGATGTATAGGAAAATACCTAAGTGTCAAGATGAAGATGTGTACAATCAATATAGAGAAGCTAGAAAACAAGCTAAAAAAGTAGTTAGTCAAGCTAAAACAAATTTCATGGAAGATCTATATACAAAGTTAGGTAATAGAGATGGCGAAAAATATATATATAGGCTAGCCAAACTAAGAGATAAACGAGAAACAAGACCTAAGTCATGTGAGATGTATTAAGGACGAAAATCAAAATGTTTTAATGCGCGAGGAGGATATTAAGGAGAGATGGAGAAGTTACTTCGATAGTTTATTTAATGATGGTCAAGTTGATACCATAATAGATGAAAACCCACACCAAGAAAGAAATGTCAACTATACACGCAATATTAGAATTGTAGAAGTTAAAGAGGCATTGAAAAGAATGAAAATAGGGAAAGCATGTGGCCCGAGATGAAATACCCATAGAGGTTTGGAAATGCTTAGGAGAAATTGGATTGACTTGGTTAACAAAACTTTTCAATAAAATTTTAAAATCAAAACGGATGCCAATGGATTGGAGAAGAAGCACGCTTGTGCCAATCTTCAAAAACAAAGGAGACATTCAAAGTTGCTCAAACTATCGGGAATTAAACTTATGAATCACACTATGAAACTTTGGGAGAGAATAATTGACAATAGGCTAAGGAGAGAAACAACAATATCGAGAGAACCAATTTGGTTTCATGCACAGGAGGTCAACTATGGAGGCGATTTTCCTTGTAAGACGATTGTTAGAAAAATATAGAGAAAAGAAAAAAGATCTGCATATGGTATTCGTAGATTTAGAAAAAGCATATGATAGGGTCCCTAGAGATGTTCTTTGGTGGGTTCTAGAAAGAAAAGAGTGCATGCTAGATACATAGACACTATTAAGGATATGTATGATGGAGTAGTAACGAGTATAAAGACATTTGGAGGAGCTACAAAATAATTTCCCATTACGATAGGACTACATCAAGGATCGGCTCTAAGCCCATATCTATTTACTTTAGTTATAGATGAACTAACTAGACATATTCAAGAGGATATACCATGGTGTATGCTATTTGCGAGATGATATTGTCTTAGTGGATGAAACTAAAGATGGAGTGAATAGGAAATTAGAACTACGGAGGAATACATTAGAATCTAAAGGCTTTAAGTTGAGTAGGACAAAAACCGAATACATGCCTTGTGAGTTTAGAAACACTAGACATCGAGATGACGGAGTGGTAAAATTAGGGGAAATAGAAGTTCCTAAGGTAAACCACTTTAGGTATCTAGGATCAATCATAGAAAATGATGGTAACATTGAGAATGATGTCACACATAGAATTCAAGTGGATGGAAGAAATGGCGGAGTGCAACGGGGGGGTGATTTGTGATCGAAATGTTCCTACTAAGTTAAAAGGAAAATTTTATAGGACCGCAATTAGGCCAGGCTATGCTCTATGGAAGTGAATGTTGGGCGGTAAAGCAACAACAATTACATAAAATGAACGTAGCGAAAATGAGGATGCTTAGGTGGATGTGTGGTAAAACTCGTAAAGATAGAATAAGAAATATAGAAATTCAAAAACAAGTAGGAGTAGCACCAATTGATACAAAGATTAGGGAAGGGCGGTTGCGGTGGTTTGGTCACTGCAAAGACGACCTACAAATGCCCCAACTAGAAAACTTGACTCAATAGAAACTGTAGAAATTCGACGAGGTAGGGGCGGACCAAAGTTAACATGGGATGCATTAATTAGGAGGGATTTGAATGGTTTGGAAAGCTCGCCATCGGTTGCACTTAATCGAGCACAATGGAAAAGTTTGATCCATGTAGCCGACCCCGTTAATTTGGGATTTGAGGCTATGTTGTTGTTGTTGTTGTTGTTTCGTACAAATATACTCATTTATATCCAACAGGCTTTACACCATCTGGCGTTTGAAGAGTTGGCCCAAAAACTTCTTGTTTCTTCAACGAATCTAGCTCTGCTTGGATGGCCTCTTGCTATTTTTGTCAATTAGGTCTTTTTAGACATTCGTCCACTGATCGTGATTCTGGATCATCATTATTTTCAAATATTTCAAACGACACATCGAAAGCAAATAGATCATTAGGAACAATATTATTTCGATCACAAATCTTACCAGAGTTTAAGTAATTTATTGGGATATCATTATTTTCATTTTTTCCCCTTTTTTTTTCTAGAGTAGTTGTTCCTCGTCGGCAACTTGTTCTGACAAATCCTTATCAAAATATTCTTGTGCTTTCTCATGAGTATTTTGATTTGTATTTATTTTACTCCCGTTTTTCTTTTTCGAGGAATTACATCTTTTGAACCAACTGATCTTCAATGCTTTAATTGTTTCGTTGGTTCTCGTGCATTTTATTGCACAGAGACATCAATTCTTGCATGATCATTTATAGGTGGAATATATGATTTTTTCACTCGTTTTGCGTCAGTAGATGCATTAGGTCATTTATTTGCTATTTGTTGCAAATGAATGATCTTTTGAACTTCAAGTTCACACTTATTTATCCGTAAATCATAATATGATAAAGTTGATGCATTCCAAGCAATTTCGCGTCATTCATTTTCAATTGGCTTCTTATCACCTCTTAATGGTGAGAAAATTGCTTCATCAAAGTGACAATCAGAAAAGCATGCAATAAATAAATCTCATATTATGGGCTCAAGGTACCTTATAATGGAAGATGAGTCAAATCCAATATAAATCCCGAGTTTTTGTTGTGGACCCATCTTAGTTCTACTGGAAGGTGGTATAGGAACATACTAAAAAATTTCAAGTGTTAGATATTTAGTTGTTGACCTAAAATGAGTTGCATAGGAAAATGTTCATGGTATGCAGTAGGCCTATAATGAATGATAGATGCTGCATGAAGGGTTGCATGTCCCCAAACTGAAGTTGATAACTTAGTTTGCATGATTAAGGGTCTTGTAATTAATTTAATGTGTTTGATCAGAGATTCTGTAAAACCATTCTGAGTACGCACATGTGGAACAGAATGTTCAATGGTAATTTCTATAGACATGCAGTAATCTCTAAATGATTGAGATTTAAATTCTCCAACATTATGAAGACGAATGGTCTTGAATGAATTGTTAGGGAATAATGCTTTTAACTTAATTTTTTGGGCCAAGAGTCTAACAAATGCAACATTACGGGTCGAGAGTAAACAAAAATGTGACCACCTAGTTGACGCGTATATCAAAACCATGAAATATCTAAATGATCCACAATGAGGATGAATAGGTCCATATATATCTTCCTGAACGCGTTCTAAGAAAATCGAGGATTCCACAACAATTTTACTTGGGGATGGTTTAACTATCAATTTACCTTGAGAACAACTAGCACAATTATAATCACCAGCTGAAAATATTTTGTGACTCCTTAAAGGATGTCCATGCGAATTATCAATTGTTTTTCGCATTATTGATGATCTCAGATGATCAAGTCGGTAATTCCATAAAACGAATGTCTTTGGATCATTAATTTTCTTATTTAAGTCGGCATTCGTTCATATGAGTAAAATATAATCTAGATGACAAAGCTGAGAATTTTTCTAACACTTTTTTTCCCATTTGAAGTGAACGTATTCAATAGATATTACCTTCATTTCCACTAGATCACGGATGAAGTGATACCTCAACTCGATGTGCTTAGTTCTTGAATGTTGAACATGATTTTTCGAGATGTCAATTGCACTTCGGTTGTCATAGAACACAGCAAGCGGTTGCAATTAAATGTTATAGTCACTTAACATTTGTTTCATCTAGAGCAATTGTGTGCAACAGCTCTCAATTGTAATGTACTCTGCTTCAACTATTGAGAGTGAGATACAGTTATGTTTCTTGCTGAACCAAGACAAGATATTTGTTCCAGCAAAGAAACAACCACCAGAGGTGCTCTTTCGATCATCAGCACTACATGCCTAGTTAACATCACTGTAACCAGCTAGAGAAATGTTAGAGTTAGATGAATACCGTAGTCCCAAATTGGATGAGCCCGCCACATATCGTATGATTCGCTTGACTGTTGTCATATGATATACTTTTGATGTAGCTTATGATACTCTTTTGGTGTAGCTTGATAGCGTGCACACAATCCCACACTGATCAATGAGATATTCAGTTTGCTTGTTGTGAGAGAAAACTCCCAATCATGTTTCTATAGAGCGATGGATCTACTGGTTTGCCATGCTCATATTTGGTCAGCTTGTTGTCAGTACCCATTGGTGTCCTTACATGTTTAGTCTATTCCAAATCAAACTGTTTGACCAAAGAGTAATAATACTTATGTTGTAACAGAAACGTACCTTTGATGGTCTGATGAAATTGTAGACCAAAGAAATAAGAGAGTTCTCCAACCATGCTCATTTCAAATTCCTTTTGCATGTTGTATGCAAATTCTTCTACCAATCCTTTTGTAGTAGCCCCAAAGACTATATCATCAACATATATTTGTGCAATAAGGACTGACCCAGATTTTGTTTTATAAACAATGTCTTGTCCATACTTCCACAATTGTAGCCATGATTTAGCAGGAACTTGGCCGCCCGATCGTACCAGGCACGCTGAGCCTGTTTCAACCCATAGAGTGCTTTTTTCAATTGATAGACATGATCTGGGAAGGAGGGATATTCGAATACCTTATTGTTCAACATACACTTCTTCATCGATTGTACCATTCAAAAAATGCACTTTTGACATCCATCTGATATAGCTTAAAACCAAGAGAGCATGCAATAACATGAAGTAGACGAATAGATTCTAATCTAGCAACAAGTGCAAATGTTTCATCAAAATCTATTCCTTCTACCTGATTGTAACCTTGAGCTACTAGACGTGTTTTGTTTCAGACCACTTCTCTTTGTACATCATATTTGTTCTTGAAGATCCACTTTGTGCATATTACATTGGCATGTTGTAGTCTTGGTACTAGAGTCCAGATGTCTAGTCTCTGAAATTGATCTGCATTACTATAGTTCAGTACTCATCCTGCAATGCATTAGACACATTTTTAGGCTCGATATTTGAGATATAGCAGACATACCTGGCTAACCTCCTGATTGTAACCTTGAGCTACTAGACGAGCCTTATTTCATTATTCTTTCCTCTTTCTCCCCAAGAATGTTGTCTGGTGGATTATCATTATAAATTCTACTTAATGGTTATTGAGTAACATTAGACAGCTCTGATTCATTCATGTGTGAGGTTTTGTATAGCATCTGTTTCAGGTGAAGCTTCTACTCCAGTTGCAATTGGTGCTGGGGGTGGTTGCAACTGGTAGTGGATCATCCTCTCTGTTGTCAGCTTATGATGCTTGTTGTTCTGATGGAGTATCATCAAAGAACACATTGATTGACTCAATTACTCACTAGGGAACACATTGATTGATTCAATTACTCACTAGGTATGCTCATTTAAAACTTTGTATGCCTTGCTTCTTATGGAGTAACCGAAGAAGATAGCTTCATCACTTCTTGAGTCAAACTTTTCAGCACCTCCCTGTCATTTAGCATTAAACACTTGCTTCCAAAGATGTGAAAGTAAGCAAGATTAGGATTTTGACCTTTCCAAAGCTTATAAGCTATCTTGTGGGTGAAAGGACGAAGATAGGTTCAGTTGATAGTGTAACATGCCATGTTCACATCCTTTGCCCAAAGTTTTGTAGGAAGATTCTTGGATATGGGCATTTTCTTGAACATGTATGTTTTTTATTTCAACCACCCAACTTTGTTGAGGTGTAATTGGAGCAGATAACTCCTGATGAATTCCTGAGACCCTGCAGAATTCTTGAAATTTATAATTTTCAAACTCTTTCCCGTGATCAATCCTAATCCTCACAATATGTTCTCTGAAAGCTGTTTTATCATTCATCAACTTTAAAGTCATTAAAATTTTCAAAAACATCTGATTTTTCTTTCAAAAAGAGAACCCAAGTGAAACGAGAAATCATCTAAATGTGCTACTACATCATGGACCACCATTATTACAGCTTCACCTCCACGTTACTCTGCCCCAATCACCATCTCTCCAACGTTCTTTGCACAAACCTGCAAATACAGTTACACGTTTAATGTGCTCTTCAATTCATTATATGATGTTGCTCCAGATTGAGACACATGTATTGTATATAAACAGATGTAATCAAGTACCCACACAAATATAAACACATTATTGTAGGTCACACATCGATTGAGCTACACTTTCTCCTCATCTTTGTTTAATTTTATGTCTCTGCCTTTATTATACCCAAACACGTCCTTGGAGAATATAATGTTCCCAAGTATGTTCCAAAGTGTACCAAACACATAAGCTCACTTATTTTCACAACCTTCCCTTCCCTCCACCTCAAGAACTCCATATACTCACTCACCTTCTTCTCCCTCACCGGCTCTTGAATTTGGAGCATTCTCGACCCGAAGATCTTCGTCTTTGCGATCCTCCTCAGTTGTTTCCAGTTATCGGTGCAGTCGTCCCATACGAGAGAGTTCTTGTTCATCTCCTCTATGCAAAAGCACACCGAAATGCGGCGTCTCGAGAGGGCTCGGTCATAGGTCTTGAGGATTTCCATTGGGGCCTCAGGGGAGGAGGCGACGATGGTGGGAGCAGTGCCGAGGGTGACAAGCATGAGAGGGGCATTGCGGGATTAGGCGAGGTCAGCGATGGTGACGTGAAGAGGGGTGGTGGAGCGGAGGAGGGTTGGGAGGTTGCCTAGGAGAGGCCATGTGGCTTGAGAGATGGTGGGAGGTTGTTGTGTTTAGGTTTGAATAGAAGGCAGCGAACAACAACGGTGAGGGAGAAGGGAGCTAATGTTGTTGTAACCTCCATTACTTAATTTTCTAGCTGGTGAGGGATCTTTGCATGGATTCCACGTGTACGTATGTTTTGCTAATTGGCTGGGCGAGTTGAATATGATTGAAGTACCAACAAGTGAATGACTAACTGGTTTGGTATATATGGTTACTTAATTGAGTAAAAGGTAGAGAGTTCGATTTTTATAGCATGCAAGTTGTGGTTTCTTTTTTATCAAAAAAAAAAAAAAAAGATTGAAGTGGAAATTGTTAACTAAGTGAATTATTTTTGGCTTCACAAGGATACATGGGTATGACCTTTAACAAGAAAAGGCTATATTGATAACGCGAGTTAACAACGTACGCTGTGTAACCAAAAAAAACAAAAAAACAAAAAAAAACGTACGTTGTGTTTCTCTTAAGTGTGTTCATGCTATTCAAAATTAGTCTTGTCCAAGTCTCGCTACAAATGAGTTTGACAAAAAAAAAAAAAAAAAAAGAAAAAAGAAAAGAAAAAGAAAAAGAAAAAAGAAAGAAAAAGTCTCGCTACAATGACACATGGCTCCTAGGTTTGACTTAAATTAATGTTTTTTTGTGGACATCAAGCTACTCAATATATGTGTGTGTATGTATATATATAGGGAAATTCTAAAATAGAGCTCGAATAAATACATATGTTATGGAAACCCTCAAAACGTATTGCACATTAAATATTTTGTGCATTTATGACTCATAAATTAATATATTGAATTAGAATCCAATGATTGTAAATGTGGTTCCCATGACAATCTTATGATAACTTCGGGTAGTAGCTAGCATGACTAGTTGTAATATTATTATTTTTTGCTTAACCATTAGTATTAATTAATTAAGATACTTGTCATGGGCCATGAGATTGCGGAAAGAGACTGCATTAGTGGCCCGACGCTTGCCTGTCGTGAGAAATCGAACTTCAGATCGTGCACCTAACTCACATGAGCTTCGCCCTTATTACCACTAGGCCAACCCATCCGGGTTAGTTGTAATAATATATATTTTTATATAAAAATGAGACTTTTCTATTATAGCCAAATAATATTATATATGAATATGCTGAAAAACAATATGTTTCTCTAAAATAAAGTCGAAAAAATCCCTTATCAGTGTAGTGGAGGAAAAACATGTCATCCCTATTAATGAAAAAATCTCTACCCCCTGGTGTCGTAATCTCACCGAATTAATTAGGTTGAATTCATATGGCCGTGACTTTACAAAAGTGGAAATTAAAGATTGCATGAATGGTAGCCAAGTAGTCAACTCTATCCCTTTTGAGATAAAAGCTTGCACATATAGCTGAAGGTAGTTAAGTAGATGACAATATTAGTATTGGCGAAGAGCTATGGGCTCGCGCAAGCGTGCACGTGCGCAAAGTTAACATGGTATCATAGACAACGGTTCGGCTGATGGGACCTATGAGAAAAAACCCCTTGAATGAATTTTGATTCAAAATTGAGTGTTGAAGATGTGTGGATCGAAAGTTAATCTCACTTCGATTAAATGAAAATTCATAATGAAGTATGTAAGTGTTGTCGATTAAATGAAAATTCATAATGACGTATGTAAGTGTTGAAAACTCTCTTCTTAATTAATTACTACCGAGACATTTTGAAATAAAACCTTACACCTATTATCCGAAGGTGGTTAAGTTTGTAAGAACATTAATTAATTCGACAATGACTCAGTATTGTGCAGAGAACACACATTATGTGACGCTCATCTTCATATTCTTTCGTTTTCGTCAACAACTTTGTTAAAGTTGGGGATAACGAAGATCTACCTCTGCCAACGAGATTGCCCCAATGACTAATTGTTATAATAATAATAATGTGACCTGAACTATATTTGAATCCTCAAACTAATTGGTAACAATTTTCACCTAACTACATAGCTGAGCAAAAGATGATATAGTCCATGATCACCTAGTTAATTTTTTTTGGTCAAATATGTTGCATTGATGTTCCTAACACCCAATAAAAAGGTACAATAATCTATTACAACGAGGATAACGAATATTAAAATCCACTAAAGCTCAAAACAACATCCTCACGAGGAAGGCAATAACCCCTTAAAGGAGACAACAACCTTCCGACGGACAACAACCTCATGTAAGGGACAACATTCCCACGTAGGGAACAAAAAACCCTAGATCTCTAAAACACATGGAAAAAAACCATAGAAACTGCCGGACCCCATGCTTCGGGAGCTCATGCCACAATGACGCTGCTCGTCACCACAAAGGTCACTCGTCGACGATCACCTCCGCTGACATGAAAATCGGCAGCAAGTTTCGCTGTCTCCTTCCATCTGTTTTGGATCTAGGCCCAAAAAAGGGGCAATGGTGACGGTTACACCGAAAAACTAAAAGAAGAAGAAGAGGGAGAGGGGGAAAGGTGGTGAAGGGAGAGACAGAGGAAAGCCGTAAGGGGAGGGGATGGAAGGAACATAGGGGGAAGGGTACAGAGAAGCGAGGAGAGGGAGGTGGAGAGGAGGAAACAAAGAAAACGGGAGACTTAGAAGAGACAGCTGAGGACAAGACAAATAATGAGGGAGAGGAAAGAGAACATGTTATGGGCAAGGCCGGTTCTCCTACACCAACAAGCCCAAAGGGAACTTCCTCCAGGCCCAAACGCACTAAACATACACCAATTTGGATGAAAGATTACTTCAACTAAGCCCATGTGCCTTTTTGTTGTGAAGCCCAAATCAATATACCATACAGCTGTCCCTGTTTTGTATTCCCAACTCACTATGTGTCTGTTGTGGATTAGGGTTCTCTGGTTGTATTTAAACTCTCTTTACATGGAATGAAAACAAGAAGAAAGTTTATCTTATGTTTTTTTTTATTTTCCTTGTCTCCACCAGTGTAGTTAAACCCTAACATTGGTGCTTTCATTGCTTCAATGGGGCCCAAACCAACGGCCCCTACCGCTCCTTCCTCTTTGCTAGAAGACGCCCTCACTGCCCTTCGTGATCAACTGCAAGCTCTCACACAAACGATCTCCAACCAACATGATTCGGTTTCGGCTGCCATTACGGACCTTCGTTCCCAGGTGACCGCCCAAACCACTGCTTCGGCTCGTCTCGCCTCCCCTGCATCGGCCCAGTCGAATCTCAACTCCCCCTCCCTACAGCCTACACCACCACAAAACCGCCTTCTCTCCCCGACCGCCGGGCCTTCCACATTCACAGCTCGACCTCCGTATTTTTTCGGTAGTGCCGCCAACATTGTTCCATTGCACCAACCACTGTCCTCCCCACTATCCCTTAAACCACCGCGCGTCACTCTTCCCCCGTTCGATGGATCCAACCCCCTTGACTGGTTATTCCAAGCCGAACGCTATTTCCAACTACATCAAATCCCTCCGGATCAGCGCCTCACCTTCGCTGCCTTCTTTATGCAGGGGGACGCCTTGAGTTGGTTCCAATGGATGTTTCACAACAACCAACTTCTCAGTTGGGACTCCTTCACCCGCGCCCTCGAGCTCCGTTTCGGGCCGTCGACCTTCGAGAACCACCAGATTCCGCTTTTCAAGCTACGCCAAACCGGTTCCCTGGCTGATTACATCACTGACTTTGAACGGTTGAGTAATCGAGTCGTTGGGCTCCCTGTGGAATTTCGCCTCTCTTGCTTCATCTCGGGCTTAAAGCAAGCCTTCCAGCGTGAGTTAGCCATCGTCAAACCCCTCACGCTTGCGGACGCCATTGGGTTTGCCAAGTCGTTGAATGACAAATTCCTTGACAACCGACCTTCGGTCCTTCGGCGAGGGTCCGCCCCACCGCAAACCCCGCCCCTGCTCCACCGGCTTCCACATCCCCCACCCTTCCAAAGGCGTCGTGGCTCACACAAACAAATGCAAGACCGCCGCTCCAAGGGCCTCTGTTTCAACTGTGATGACAAATTCACTTCTGGTCATCGTTGTAAAGCTCGCCAGTTCTTGTTGTTGCTGCCAGACGACGGGGAGCCCGACCCCTCTGTCGACTCCTCCCACCCGCGCCCCACGCGGTGTCTCCCACCGAACCACCCCTGCCCCGGCCCCTTCCACCGCACTCCCCATCCAGCCCCACCAAACCGCTACATTTCCATCTTTCCCCTTCGGCTTTACACGGCTCTACAAACCCGGAAACCTTGCGCCTCCGCGGCACACTCATTGGTACCCCTATCTCCATCTTGGTCGATTCGGGAAGCTCTCACAATATTCTCCAGCCGCGGTTAGCCGCCCATTTAAACCTGCCCATCTCCCCCATCAAACCCTTTTTCGATTTTCGTGGGTAATGGCGCTATAATTCCTTGCACGGGCTTTTGCCCCAACGTTCCTCTCTTCATTCAATCTCATGAATTTGATGTCCCATGTCATTTATTTCCAATACATGGCGCTGATATTGTTTTGGGAGTGAAATGGATGCAATCCATTGGCCCGTTCCTATCCGATTACAATGTTCCACATATCCAGTTCTATCACAATGGTCCCCTCATCACCCTCCACGGCGACCACAACCTACCCATCCCTTCCTCTTTTTCACAATTACGCAGACTTCACAACACCGACTCCATCACCTCTTTTCATGCGTTCACCATTGTTCCCACCGTCCCCTCACCATCTGCCCTTCCCCACCACATACATCCCACCCAAAACGAAACCAATTTCCCCACCGACCTTCAATCTTTACTGACCTCCTTTGCTGCTGTTTTTCATATCCCCTCTGGCCTTCCACCACACCGCGCTCATGACCACCACATCCACCTACTTCCCCACTCCACCCCCGTAAACATTAAACCGTATCGCTACCCCCATTCCCAAAAGGATGCTATGGCGTCTATCATTGCTGAGATGTTACGTGACGGGGTGATTAAGCCTAGCACTAGCCCGTTTTCTTCCCCGGTGCTTCTTGTTAAAAAGAAAGATGGTTCGTGGCGTTTTTTTGTCGACTATCGCGCTCTCAACGCGTCGCGACCGTTTTCCTATCCCTACTGCGGATGAATTGTTGGATGAATTGCATGACGCAACTTATTTTTCCAAGTTGGATTTACGTTCAGGGTACTTTCAAATACACCTAGCTCCTGCCGATTCATTTAAGACAACCTTTCGTACTGTCGACGGGCATTACGAGTTCCTCGTCATGCCTTTTGGCTTGACTAATGCTCCATCCACATTTCAGGCAGCCATGAACGACTTGTTTCAGCCTTACTTACGCAAGTTTGTCTTGGTTTTCTTTGACGACATATTGGTCTATAGCGCCTCTTGGGACTCCCACCTCCTCCACCTACTGCAAGTTCTACAACTATTATTAGATAACCAGTTTTTTGCTAAGTTCTCTAAATGTTGTTTCGGCGTCACCTCGGTGGATTATTTGGGCCATATTATCTCGGGTCTAGGCGTCGCACCTGACCCTGCTAAAGTGGACGCTATTCAATCTTGGCCGGAGCCGCGTAACCTCACCGCACTCCGAGGATTCCTTGGTCTTACGGGATTTTATCGTCGTTTTGTTCAACATTATGCCACAATTGCAAGCCCTCTTACTTGAACTCTTAAAATCTGATACATTTACATGGACTGCTTCCGCCCAATCTGCTTTTCAACAATTAAAGTGCGCTATGCTTCACCTTCCCCTGCTCCAGCTGCCGGATTTCTCTAAGCCGTTCGAGGTCACCACCGATGCCTCCGGAACCGCCATTGGGGCTGTTCTCTCGCAGGACCACAACCCCATTGCATTATTCAGCAAGAAAATGTGCCCCCGTATGCACTCCTCCTCCGCCTACGCCAGAGAGATGTTCGCCATCACGGAGGCTGTTAAGAAGTGGCGGCAATATCTGTTGGGCAGCAAGTTCAAGATTTTTACTGATCAGCGCAGCCTAAAAAACTTACACACCCAAACTCTTCAAACCCCGGAGCAACAAAAATGGCTTACCAAACTCTTAGGGTTTGACTACGACATTCTTTACACCCCCGGCAAGGAGAACAAGGTCGCTGACGCCCTATCTCGTATCCCCGACGCTTCACCAGTATATTTGGCTATCTCTACCGTCACCACGCCCTTCTTGGAGAGGCTGCGCGTTTTCTACCTATCCGATCTGCGGGACAAAACCTCCTCAATAAATTTCATACTAACGCAAAAATGCAAGAGTTTTTTTCTTTGAAACAGGGCTTACTGTTTTACAAGGAGCGCATCTTTGTTCCCCCTATTGCAGACCTCCGCCGTGATATCCTACGAGAATTCCATTGCTCCCCCCTGGCGGGCCACTCCGGCGTCAAAGCCACCACCAATCGCATTGCTGCATCCTTTTACTGGCCGAAATTCCTGCAAGACATCAAGGAATTCATTTCAAAATGCACCGTATGCCTACAGAACAAGTACTCCACTGCGCGCCCTTACGGGACACTCCAACCCCTTCCGGTTCCCCGTCAGGTTTGGGAAGACATCTCTATGGACTTCATCACCAACTTACCGCCATCACATGGCAAAACCGCCATCTGGGTTATTGTTGACCGCCTCTCGAAGTACGGCCACTTTGTCGCTCTCCCAACCACTTTCACGGCCTCTGACCTTGCGACTATCTACACAGTAGAAATTTTTCGTTTGCATGGCCTGCCCCGTTCCATCGTCTCCGACCGAGACAGAGTCTTCACCAGTCACTTTTGGCGTGAACTTTTCTCCCTCTTGGGCACGTCTCTCATCTTCAGCAGCTCCTACCACCCGCAAACAGACGGCCAAACGGAGGTCCTCAACAGATGCTTGGAAACTTATTTGCGCTGCTTCGTCGGCGAAGAACCTCACCAGTGGTTTCGCTACCTTCACCTCGCGGAGTCCTGGTATAATACCTCTCGCCACTCCGCTACCGATTTTATTCCTTTCCAGGCTCTCTATGGTCGTCCGCCGTCGTCTATTCCGTCATACCTCGCTCACCAGTCCTCCATTGCCGCCCTGGACGATCTGTTACAAAAAAAAATGACCTTTTACATACTCTCCGTCACCATCTCCATCGCGCACAGCAACGGATGAAGGATCAGGCAGATAAACACCGACATGACAAATCATTTAATGTGGGTGATCTCGTTTTCCTTCGTCTCGCCTTATATCTGGCAAGACACGGCGTCAGTGCCGCTCCTCCCATGGCTGTCCCCGGTTCTTCGGCCTCCCCTTCAAGGTCCTTCGTCGGTTGGCGCCGTAGCTTGAACTCGACCTTCCTTCCTCTCGCCCGATCCATGAGTGGTGCATGTCGCCTACTCCGCCCACACAATGGTGACCTTCCGGTTTCCAGCCGGCCGCTTCCCCCAGATCTGGATTCTTTCTGCCTCAAGCCCTCTCCAAAACGTCTCCTTGGCACTCGCTTGGTTTCCACCAAGAAGGGTACACAACTCCAGGGACTCATTGAATGGGATGGTCTCGACATTAATGAGGCTTCTTGGATTCCATTTGCACGCCAGCCGTCTCCTTGCCTCGATCAACACGCACCTGCACCGCCTGCTACCCACTTTATTGAGAATCCAACCACTCCTGCAGGAATCTCGCCACATAATCTTGATGACAAGATTGCTTTGGAGGATGGGTGTATTGTTATGGGCAAGGCCGGTTCTCCTACACCAACAAGCCCAAAGGGAACTTCCTCCAGGTCCAAACGCACTAAACATACACCAATTTGGATGAAAGATTACTTCAACTAAGCCCATGTGCCTTTTTGTTGTGAAGCCCAAATCAATATACCATACAGCTGTCCCTGTTTTGTATTCCCAACTCACTACGTGTCTGTTGTGGATTAGGGTTCTCTGGTTGTATTTGAACTCTCTTTACATGGAATAAAAACAAGAAGAAAGTTTATCTTATGTTTTTTTTATTTTCCTTGTCTCCACCAGTGTAGTTAAACCCTAACAGAACACAAAAGGAGGGGGGTTTGAATGCTTGGGTTGCCGGCCCCGAACCAGATTTGGTTTTAGCATTTCTGTGAGGGTGGAGGCGTTTTCTCGCACACGGACATAATTTTGGGCACATGGTTGATCGCCTAGTTAATTAATTTGAACAACACCTCCAACACATATAATCATATATACATGCATATGAGTTTGCCTTATTTAATGGGTGAAGAAAATAACTTTAGTATATTAGTAGCTAGGGCTCATAAATACCACTACGACTCGAGCTTAAAGTATTCGGGTACTGACCGGTAATTCACACCATAAAAAAATTAAAATAGAACAACTTGGTTGCAAATAAGGATTCAATATGTATGTAAACATATTTCCCCCAACAAAAGAAAAGGTAAACATATAGAAGGAATTCACGTGTAAAATTAAGTGACCAATTTGGACACTTATATTTAACACCATATATATATATGTATGTATGTCCTGTTAGGGCCTTCAAATACAATTCAGAACACATACATACACATCTTGAGGTGCATATCCAAAGGGCTTCTACAATGGCGGAGCCATAATTTCAAGCTCCTTTTGGCTCGACCAAGAACAACTTAATAATTAGGATTACTTTGCGGAGTGAGCTAGTTTGGAATTTTTTATAATTTTTTTATCGATCAACTATATACTCCCTCTGATTATTTTTATAAGTAATTTTACAAAGAATTTTTGTCAAAAGTCATTTTCAGAATTTTAGAAAACTCTTATGATACGATTGATGGACATTCTACAAGTTACTCAAGCCCAGTTGAAGCCTCACGGCCCAAGTGCTACACTAAGAAGCCTCATTAGGCTCGTGACTATGTAATGTAGCCCAGTTACTAGTTGTGACCCTAAATTCAAATTCTCGTTTAAATATTAGGCCCAATAGCTGAACCCAACGTTGTAGGGTTTCCAGAGTATTTAAACACATGTTTTGGACATTTTATGGTAAGAAAAATCAGATATTATCTTGTTTGTGTTGTAAATTGAGTTAGAACTTGCTAAGAACTAGAGAAGAAAAATAGAAGACTAAGAACTTCTACTACTACAAACTACTACTACAAAGGAGAAGAGAAGAAATGAGATAGTTGGAATGAGAAGTTTTTATTCAACTTGGTGTGTGAATTACAATGGGGTTGACACCCTTTATATAGGCCATTTGGTGATGAAGATAATTGTACTTATACAATGTGTACAAGTTATACATACACCACAAGTCATACAACACATCGCAAGCAACATAGACAATACATAGAATAGCTGGTGTACATTGGAGAAGATTACAAGTTACATGACAATACATAGACAAGTGGAGGTACTATTAAGTGAGAAATACAAGTTACATGACTACACAATATGTTGGTGTGCATGCATGGTCATCCATATTCCACAACACTCCCCCTTGGATGACACTTGCTTAGAGATTGTGCATCGTTAAAACCTGTACTAGAAAAACCCTGTGGGAAAAAAATCTAGTATAGGAAAAAGAGTACAATGTTCTCGTCAATCTTGATTTGTAGTATAATATTGTTGATTGCCTCATTAAAAACCTTGCTAGGAAAACCTAGTGGGATAAAACCATAGCTAAGGAAAAGAGTGCAACACATTGATACACTTTTTCCATAACTAAGGAAAAGAGTGCAACACATTGATACACTTTGAGTGAATATATATACGCCTCATTAAAACCTTTACTAGAAAAACCCTGTAGGGAAAAAATCTAGTATAGGAAAAAAGTACATTGCTCTCATAAATTTTTTATACGGAGCATAATAATGTTAGGATTGCCTCATTAAAAACCTTGCTAGGAAAACCCAGTGGGATAAAACCATAGCGAAAGGAAAAGAGTGCAATACACTAATCAATCTAGATAAAAAGTTTAATATTGTTAGAATTGCCTCATTAAAAACCTTTGCAAAGAAAACCCAGTGGGATAAAACCATATCAAAGGGAAAAAGAGTGCAATACACTAACCAATAACTCATTTTGATTCTCCCCCTCATATTCACATGGGTGAGACATCTTGTGCATTTTGTTGCACATGGACATCGTTTTCTATATGAACCATTTAATGCCGAAGCATATGATTGTCACTCTTTTGTGTATAGTACTTGCATCAAGTAATTGATTCATAACTTGTTGCTACTGAATGATCCTTTGAACTTTGAGTTCATATTAATTTATACATGGATCATAATACAACAAATTTAATGCAATTTGATGTGTTTCAAGCAATTTCACGTCATTCCTTTTGAATTGGCTTATATCTCCCCCTAATGGTGGGAAAATTGCTTCATCAAAGTGACAATTAGCAAAACTTGCTATAAATAATTTCCCTATTAGGGATCCAAGACATCTTATAATATAATTAATAGAGAGTTAAATCAATATACGTCTCCTATTGATTTGCCTTGAGATAATCTCCAGCTGATAAAAAAATCAGTTCAATAAAGGATGTCCGTGCGAATTTACGATATTTTCGCATTATCGATGATTATGGATAATCAAATAGATATTTCCATATTATGAATGTCATTTGATTTATGACGACATTCGTTTTAATGTGCCTTATATATTCCAGAAGTTAAAGCCGATAATATTATACTCAGATTAAATCATATTCATATAGATAAATTTTCTATTATTCTGAGTAGACTTCTTCTGAACAAGACATTAACAATAAAATTGTTGTACCAGATATTACCTGAACATAAGCCTCCGCTAAGTTTGAATTCGAGAAATACTCATTTTTATATTATAATGTACATGCATGTAGCACGATACGCAAGACATAAACTCATCGCCCATATTTAGGTCACGATTTAAACACATGTCGATGTGCCTGTTTTATCGAGCCATTTTCAATGATAAAATTCATAATATTTTACCTTTAATTTTGAAGGCATGGTAAAGGTCACAAAAATATTCGGGTATATATATGACAATATTTAGGCAAAATAGCCTTTCATATATGACCAAAAATGTCACAATTATGAGCGCTCATTGTCAATAATTATTTGCCATTTGTAGTGGTGCACCACTTTTGTTCCAATTTTTGTAGAATTAATTGTCAATACGACCTTTACCTGATATTTTCACCTTTTCCACGTCCATAAATTTGTTATTGTGATCATGATCATTATATGCAACATATGCTTCTTAATTTGAAGCTGAACCAATTGGACGGGAGCGATATTATATTTATAGTATCTCATTATTTTACTCGGCTACCATGAGACAAGAAATCAATCCTTAATATTTATTGGATTGACATGCGCACTCGATATTTGTTGCAGCAATAAGTCGAGGCGGGCCACGTGACCTTATTTTTATTGTCTCATCAGTCATATTTCCACATAGCCTCAACATAGAGGTAATTAAAATTGTGGAATTATAATTAATATTTGACTGATTAAATTTTGTAGCATGAGACTCAAATTACTCATTTTGAGCTTTTGGAGCATTACCCTTTTGGTATGTATATATATATAACTCCATAAGGTGAAAAAATATATAAAGTGAAATATTCACTTTTCAAATATCTAAAGAGAAATTGGCAAATGATTGTGTATAACACACAGTTTTGCATATATGCTTCATTCACAAATTGTAGTATCTAATTGTCATGACAAGTAATTCTTGTCGGTAATATAATAAGGCAACAAGTTCAACTATGGTTGAATAATATTTTGAAAATAAATTTAATATATAATAGTTTTTCTCTTTTTATGTAAAAACATAACATATGATTAAATATATGCTCACAACTTGATTCATTAATAAACAAAATGTACTATTCGTATGAGTTGGTGGGACAACCTCCAGGTTGGGTGGCGAGACATAGTCTACTTAATACCATGCCTCCTCAAACGGGATAACCCGTCTCCCTTTCAATGTTTAGCTTTACCGGGGACAAGGCTTACCCACTATCAACTCAAACTTATAGCATTATCTGTATTATGAAATCAAGAATAGAACAATAACTAATCGTTTGTAGTTTTAAGAGCAAAACTATATGTCACACATTGACTTTTGATTTCTCATGTAGAAGATCGTACAAGACGCAACTACAGAGCATACTTTCGTAGTCGGTGACGTTACAATGCATAATGTATGAATAAAATACATTTACATAATTAAATATGCATGTAACAAAAAAGAAATTAACCATGACAACATGGAAATAAATTGAACTTATTTAAATAACAAAAGTTATACCTTCCTAGCTTTGTCTCCTTAACAAGCCTTCTTGAACTTCAAGATCTCCTTAATGCTAGAGCAAGCTCGTGCTGATAACGTGTTGTAAATTGAGTTAGAACTTGCTAAGAACTAGAGAAGAAAAATAGAAGACTAAGAACTTCTACTACTACAAACTATTACTACAAAGGAGAAGAGAAGAAATGAGATAGTTGGAATGAGAAGTTTTCATTCAACTTGGTGTGTGAATTACAATGGGGTTGACACCATTTATATATGTCATTTGGTGATGAAGATAATTGTACTTATACAATGTGTACAAGTTAGACATACACCACAAGTCATACAACACATCACAAGCAACATAGACAATACATAGAATAGTTGGTGTACATTGGAGAAGATTACAAGTTACATGACAATACATAGACAAGTGAATGTACTATTAAGTGAGAAATACAAGTTACATGACTACACAATATGTTGGTGTACATGCATGGTCATCCATATTCCACAACAGTTTGGTTGTTGTTGTCTCCTACCTTCGATTTAGGGATTTAACCTTATATCATTGGTGCTTTCATTCTTGAACAATGGCTAGACCTCCGGTGCAACCCCCGGCGCAACCACCCTAACTAGTCCCCGACACTCTGGCAACGATTCGCGACCAAATGATGCAACTCTTTACAATCAATGAAAGACGACAACCGAGCTCGTTTTGACACCTCGACTACGGCCATAGCAGAGTCGCGCTTACGCACCGACCACACACCCCAGCAACCGCACACCACACCACGATCTACAGCCTCAGGCCAATCAGCCCTCCATACCTGTAACGGCCCGAAAATTTGACTTGTGCCACGTGCCAAGTCAGGGTCGTATGTGGGATCCACTCGTCGAAATACGTATGTCCGAATATCCAATTTGAGATTATAATGCTAATTGTTGAGCTGTTTTACGAGTTAGTATACGCGAGGAATTTGGTGAGCCGAAACACGAACGGGGACGCGCCTCGAGTCGCGTGCCGACGTGGGACCAAGGTAGTGGCTTAATGTGACTATAGTGGCTATAGTGGTTTTAATATGGTCACATTAAAAAATATACATTGGATGCGCCTCGTGATGCGTGTAGCGCGATTATCGAGATTGTGAAATAAGGTGGTATTGGTGTGAATATTTGTGGTGCATCGAGATGCGCGCTGCCCGATTCTTAAGGAAAGCATTTGAATAAATATATTTTTGATGTGCCTCGAGTTTCTCTCCGTACGAATCTCGAGGACACATTTGATTTCTTCATCAAGAAGAAACGAATAGAGAGAGAGAGAAAAGAAGAGAGAGAGAGAGAGATATGGCGGAACCAGAGAGAGAAGAAGAGAGAGAGAGAGAGACGGCGGTACAGCGAGAGCGGCACCGGCGAGGAGCAGGGACGCCGGCAAGGAGCGGATCTAGCAGTGGCGCCGACAAACGGCATCGGCGGCGGTGGCGCGGCCGCGCGGCGGCTGACGCAGCAGGCGGGGAACGACGTGGAGCAACGGCGCGGTGGCGCGTTGCCGGGCCGATAGATCCCCGACGAGACAACAATGGTGGACAAGGCATCGCGACTTCGACTATGCTCGACGACGCGAGGGATTCAAATAGATTGTGAAGGTCATGGTGAGGTTTACTTCACCTAATTCAGTTGTGATTTGAATGACTTAACTTAGCCTAAATGGTATAAATGGACACCAGAGACTTAGGAGGCAATAGTCGGGTGTCAGGTGCGCATATTGAGGCGTGAGCGGGACGTTTTGAGGACGATTCACGATTTCTCGAGGTAAGTAAAACCAGCTAGGAAATGCACAGTATTTCATTTGAGATTATATTTTAATGATATTGCACTATGTCTTTTTCTTGGAATTCCCACCCACTTATGAGTGTCCGAGGGCCAAGTGAGTCATACTCGTGTCTCTGATTGGAGTGGTTGCCGGCTTGCAACCGAGGCCATGACCTCGAGTCACTTGAGTATTTGGTCGGAATGAGATGTGTTTTATCCGGGGCACCGTTGATATCCCTCATTCGCGACGTTCTAGGTAAAACAGGCGATGTCGCGTCCTATGACCCGAGTCTGCTTGGCGTTGCCGCGACTCTGGGACCCCGACCCTGTGGCACCCGCATTTTGTGGTCTTGGACGACTTGGGCACCTCTCTATTGTTTCCTTTGACACTCATTTGTCGTTGTACTTTCATTGTTTTTTACAGTCTTATTATCATGCATTCCGTACAGTTTTCTTTCTATCCGCATGACTTTTAGACTGCTTCATTTTATCTTGAATTACTGTTTAAATCCAACTGGCTTTTACTTACCTGGACTCGACATTCTTGTGTTGACCGAGTGCAGATCTGCAGCCGAGCAAGGGCAAGACGCAGACATTTGGAAATCTACCTTCGTACATTTTCGTAGGTTTTTTGTTGGCTTTTCGTATTACTTATATATGTTATTATTACACTTGGGATACTTATTTGGGTTGAGAGATGTACATGTTTAGAGGGTTCCACAATTAGGTTGTCCAACTCTTTTATTATTATTGTTGAGTTATTTAATTAATTGCTTCCGCTAAATTGTAAAAACTTTAAAAATACTAATAACTCAACTTAAAATTATGAATTTTCTTGTAATGATGGATTGGAAGGCTGACTAGGCTTGCGTTGACCTTGCGAGACTGACTCGGGGGTCCACGTGGGCTTAGGCCGGGCGGGGCCCAGTTTGTGGGAAACTGGGGTCGTCACAATACCCCATCTATCACAACCTACCTCGCACTGCAACTCCGGGAGTGGGACCATCCACTTCCACGGCTCGCCCTCAAGTCTATTTTAGCAGTGCCTCATTAGCTGTCCCTCTCGACTACCAATCCTATGCGTCACTTCCATAGCAGCACCACCAGCCTATCCTCATCAAACCACCTAAAGTGACACTGCTGCCGTTCGATGGTGCAAACGTCCTCGACTGGATATTTACAGCAGAACAATACTTCCAGTTTTATAACAAATCCACCCAGACCAACGACTTCCCTTCGCCACCTTCTTCATGCAAGGTGAAGCTCTTAGTTGGTTTAAGTGGATATCGCAAAATAACCAATTAATGATCTGGGAAACATTTGCTCGGGCCCTCGAGTTGCGTTTCGGACCGTCTTCCTATGTCAACCACCAAGTCGCTCTATTCAATCTACGGCAAACTGGTCACTTATCCGACTACTTGCTCGAGTTTGAAAAACATATCAACAGAGTTGTAGGGCTTCCACCAGAGTTCGTCCTTTCTTGTTTCATTTTAGGGCTAAAGAAGGAGCTCTAACAACAGCTGGCTATCCGCAAACTTACAGACATTGTTGGTGCTATAAGATTGGCAATGTTTGTTGAAATGTGATTCATAGTTGACTAGGTAGTCCGTAATGAATTTGTTTCAATAATAAATGAGTTGTTGATTTAGTCTAATAAGTAGTGGGTAGTTCTCATATTGACTAGGTAGTACTAATGTAGTGGGTAGTATATCTATCCGAGATTTTCTCTCTGTTTGTTGAGAATTGTAGCTATTTATATGTAGTCCTACATTAATGAATGTACACTCATTTTGAAAAAGCTTCTGTAGTGTCATTGTCCTTTTTTATTTTCTCAACAAATTTGGTATCAGAGCTTTGGCTATTATCCATTGGGCAATCGCATGACACCTTGTCTTTTGAGTGTGAAAAAGTCAGAAGCTTTAATTGTCATCTCGTTTTTTGAAAAAGTGAGAGACAAAGAGTCATTATTATGGCAGGAGTGGGGTTTTCTTCTTCACAACCATTTGCAGGTTTTTCCTCTTCTCACTGCCGTTCGCCCATCTTCAATGGAGAGAAATATGAGTTTTGGAGCATCAAAGTAAAAACTCTACTCATCTCAAAGGAGTTGTGGGATCTCGGTGGAGTATGGGTTTGTTGATGTTCTAGATCCCACTTGAAGAAGAGAGACAGATTGAAGAAAACAAGAAAGAAAGATGTTTGAAGCATTGTTCATTCTTCAACAAGCTGTCCATGAGTCCATCTTCTCACGGATTGCAGCGGCAACAACGTCAAAGCAAGCGTGGTCTATTTTGCAGAGGGAGTTTCAAGGTGATTCAAAGGTCATCGCAGTGAGATTGCAATCTCTAAGGCGTGACTTTGAAACCTTGTTGATGAAAAATGGCGAATCTGTGGCTGATTTCTTGTCAAGGGCAATGGGAGTCGTCAGTCACATGCGTTCATACGGAGAACAGATTTCCGATGCGACGATTGTTACAAAGCTACTGAGAAGCTTGACTCCAAAGTTTGACCATGTGGTTGCTTGCCATCAAGAATCTAAGGATCTAACGGTCCTTTCTGTTGATGAGTTGCTTGGGTCTCTTCAAGCACATGAGTCAAGAATCAACCGATCACTTGAAAAGAATGAAGAGAAGGCCTTTCAAGTGAAAGAACCAGCCAACAAACATGGAGGAAATGACCATGCAACCGACAGCAGAGGTCGAGGAAGAGGCGGATTTCGTGGCCGTAGTCGTGGCTATGGCAGAGGCAGAGGAAGGAATGCTGGTCAACGACAAAACAACGAGCAAGGAAACACAAAGAATGGTGTTCAATGTTACCACTGTAAGAAGTATGGGCACATCAAAGCTGACTGTTGGTACAAAGACCAACAAATCAATTTTGCAACAGAACTCAAAGAAGAAAACAAGCTTTTCATGGCTTGTTTTGATGATGGCCGAGAGCAAGTGATCTATGGTTCATAGACAAATGTGTTCAAATCATATGACCGGCAACAGATCGATGTTCGAGGAGCTTGATGAAACTCAAAAAATTAAGGTACAGTTAGGCAACAAGAAGGAAATGCAAGTTGAAGGAAGCGGCTCAGTAGGCGTTGACACTCTTCAAGGCAGAGTAAGGGTGTTGGAAAATGTTCAATTTGTGCCTGATCTTGGGTACAATTTATTGAGCGTTGGACAACTAATGGCGAGCGGTTACTCCATAGTGTTTGATGAGAAAGCTTGTGTTATTACAAACAAGAAATCGGGGAAGGAGGTTCGCATTGGTATGGCTTCAAACAAGATGTTTCCCTTGGATGTCTCTAACATCCAAAATTTTGCTCTTGCTGCAAAAGTAGATGATGACTCCAAGCTTTGGCATTTACGATATGGGCATCTCAATGTCAAGGGCTTAAAGCTGCTAAGTGACAAAGGTATGGTTCATGGGTTGCCTAGAATTAATTCTATTGAGTTATGTGAAGGGTGTGTTTATGGCAAACAAACTAGAAAGTCTTTCCCTTCAGGAAAAGCTTGGAGAGCTTCAAAATGTTTAGAATTAATTCATGCTGATTTATGTGGCCCTATGCAAACTAAGACCTTGGGTGGGAGTCGATATTTTTTGTTATTCACTGATGATTTTAGTAGAATGAGCTGGGTGTATTTTCTAGAAAGCAAATCTGAGACTTTTGAAAGGTTTCAAAAGTTCAAAGCCTTGGTGGAGAAGCAGAGCGGCTGCCATATCAAAACTCTTCGCACAGATAGAGGAGGAGAGTTTGTATCGAAAGAATTCAATCAGTTTTGTGAAAAGAATGGCATCAAAAGGGAGTTGACAACTCCTTACACTCCCGAGCAAAATGGTGTTGCTGAGCGGAAGAATCGAACCGTTGTAGAGATGGCACGAAGCATGTTGAAAGCAAGTGGCCTTTCAAATGAATTTTGGGCAGAAGCAGTGGCGACTTCTATCTACTTATTAAACATCTCCCCAACCAGAGCCGTCATGAATCAAACTCCATATGAAGCTTGGTGTGGAAAGAGACCCTCTGTAAGTCATTTAAGAGTTTTTGGTTGTATTTCCTATGCTTTGGTTAATTCTCAAGTTCATCAAAAGCTTGATGAAAAATCTGAAAAATGTATTTTTGTTGGATATTGTAATCAATCCAAAGCATATAGATTGTATAACCCTCTTAGTGGGCGATTGTAATTAGAAGTGATGTAGTGTTTGATGAAAACACATGCTTTGAAGTGGAGTGAAGACCAAGTCCAACACAACATTCTTGCACCCTTAGCTGCTGAAATCTTTGCAAATGAAGAACATGAGCCAACTCTTTCAAGCTCTGCCACTACTCCTTCAACAAGCACATCAACACCTAGCGAAACTCTTCTACCACTCTTGAAGAATCATCGATGAGACACCACCAAAGAGGTATAGATCACTAACCGACATTTATGCTTCTTGTCGGTTGTGCTCACTGCTTCGAGATCCTATTAATTACGGAGAGCGAGTGAAAAGGAAGAGTGGAGAAAAGCAATGGAAGAGGAAATGAAAGCTATTGAGAAGAATGAGACATGGGAAATTACTGATTTGCCAGAAGGTAAAAATGCAATTGGCTTGAAATGGGTGTTCAAGACAAAGTTTGCAAATGATGGTAGCATATTGAAGCACAAAGCTCGGTTGGTGGCGAAGGGATATGCACAACAATATGGCATTGATTTTGAAGAAACTTTCTCTCCGGTGGCTCGATTTGAAACAGTGCGGCTTATCCTAGCATTGGCAGCACAATTACAATGGATGGTGTATCAGTTCGATGTCAAGTCGACGTTCCTTAATGGTGAGTTACATGAGGAAGTCTATGTAGCACAACCCGAAGGTTTTGAAAAAGGCAATGAAACAAAAGTGTACAAGTTGAGAAAGGCTTTGTATGGCTTAAAGCAAGCGCCACGGGCTTGGTATAGCAAGATTGATGGGTATCTTCAGAAAAATGGGTATACGAGGAGCGAGAATGAGCCTACCTTGTATGTCAAAAAGGAAGGTAAATCTGATCTCATCATTATCTGCCTTTATGTTGATGATATCATCTACACTAGTTCATCTAGTTCTCTTTTGAATAAGTTTAAGTCTCAAATGATGCACGAGTTTGAGATGTCAGATATGGGGTTGTTGCACTATTTTCTTGGTCTTGAAGTTTCTCAAGTTGAAGATGGAGTTTTTCTTTCACAAAGGAAATATGCCAATGATCTTCTCAATAAATTTGGCATGTCAAATTGCAAGCCTGCAGCTACACCCATGAATTTAAATGAGAAATTGCAGCTTCAAGATGGTGCAGAAATGGCAGATGCTAAGCTATTTAGAAGCTTGGTTGGAGGTTTGATTTACTTAACCAATACTCGACCAGATATTGCTTTTTCAGTTGGTGTTATTTCCAGATTTATGCAAGAACCTTCAAAGATTCATTTTGGGGCAGCAAAACGGATCTTGCGCTATGTTGCTGGAACCATGGAGTATGGTATTTGGTACACTAAAGTTGTGAATTTTAGATTGTGTGGTTTCACCGACAGTGATTGGGCAGGTTCGTTGGATGACAGAAAAAACATCTCAACCTAATGTTTTCACCCTCGATCTCAGGGTGATCACTTGGAGCTCAAAGAAGCAAGCAACAGTGGCATTATCAACCTCGGAAGCAGAGTACGTGTCAGCTACTTCAGCAGCTTGTCAGGCTATTTGGTTAAGGAGAGTCTTGGCAGATCTTCTACAAGAACAAAATGGGCCAACAGAGATATTTTGTGACAACAAATCAACTATCTCCATGACAAAGAATCCAACATTTCACAACAGAACAAAGCATATTGAGTTGCGTCATCATTTCATTCGTGATCTTGTTACAAAGGAGGAGATAGCTTTGAAGTACTGCAGCACAGATGAGCAATTGGCAGACATACTTACAAAGGCCTTGTCACATGAGAAGTTCAGCTACTTCAGAAAATTGCTTGGTGTGTCCAACTTTGAATCAAGGGAGGCTGTTGAAATGTGATTCATAGTTGACTAGGTAGTCCGTAATGAATTTGTTTCAATAATAAATGAGTTGTTGATTTAGTCTAATAAGTAGTGGGTAGTTCTCATATTGACTAGGTAGTACTAATGTAGTGGGTAGTATATCTATCCGAGATTTTCTCTCTGTTTGTTGAGAATTGTAGCTATTTATATGTAGTCCTACATTAATGAATGTACACTCATTTTGAAAAAGCTTCTGTAGTGTCATTGTCCTTTTTTATTTTCTCAACAATGTTATACAACGATAAGTTGTTAGACACCAAAGCAACCACTTACTCATTCAAGTCTGTTTCCTCAATGCACCTATCAGCAAAACCATTTACGACATATAAAAGCATCGTCAGTCATGCCCTCGCTGCCTATTAAACACCTTTCACCTACTGAGATGCAGGACCGCAAAGCTAAGGGGTTATGCTTTAATTACGAAAAGAAGTATGCACCGGATCACCGTTGTAAACCCAATCAGTTTTTGCTGCTTTTGGACGATTTCGAATCCTCACCACCCCTGGTACCCCCGGTACCCAAACAACCGATTATCCCGCACTCACCTGACCCAATCCCATCTACATTAGACCTCAGCCCGACCGAAAACCTTCACTTACAACTATCCACTACCGCCTCGCATGGTTTTCTAAATACGCACACTCTGCGCTTACCAGGCTCCGTTGATGGGACATCCTTATCCATATTGGTCGACTCGGCTAGCTTTCACCGTATTATACAACCCCGCTTGGCCACTTCTCTACACCTACCCATTTCACCCATACCACCCTTTTCTGTTATGATTGGTAACGAAGATGCTATCACTTGCACATGGGTTTGCTCAAAGGTGCCTATCTCAATTCAAGAACATCAGTTTGTCGTCCCTTGCTATATAATGCCTATCAAAGGCGCGGACCTGGTTTTAGGGTTCGACTGGCTACAGTTCTTAAGTGAATTCACTCTAACTGTACCGTTTGTTTTAGCCAGTTTACACACAACAACAACCTCATAACCCTCACCAGTGATCACAACCTCCCATTACCCTTTTCATTCTCCCAAATCCGACTCCTTTCCTACACAAACTCTATTGCTTCTTTTCATGCCTTTACAATTACACCCACTGCCCCAGCTACCCCACAAGCCTCCCTCGACACCTCCTCTCTTCCTAGGGACCTATCATCTCTCTTACACTCATTTACCCATGTTTTCATCCTACCTCCTAACTTACCACCCCCACGACCCCATGATCACCCCATACACCTGTTTCCCAACGCTACCCCTATCAACTCCCACCTTTACCGTTACCCACACCATCAGAAGGAGGCGATGTCCTTGATAATTGCTGAATTGTTGCGATATGGTTTTATTAAACCGAGCCATATTCCCTTCGCCTCACTAGCGCTTTTGGCTAAAAAGTGGGATGGAACTTAGCCTTTTTGCGTGGATTATTGCGCTCTTAATGCCTGACAATCAAGGATCGCTTTCCTATTCCTTCGGTTGATGAGTTACTCGATGAATTACATGGTGCAACCATATTTTCTAAGTTGGATTTACGTTCAGGATATTTCCAAATCCGAGTAGCCCAAGAAAATCAATTCAAGACTACTTTCCAAACCATCGACGGTCACTATGAATTCTTAGTCATGCCATTCGACCTGACAAATACTCCGTCGACGTTCCAAGCCGCCATGAACGATGTTTTTAGACCATATTTGCGGAAGTTTGTCTTGATTTTTGTCAAATCCCGAAATTTTTAAATCGGTAATTACGGTTAATTCGGGATTAAAGAAGCTTAATTATGGTTTTGGCCGCAAGTCGGGGATTAAACAACGATGAATTTGAGATTTATAATAATTTTATTAATATGTGATGTTTGCCTAGTGATGTGTATTATATATTATTTTATTTTGCGAAATTCGGGTGATTGAGTAAATTTGAGATTCGCGGAATTTTGTCTCGAGATGCGTGTCGAAACGTGGTGTCGAGATAGTCAAAATATTAACATAAATATTAGTTTCGAATTTCGAGATGAATAATTGAATTTAAATTAAAAATTCTAAATTTGGACCTTAAATGGACTTAACGAGCTTACGTGGGGTTTGTCTCGATTTGCATGTAAGTCGAGATTGGAGGTAGTGTGAAATGAGATGAAGTTGTGTGAGATCTTGTTTTGAGTTTGGTGTCGGTTGACGTAGGTTGAGGTTGAGATTTGGTTCAAACCGCAAGTTTGGATAAGAATGGCAAGAAGATTGGTCCATAAGGGTTCCATATGTCATGGACAAAGTTAAGATTTTTGGGCTTTCGGTGTTACCAAAATTTCAAGGTGGACTATTTTGTCGAGAGTTATAGAAAAGTCGAATATAAAGCGCGCTAGAAGTCAAAACACGTTAAAATAGAGATTTTTGGAATTAATAAATAAAAAGAAATTAAGTTGCCGACAAACAACGAGGGTTTATACATAAATAAAGACAAGCAATTGATTACTGTTATGAAGGTTTATATATAAATAAAGAAAAAAATCAAAAATAAAAAAATCAATCGATTCCTTTTATATTCAACAAAACGTTTTCTCTAACCCTCTCAATTCGATCTTTCGCTTTGATCTAGTAGTTCTTAGAGCTCCCTACATCCGATTTTCGCTCGGTTTCTTTTCGCAAAATCGTTGAGCATCGGAAGACGGTCACTTCGAGCTACGTTTTTATGGTAAAAACGAGGTATTCGACCTACAATTTGGTAAATTCTTAATGCTAGACATATTTTCCTCAATTCAATTTGACTTCTCGTGATTTTTCGATTTCTTTCACGGGTTTTGATAGAAATTGGTTGGAATTGTTGTTAATTGGTATATTAGATGGATTTACGTTAATTTGGGATAAATTATAATCGACGTGGGTTAGGGTTTTGATTGGGTGAACTAATGCAATTCAATTGATAATTATTTTTGAGATGTTTTAATAGTTGATATTGATTATTGGTTTTAATCCAATTTGACTTCATGGTTGTGAAAATATTTTGTTGTTGGTATCGAGTGGTTTCTTAGCGTTTATTGTCGAGTTTTGAAGATTTAATTGCCAATATATTAATTTGGAGAAGTTTTTTTTAGTTCAAAATATATAAAGTTGCCAAGTCGACGTAGACCATATGGGAAAATTCATAACTTCTCCGTCGATGATCCGATTTGGGTGTTCTTGGACTCTATGGAAAGTAAGACATGAGTACTACAAGTTCCTTTAAGGTTATCATGACAAATATTAAGGTTTTCAAGGTTGAAAAATTACTCCAAGTTGGCTAGTTGAAATAGTTATATAAATTAATACTTTTGGAAAGCTGTTCTCAAACGTACTTTGATCACGGTATTCATTGGGCTTCGTGATATCGTTTCACTTGAAGCTTAGCCCATAATATAATTGGGTATATAGGGGAAGCTATTGGAACCACTTTCAAGGTGATCGACGCTTTCGAGAACCTCGAAAATTAAGCTTGAAGTTGGCTATTTGTAAGGTTAAGTAAGTCTCATGGTAACCTTTACATTTTATGATTATATCTCGTATAAATTGCATTGATCATTGAATCGCATTTTTGTTGTACATGCATACACAGTTTGGGAGGGTAAGGCATTATGAATCTCCTTATAGTGTCTATATCGGGGTTATTGAACACTATATATATTATGCTTGAGGGGTTGGAGTCACCGATATTTTGCATCACGTGATTATCATGAGATTATATTCAATCGAGATCATACTCCCATAGTATAGAGGAACGATTATTTTCCCCGCGCATGAGTCCTTATTATCGTTTACTTACCACTTTCGAGAGACCTATCGTCGATTGTGGTCGAATAAAGCAAACGGTGTGACGGTCCCTCTCTTAATATAGGGCACCGCCCGACTAATCCAAGAATTAAACCCTAATGATATCCACGCATGACTCAACTACGTATTAGTCGGCCTTTACAACCTAAATGCCTCTTTTCTCATATTCAGATAAGTAATACACTAGTCCTACCAGTTTATAAAATTTAGAGTTAATTAAAGCTTTTTATTAAATTAATTATTTAACTAAGTCTTATTGATTATGCGGAAGCAATGAGTAACTTATGCGGAAGCCATTTATAAAATCCTAAGTGTGAAAAAGCAAGAAATGACATCGCATATATAAAGTCCTCAAAATGCATTGAAACAAGAAAATAGTCTAAGTCAAGTCTGGGAACTAACGCTAACCCAATATACAACCCCAAATAGTATCCGAAAGACATATAACATATACAAACGAAATACCAAAAGAAGACCTACAATCGATGCAATCGACGCGCTGCGGCTCAAGGATAATCGCCGATCTTCTCTTTGTCCTGGCCTCATTGGTAGATTTCGCTCCGCACCCACCGTCATAAAAAAGACGGTGAGTACAAGAATAAAACAAGAATCCCCGATGACAAGTTTAATTTGCATTTCCAAATATTCTAATGGTATTTAAAAGCATATAAATGGGAAAACTGGAAAATAAACCATATGCGAGTAAATAGCAGAGTTAAACAAGTGATACCGACACTAGGCTAAGTAGTGGTGATTTAGGTCCGATCGCAGCGGTGAAACATGTCACCCCGACTCAATAATCATATAGCACAAGTGGACTCTAACTCAAGTGTTACCAGGGACTCTAACCCTGGTGTGTAGACCACCTCGGGGACTCTAACCCGAGTGTCATACGCTTTCAAGTAACATGTGTCGACATCCCCATGGACTCTAACCCCGAGAGTCGCGCACACCTCGATCGAGTACGGGACCTAAATGCAAAAACTACTTTTAAGATTTCAAGAAATACCAAGTATGGATTGTCAAGGAATAGACACATCTACACACCTAAACAAATAAGGAATACAAGTCCTCTTAAGCATTTATAAGATATTCACTAGCCTATTAGCATGCTATTTATCATTCAATTCACATTTAAAACAACAAGAATAGACATAGCATGAGATAGAATCAATGAATCAAATCAAATGAATGGATATCATGCAAACTAGACTCATCTAGTGAGCATAGACACAAAGAACACATGATATAAGAATATAAAGGCAAAATAGTCAAAAGGACTATGCAAGGACAACAATTAATAGAAATGAAATGTCAAGTGAGTTTTCATTGGGTATACTCACAACAACAAATTAAAGTCCTAGCTTTACTGGCCTCCCGATATTCCAAATCTTGTATTCGCTCTCCCGTACACTTTTCCTAGGTTCCCGAGTTTGGTTTCTCATTAGTTCAAATACAGTGGACTTAAACTCAATTTAGTGGTGTTTATTGTGTATTCAAGTTGGTTCATTAGACTTTAAATCAATCTTCCTAAATCAGCCCCCAAAGACTAAATTAGGTTTCAATTTCAGTCCTACATTTTAATGCACTTTTAGGCATGAAATGGTCCAAATATCGAAATCCTCCATCAGTACAATTATTGTTGGTCTCTCTCTTAGCTTTCCGGAAAGGTTTAGTTTGCAAAATTCTGATTTAAAATGAAAGAGATGTCATGATTTTACTAAACATAGGTCTAATTAGAATTTAATCCGACCAGCGGATTTAGAAAATTTATTTCTCCTAATCTATAGTTCCTAAAAATGTGATTTTTGGCACAAGGCAGAAAATATACCCAAATACAACATACTAAAAGATCAGCTTATTTGGATAAGTAGTTAGGGAGTTATGCCCTTAACAAGTTTAGTTTCAAAACTTTCCTTTTTAATTCCAAGATACCTATTTGTAGAGCATGTTTGGATATAAAAACATTTGAATCAAAATACCTTTAGTTAAGTAAAGTTATTCCCCTTTAAATAAGCTTTCAAATGTCACTGGTTTGGATCAATTTAGATCTAAAATGGGCAGATTATGACCAAATTACCCAGCTTGATTCCTAATACAACATGCAGAATTCTAGTTTTGGTGTTGCAACTTCAAAAATTCATATCTTTATGATTTCAAAACAAAGTTAAGAACTTCAATATAGTTGGATTATCAGCTTGAAATGAGGAATCTAAATATATAAATCAATTGCAAATACTCAATCATCTACCATCTGAAATTAGCCTAAAACTAGAACTTGTTCTAATTTCAACTAAAAGGATGTGTACCTAGTTGATGTAGCACCCTAGCTTGAGAATTTCTCACCAACTCCCATGGATTCTTTCAATACCTTGATGATTCACTCATTTCCAGCAATTCCTTCTTCTTCTCCAGCAAAAACGAATGAGTGATTTGGTTTGCACGTTGTTTGATCATTAATATTATATATTAAGGTGATGTTTCTTCTTAGCCATTGATCTCAATGGGTTTATGTATCCCAAGAACATCTAATGGTCCACCTTTTGCCATATATCTCACTAACTCCCACTATCTCAACCTAAGTGACACCATTTCATTACTCACCTAGTTCCTAGATGTGCCAATGTGTATCTCTAGACCAATCTTATGCTTTCCATTTAATTTACTCAACTATAGGCATTTAATTTGATTTACATTAACAAACACAACCATATGCTTATAAGTAATTCTTTATTTCATATTAGTATTAAATAAGACTTACCAAAATGCTAACTACCCGGTTCCCCGGCTCGCACGCTACTCGAGGCATGTCCCCGCTCTCGTCTCGACGCCTACAACTCGTACAAATCGACTTAGTAAATCTACGCAATACATAACACTAGGCATACATCAATACAAAAATACAATATACATCGGCCACGTGCCTCGTTCGGTGCACGTTTCACGGTGTAGGTCCCGCGTTAAGGGTCGGTGATCCCGATTAAGGAATTAAAACAGGGGTTAGAGATTTGGGCCGTGAAAAACGGGATGGATTCACGGTTGTATTTAAATTCCTTGGATTATATTGATCGTTTAAATTTCTTGAATTATTACGCATTTGATTACTACGGTGTGTATTAGATAGTGTGAGATTTACTTATTTGACACTATCAAATTTTTTTAATAGGATATTGACAGTTTTAGCGGCGACAAAGGAGAGGAAAAGTTTTTCGATTGTTGGTGACTTGCTCAATTTCTTTCTCTCTATGTTTGGATTAATTTTGAATATAAAATATTGTATAAATGGGTTTTTGGGTTCGTGTGAGGTTAAGATATCTTTTGAAAGTATTGAAATGGTTTTGATAAGGATTAGAATTATTTTAATGTTTTAGGATGGATTTGAATGCTTTGAGAAATTAAGGTATTAATGATTTAATAATGTTGAAAGTTTGAGATATTTTAAAATGAATAAATAATCATTATTAATGCGATATATTTTGTTATGAGGTGGATTGTGAGTCCTTCGACATTTCCACCAAGTTCGAGCATGGTGTTTGTTGAAGATTTATGAAAGCCGGGATTTCCGGTGTAGGCTTAGTGATGAAGTCCAAGAATTAGCTTGCAAATTCTTGACATGATAATGATGAAGTCCAAGAATTAGTTCGCTAATTCTTGGAAAAATATGAAAAGATATGACAGATGGCATTTTGGTAATTTCGGTGAAGTTCGGGCGTTTGAGTTTCGGCGTTCGGGGCATGGGTTGATTGGAAACGGCATGGAGATCACGGATCATCGCTACGCCGTGGCTACGACGCTTTTCGGCGAAATTCCATCGTTTCGCCCTCCGAAACGACAATTTTGCTATTTTAGGAAAGTTTTGTTTAGCTTATAACTTTCATTAGGAATTTCCGTTTTTATTGTCGTTTGCGGCATTTGTTTCTATTTTTCGTCTAGTTTCCAGCTTATGGCTTTTAGGGCTTTTTGGACTTTTCACTATTTTGGCAAATTTTAGGGTTTCGCTATTTAAGCAACCTATTGGATGTAATTCGTAGTTTTTTTTGCTTGAATAAAAGAATTTTCGAACTTTTGCTTAAGTTCGACCTAGATCGAGTTGTTCGTGGATTCGTTCAACTGGTTTAGAAGATCTCCGTCGCGTCAATTGGTATCGAGACGCCTTCAGCGTGATTGGAGAAATCATGCCGCCGAAGAGGAACCAAAGAGCGTATCGAGGAGGTGTATGACCGTGACAATCAATCGACAAATTGACCAAATAATTGACCAACGCATGGGCGCGGTGGTAGAAAAATTAACTCCACAATCGATCGGTTGTTGGGTTAGAATATGAATCGTATCCGTAACCATCGAAGGGAACCTCGTTAGCGATGAACCAAGAGGAGATTCTTCTACCGAAGGGGAGGATGAGTATGTTGAGGCACCGAGGAGGCGCTACAGGCCGCGTGCAGTTGAGGATGATCGCAAGCGGTGGGAGTCTGGGATGAAGACGGAGGTCCCAAAATTCCATGGCACCCTTCAACCGGAAGAATTCTTGACCGGCCGGGCGTCGCTTGAAGAAGTCCTAGAATTCAAAGGTGTGCCCGAAGACAAGCGTGTGCAATCGGTTGCGACCGCATTCCGCAATAGGCTACGACTTGGTGGCAACAAAGCAGGTTGATGCGGAATAGGAATGGAAAGGCGAAGATCACCTCGTGGGAGAAGATGAAAAAGCACTTACGGCCGAGTTCTTGCCTTACAACTTCCAACGCCTTATGTATAAGAGGTTGCGTAATCCGAGACAGGGGCAAAGTCGGTAGATGATTACACTACGAGTTTTATCGCTTAGTAGCTAGAAACGAATCAGGAGACTAACGACCAATTGGTGGCGCGGTATATTGGTGGACCGAGGGTGCGGATCCAAGATGTCGTCAACATGTTTGATCCGCTTCCTTATCTGCAGCAAGCACACCGAATGAGCATTGTTGGTGGAGAAACAACAAATGTCGGGGTGTGAGTAATGCTTCCAAGAATGTTAGTGTTGGGACGACCAATACTGGAGGTAACACCGCGCAATTAACCCCGCTAGTCGCACGACAATGGACCTAGCACTAGTGGGATTAAATGCTTCTGGTTGTGGCGAAGTTGGTCACAGGGAAGTCGAATGTAAATGGAAGAAGGCTCTCTTTATTGAGAATGAAGAGGAAGACGAAGGGAAGAGGCCAACATCACCGCAGAACCGCCTTTGATACTTCGACAACACGAGAAGATGAGATCGTGATCGAAGATGTGGGTACTTGCCTTGGTTGTGAGGCGTTCTTGTATGACTCATGGAGCTATCGCCGATGATGAGTGGTCATGCGGAATAACATCTTTCATCAAGTGTATCAACTTAGGCAAGGTGTGCGGGTTCATGATTGATGCAGCGATTCGAGAATATCTTCTCGCTTGAAGCGGTTTAGAAGTTGGGCCTTGCAATCGAACAACACCCCAGGCCCTACAAGCTAGCTTGGTCAAGAAGGGTGGTGAAGGTGTCGAAGTGCGCCTTGGTGACTTTTTCTATTGGTGCTAACTACAAGGATTCATCCTGGTGTGATGTTGTGGCTATGGATACTTGTCATTTGTTACTTGTGACGTCCTTGCGCTTTGATAGGGGAGTTGTGCATGATGGCGTAACCAATAAATACACCCTTATGTTCAAGGGAGTGAAGATTGTGCTAGTACCCGCCAAGGATCCTGAGGAAGTTAAGCCTACTAAAGAATCTAGCGACTTCTTTGTCTTTGGCAAGATTTGAAGATGAATTACAGATTCTCGAGGTAGTTTACATCTTGATGGGAAAGGAGGTAGATATAGATGTTTATGTTCCCGAAGTCGCAATTCCTATTGTGAAGGAGTTTTGTGATGTTTTCCCTGATGAAATGCCGGAAGGATCGCCACCATTGCGTTATATTCAAGATCGTATTGACCTTGAACCTGGTGCGTCACTACCTAATAGACCACGCTACCGAATGAGTCCCAGTGAGCATGAGGAGTTGCGCAGACGAAAGTTGAAGAGTTATTGGCGAAGGGATTCATCCGTGAAAGTCTCGAGTCCGTGTGCGCAGTACTCACCCTCCTTACACCAAAGAAAGATGGCTCCTAATGAATGTGTGTGGACAGAGAGCAATCAACAAGATTACCGTCGGGGACCTTGCTCAAAATCAACTAATTGGTGAAATTCCTCGGCTAATCTATTGAATGAAGTGTTGCAGCACCTTGGTCTCAACGTGGTAATTCATCGACGAGGACGTTATCACCCGATGTGTCAATTGACTGTCCGTGATACTTTGATGTGCGAGGTAATAATCTCAATGGTTCGATCCTCGATAGCATTGGCAATTGCACTAGTTTTGAGATATTGGACGTCTCTTACAACCAAATTACAGGAGAAATTCCCTATGATATTGATTTACGCAAGTCGCTACCTTGTCACTTCAAGGCAATCGACTTACCGGAAAGATCCCCGAGGTTATTGGTCTAATGCAAGCCCTTCATTGCCTTGGATTTGAGCGAGAATGAATTGGTTGGCCCGATTCCTCCAATTCTTGGCAATCTCACCTACACAGAAAACCGTATCTCGCATGGTAACAAGCTTACAAGACCAATACCGCCGAGCTTGGCAATATGACTAAACTTAGCTATCTTCACCGAATGATAACGAATTGATTGGCACGATTCTGCTTTGAACTAGGAAAGCTTGAGGAACTTTTTGAACTACATCTTGCCAATAACTATCTTGAAGGTCCTATTCCAACAAACATAAGCTCATGCACAAAGACTCAACCAATTCAATGTCTATTGTAACCATCTGAATGGTTCAATTCCATTGGGCTTTCAGCATCTCGAGAGTTTGACGTATCTGGAATCTTTCTTCAAACAATTTCGAGGTGGCATTCCATTTGAATTGGGAAGAATTATCAATCTTGATACACCTGGACCTCTCGAGCAATAATTTTTCGGACATATTCTGCTTTTGTGGAGGTTCTTGAGAAAATCAATCCTAATGCTTAAAGATTGAAGTTGCCAAGTCACATTCGCATCGGCCGATGTATTTAATGTCAAGCATCTTGTTCTCTATTATGGGAATACGTCTGATGATGACAATTCGAGGGCGCGATTCTCATTCCACCCTGGGAGAATGATGAAGTCCAAGAATTAGCTTGCAAATTCTTGACAGATAATGATGAAGTCCAAGAATTAGTTTGCAAATTCTTGGAAAAATATGAAAAGATATGACAGATGGCATTTTGGTAATTTCGGTGAAGTTCGGGCGTTTGAGTTTCGGCGTTCGGGGCATGGGTTGATTAGAAACGGCATGGAAATCACGGATCATCACTACGCCGTGTCTACGACGTTTTTCGGCGAAATTCCATCGTTTCGCCCTCCGAAACGGCAATTTTGCTATTTTAGGAAAGTTTTGTTTAGCTTATAACTTTCATTATGAATTTCTGTTTTTATTGCCGTTTGAGGCATTTGTTTCTATTTTTCGTCTAGTTTCCAGCTTATGGCTTTTTAGGGCTTTTGGACTTTTTACTATTTTTGGCAAATTTTAGGGTTTCGCTATTTAAGCGACCTATTGGATGTAATTCGCAGTTTTTTTTGCTTGAATAAAAGAATTTTCGAACTTTGTCTTAAGTTCGACCTATATCGAGTTGTTCGTGGATTCGTTCAACTGGTTTAGAAGATCTCCATTGCGTCACTTAGAAATAAAGGAGATGTCGGCAAAAAAACTTTACGAATATTTAAGGATTATATAATTATTTTTTACTGATTTTGAGGTACAAGATTCGTTTTAAAATCTCTTTGTGGTTGATAAAGACTCGTATTTAATAAATACTCGATAGATTTTTATGTAATTTTTGTGATTGAGGGTCGATCGCTAGATTATCGAGAGAGTTTACGGTAATCTAAGCCAATCGATGTTTTAATTAAGTGATAATAATAGGGATCCACAATGTGTGGGTTCAAACACGTTTGAGTACTTGGTTGTGAAGTTGTTAGAGTCAACAAATACCTAAGCTACCAACCCAGGTATTTGTGGTTGTGTGGCCTAAGTTCCTAATGCCACTTCGCGCTCAGAAAGAGCAGACTACCATTGCATAGTCATTCAATAGTTGAACCGGTTGTAGTTTCCGAGCTTCGACCGATACATTCGTTGATAGTGGAGTGTCACGACAGTGAAAAGTAGGAAGAGTTTGGTACCATTATACTAAGAATTAATCTCGAACATTCTCGCGAGAGGTTCGAGATAAGGCCAATACCTATGTGATTATACAAGTTTTCAAAGACAAATCATGAAGATATTAAAGCGTCGTGGAGTTAGGACAAGAATCAAATTTTGTGGGTAAGAAAAGTTTTCCTTTCGGGTTTCGACCCTAAGTCCCGAGAGAAAATGAAAGATTTGAGGATTAGTCGAGATGACACAAACATATTTTTCTGGTCTTTAGGTTGAAAATTATACCTTACTTGCAGAGGAATGAAGGTAAGGGACGAAAATCTCAAGGGGTAGGGCTCGAATTAGAGATCGACACCTATTCAGAATCTTTTGTAAGTAATAAATCTACAAAGTGACATGTTTTAGGTATGAAAAAGAGGGCCACATCACCGAAACTGTTCTCGAAATCGAGTGTGATTACGTGTTTTGGGTATGGAAAGAAAAGACATTACAAGAGACATATCCTAACTTTTAGGAGCATCATTTTGTGTGTCACGTACTCAACAACATATCGGGGAATGTGTTCGGTAGTGATCGAATGAGATTCAAGTACTAATCGTAATCTTATTGAAGGTTCGATTTTAATTTGTGGTTGTGTAGTGATTGAGTTAAGGTTAACTTTGGTGTGAGTCCTTATTCATCTTGTACTTAACACATTAATTAATGATATGGTAAATCCTCACTCAACGTATGAGAAATATATTGTTGAGATCTTCGAACCTGAGATGATTGTTGATTTTATGTGTTATAGTTATTGGAGTTTAAGGTGTTGTTGATAATGGATTAGCTAGTCATTAGGAAGAAATTGAAATTCTTACCTAAACTATAGAACAAATGTAAGATTTAAAATTAAATTGGAGGAGCTTCTTGTGGTTGGGGATTCGTGGACATTTATTTTGATGAATTACGGGAGTTCCATCTCTAATAGAGATTAATTTTGTGATTGATTTGATTTTGGAACTAGACCAATAATTATGATGTCCTATAGGATATCTCTCAAGAAATTGCAGGAGTTGCAAAGATCGCTTAGATGAGTTAATGGATGAAGGAGTTTATTCATCGAGGTAAGTCGTCGTGGGTTGCAATAGTCCTTTTATGAAAAAGAAGAATCGGTAATTCGAGTCTCTTCATTGGTTATAAACAAGAAACATACTAACTATTCAAAAAAATATATATTATCTCAAATTAATGATTTGTTTGATCAATCAATAGATCAAAACTCATTTCGAAGATTTATTTTCGTTAAGGTTACTATCGATCGAGAGTTTTGGAAGATATTGTAGAGAAAACTGCGTTTAGTATCGATATGGTTACTTTGAGTTTATTGTTATGTCATTTAGGTTAACCGATGTTCGACAATGGTTGTAAATTTGATGCAGAGAGTGTTGAGGTTATGTTTGGGTCACTTTGTGATAGTGTTCATTGATGATATCGAGATATACTTTAAGACATACGAGGATCATGAATAATATCTTAAGGTTAATCTCCAAAATTTCGAAATCATAAGATGCATGGTAAGTTTAGCCAATGCGAGTTTTGGTTGTCGAGGTGAAGTTTTTGGGTGATGTGGTTGGCATGAAATGAATTTTGGTGGATACAAACCAAGAATGAGGCTATAATTGGTTAGTCGAACCTATCAAAGTGACGAAGATATGGAGTTTTCTCGGGTTTACCTGGCGATTATTGTCGATTTGTGAAAGATTTTCAAAGATAGTTGCGCTAGTTACTAAATTAACTTAAAAGAATATTCCAATTGTTTGGTCAAACGAATGCAATATTGTATTTTGAAAAATTGAATAAGTGTTTAACTTCAAAGACTGCTATTGTATTACCTAAAACGAGGAAAAAGCTTACGTTTTAGATCGATGCATCGAAGTGGATTTGAGTTGTGTGTTAATGCAAAAATGGAAGGGTGATTGTTTAGGTTTCTTATCAATTAAATATTCACAAGAAGAATCATTATGTTTATGATTTGAAATTAGCGGCGATTGTTTTTGTTTCGAAGTTGTGGAGATATGGGGGAAGTTATAAGGTATTATCAAATCATAAGAGTTTGAATTATTTGTTCTCTCAAACAAAATTGAATGTAAGACAATAATAATAATCGAACGTTAGAAAGACTTTAATTTTAGTCTTAAATATCATTCGCGTGAAGTTAATGTTGTTACCGACGCATTGAGCATGAGGAGTCTTGAAACATTGCGTGCCACTAGTCGATTGACTTATGAGTATGAGTTGCTCGAAAAAGTCATTGTTATGATTTTGTCGAAGGTTCTTGAGGTTGATGATGAACCGACTTGTGCTCAATTTAGAGTATAACTCGCCTCTATTCAGAAGTGATAGAATGTCAAGCAAAGTAATATGGATTATGAAAAGTTTAAGGGGTTTGCTTGATAATAATTATAATAATCTAGATTGAATTGAGTTTGTGAATTAAAGTTTGAGGTTTAAATGCGACTATGTATTCCATCGGTGGTTGAGATTCGGATGAAATATTGAGAGAATCTCATCGGTTTAGATTTAACATTCATCCTGGTGAACCGGAATATGTTATGATATGTGGCGATTGTATTGTTGGCTAGGGATGAAAGCGACGTGAGTGGTTATGTGAGAAAATGTGAGATTTGTCAACATGTTAAGGCCGATAGGCGAAAACTTGGCAAAGTCAACTCATGTTCTTTCTATGTACATGTCATATACCTTTTACACAGAGCTTGTTGTTTGAGCAAGAAGTGGCTCGCTTATTTGGAGTGTCGCTAATGATATTTTCTTAACTTAATGCTCGGTACACATCGAGTTGTGACAGAACATACAAGAATTATTTCGACATTTAGTTTTATTTCGCTTCGTATTTCATCCTCGGGTTGATAGTCGGGGCCGAAAGGTGGATTTATTTGTTGGAGGACATGATTAGGTCTTGTGTACGTATTTGGAGGTTCATGGGAAGAATGCATACCTTTGTGTGAGTTCTTTTATAATAACCGTTGTTAATTGTGTATTGAAATGACTCTGTTTTAGGAATGGTATGGGATATCTTGTCGATCTCCTATCGGTGGGGTTGAACCGGAGGATTGGGCAGAGTTGGAGTCATAGATGGTTGGAGATCACACCGAGGTTGTGCGGATATTCGTCTAGGATTGAAAACGATTTTAAAAAGATACAAAGTTATTATGATCTCTTTCACCTGGTTTATGATATATAATGAAAGAAATTTGGTGTATCTCGAAAGTCTCCTCTCGCAAAGTTTATTACGGTTCTGATGAAAGGAAAGCTCTCTTTTTAATTTATGTGGTCGTTTGAGACTGTGAAATGGTTGGAAAGTTTGTGTATGGATTGGTAGTATCGCCTCGATGGCGAAATTGATGATATATTTCACGCGTTTATGCTCAGTGGAAAAAATCGATTCACATCATATTGTTGAATGAAATCAATTTGTTTTGTAGAGTAACTTGTTGTATGAAGAGTTAACATGAAAACGAGGCGTGTATGGGAGAGCATTTTCCGAACCTCTTTGAGTTCGGTAGATTTGGTTAAATTTTAATTTCGATGACGAAATTGTTATTAGTTGGGAAGATTGTCGAATCCAGAAATTTTTAAGTCTGTAATTACGGTTAATCCGAGATTAAAGAAGCTTAATTATGATTTTGGCCGCGAGTCTGAATTAAACACCGATGAATTTGAGATTTATAATTAACTTTATTAATATGTTATGTTCGCCTAGTGTTGTGTATTATATATTATTTTATTTTGCGAAATTCGAGTGATTGAGTAAATTTGAGATACGCAAAGTTTTGTCTCGAAATACATGTCGAGACGAAAGTCGAGATAATCAAAATATTAATATAAATATTAGTTTCAAATTTCGAGATGAATAATTGAATTTAAATTCAAAATTCAAAATTTGGAACTTAAATGGACTTAACGTGCGACGTGAGGATTTGCCTCGATTTGCACGTAAGTCGAGATTAGAGATAGTATGAAACGAGATGAAGTTGTGTGAGATTGTTTTGAGTTTGATGTCGGTTGACGAGAGTCGACGTTGAGATTTGGTCCAAACTGGTGCAAATTTGGATAAATATGGCAAGATGATTGGTCCATAAGGGTTCGTATGTCATTGACAAAGTTAAGATTTTGGGGTTTTAGTGTGACCAAAACAAGTTTTATTGACATTTCATGAAGATGTCTTGTTTTTGTCGAGAGTTTTGTTCAATTTGGTGAAAAGTCGGATAGAAAACGAGCGTAAAGTCGAAACACGTTAAAATAGAGATTTCTAGAATTAATAAAAAAAAAAATTAAGCTTCGACAAGTAGTCATGCGAGTTTATATATAAATAAAGAAAAATCAAAAATCAAAAAAATCAATCGATTCCTTTCATATTCAACGAACGTTTTCTCCTAACCCTCGCAATTTGATCTTTCGCTATGCGAGGTCCCGCCGTTCGATTTTCCTCGCTTTCTTTCCGCAAAATCGTAAAGCATCGCGCAACGGTCAATTCGAGTTAAGTTTATGCGGTAGAAACGAGGTATTCGACCCGCAATTTAATAAATTCCTAATGCCAAGTATTTTTCCTCAATTCAATTTGAATTCTCGCAATTTTATCGATTTCTTTCGCGGGTTTTGATAGAAATTGGTTATAATTGTTTTTAATTGGTTTATTGGATTGATTTGCGTTAATTTGGGATAAATTTCACCGACGCGTGGGTTAAGGTTTTGATGAGGTGAACTAATGCAATTCAGCTTGATAATTATTTTGAAAATGTTTTAACAAATGATATTGATTATTGGTTTTAATCCAATTTGACTCCACAGTCAGTGAAAATATTTTGGTGTTGGTATCGAATGGTTTCGTGGCGTTTATTGTCGAATTTTGAGGATTTAATTGCAAAAATATTAATTTGGAGAAATTTTTTTAGTTCAAAATATATAAAGTTGCCAAATCGACAAGCCATATGGGAAAATTCATAACTTCTCCGTCGACGATCTAATTTGGGTGTTCTTTGAGTCTATGGAAAGTAGGACATGAGTACTACAAGTTCCTTTAGGGTCATCATGACAAATATTGAGGCTTTCAAGGTTAAAAAGTTACCACAAGTTGGCTAGTTGAAAGCTAATTGAAATAGTTATATAAATTAATATTTTTTAAAATTGTTCTCAAGCGTACTTTGAGCACGATTTTCATTGGGCTTTGTAATATCGTTTTACTTGAAGCTTAACCTATAATATAATTGGGTATGCGAGAGAAGCTTTTGAAACCATTTTCAAGGTAATCCGACGTTCTCGGAACCTCGAAAATTAAACTTGAAGTTAGTCAAGTTGTAAGGTTAAGTAAATCATATGGTAACCTTTACATTTTATGATTATATTTCGTATAAATTGCATTGATCTTTGAATTGCATTTTTGTTGTACAAGCATACACAGTTTGAGAAGGTAAGGCGTAACGAATCTTCTTATAGTGCCTATATCGAAGTTATTGAACATTATATTATGCTTGAGGGGTGAAGCCACCGATACTTTGCTTCACGTGGTTATTATGAGATCAAGTTGAATCAAATCATACTCTCATATTTTAGAGGAACGTGACACGTTTGGTTATTCTCCCCACGCGTGAGTCCTTATTACTTGTTTACTTACCACTTTCCGAGACCGATCGTCGATTATGGTCGAATAATAGAAAACGGGATGGATTCATCGTTGTATTTTAATTCATTGGATTATATTGTTCCTTTAAATTCCTTAGATTATTATGCATTTGATTACTACAGTGTCTTTGGATAGTTTAGGATTTACTTATCCGACATTAGCGAATTTTTATAATTGGATAATGACAAGTTTTAACGACGACAAAGGAAAGGAAAAGCTTTCCAATTATTGGTGACTTGCTCACTCTCTTTCTCTATGTTTGTATTACTTTTGAATATAAAATATTATATAAATAAGTTTTTGGGTTCGTGTGAAGTTAGGATATCTTTTGAAAGTGTTGAAATGATTTTGAGAATGATTGAAATTGTTTTAATGATTTTAGGATGGATTGAAATGCCGAGAAGTTAAAGTATTAATGATTTAATAATGTTGAAAGTTTGAGATAGGTTAGAATTAATAAATAATCATTATTAATGCGATATATTTTATTATGGGGTGGATTGTGAGTCTTTCGATATTTCCACCAAGTTTAAAAGCAGGTTTGTTGAAGATTTATGAAGGCCGAGATTTCCCAGATATAGCTTAAACATAAAAGAGATCTTGGCGAAAAAATTTACGAATATTTAAGGATTATATAATTAATCTTTATTGATTTTGAAGTACAAGATCCATTTTAGAATCCTTTTGTGGTTGATAAAAAATCGCATTTAATAAATAAGATAGATTTTTATGTCATGCTTGTGATTAAGGGTCAAACCGCTTAGATTATCATAGGTTTACGATAATCTAACCTAGGTCAGATGCCCTAATTAAGTGGGGTCTGCAGAGCTTTTTTACGACATTCTAACCTACAGCCCCAGTAGGGCATCCTACCTAGATCATTTAAGGCAAGTCCTTCACTTATTATCTAATCATCAATACTTTGCTAAATTTTCTAAATGTTCTTTTAGGTACCTACGATCGACTACTTGGGGTATATTGTCTCGGCTGGTGTGGCCGCCGATCCAACCAAACTGGATTCCATCCAGTCATAGCAACCACCTCGAAATTTTAAAAACCTACGCAAGTTTTTGGTCCTCACGGGCTACTGTAGTAGGTTCGTCCATTCCTACGTGTTAGAGTAAATCATCGAGTTGGGTGTAATGTGAATCTCGAGGTATATCCTGTTGTAATATGTTGCAAGTGTTGTATGAGTGTGTGTGATGTGTTTGTAATTGAATGGTTGTGATAAGAACAAATGGACGGCTACGATGTAATGTTGATTTTCATATATAAATGAAAATAACAGAACACTCGAGAGTTTTTGAGGTTCTGTTTTCTTCTCTCTTGTTTCGTCTCTATTTGAGTCTTTGGTTCTGTCTAATGGAGGTCTGTGTATGCGAGCTTCAACATGGTATCAGAGCTATGACAGCAAACGCTGAGATCGAGATCAAGAAAACCAGATCCATGGAGTCCGGTGATGCTAGTGAAGGTTAGAAATGAGGGTCTCAGACTCACTTCTGGTGAGAGTTAAGTGAGGTTCTTGAAAGCTGAGAAGAAGATCACGCGATCTTGCTTCTGGTGTACAGATCTGGTGAAGAAATCGCAAGATCAGGAAGAGAAAACACAAGATCTCGGTGGTCTTACCTCTGGTGTATAGATCTCGGTGAAGAGATAGCCGATCTGGAGAGAAAGAGAGATCTAGTGTTGAAACTACTAGATCCGGAAGAAAGTTTGAGAGATCCGGTGGTGAAAATCACCGGATCTCAAGTAAAAGCAAGAGATCGACTAGATCTGGAAGAAAAGTGTGAGATAAGAAAGCACTGGATCTCAAGTAAAAGCCGATATATCTCGGAAAAATCGCAGATCTCAAGGAAAAACACAAGTTCTGAAGAAGTTTTTGGTGTGATTGGTGAGGCATAACAACAGATCTGGACAATCTTGAAGAGATGGCGAACAGATATGGAGTCTTGGAACAAGGATCTCCATCATCGTGGTTTGTCTCGTGAGGTAACTCAGGTTTGAGTTCTGGAACTCCATTTGGTAATTCATTGAGTCAGTTTGTTATTGTAAAACTTGATGGAACAAATTTTCTTCTATGGAAATCTATTGTTGTTCCGGCTATTCAAGGGTTTGATCTGGATGGTCACCTGTTTGGAACAATGGATATTCCAGACAAAAGCTTGACTGATGGATTACCAAATCCAGAGTACAAGATATGGTTCAGTAGAGATCGGTTTTTGTTAGGATGGTTGATAAATGTTATGATGCCTGATACTGCAATGCAGGTTATAGGAAATACACCGAAACAGACAACGCAAATGAGTTGTGGCGAGAAATAGAAACATATTATGCCTCTAATAATAGAGTTCATGTTCGACTTCTCAAGAAGGCACTACATACAACTCGTAAAGGTGCCATGAAAATGAGATAGTATATATGTCAAAGATGAAGACATTTTCGATAATCTAGCTATCACAGATCAACAAGTGAGCACAAATGATTTGATTTCAAGTGTTCTTATTGGATTAGATAGAGAATATCCGCCAATTACAACTTTCTTGCAAGGAAGGTGTGATCTCAAAGCAGGCAAGAACTCTATTCTACACCGGTAGGGTTTGAAGAAACTCTTGATCGATAATGTGGTTCAAGATGTGAATTCTTTGGTGATACATGAGTCTCCTTCTCGCAAATGTCACCAAGTAAAAGGAGGTGGTTCAAAGTTGAATGTACAGAATTGGAATAACAATGGTAATCGAACAAATGGGGGTTCTAGAGGTCGTGGCTTTGGAAGATTTAGAGGTCGAGGAGGTTTTAGATCCTCCAGCAGCAACAATAAACCCACATGTCAAATTTATGGGAAGTTTGGTCATTCTGCAGCAGTCTGTTACTATAGAGCAGATATGAAGTATATGGGTACTCAGACTGGGAATTCTCAGCAGTCACAGCTGCGACATTCAATCCTCCTTCTCATACACCTTCATCTTTCTTGACTGCATCAGAAGCTGGACATGATGGCTCGTGGTACATGGACAATGGTGCAACCTCCCATGCCACTAGAGATTCTTCTCAGATGCTGAATAATTCAGCATATTCAGGTACTCAGCCATTAATGGTTGGTAATGGTCAATTACTTAAAATTGCTGGTACAGGGTCTGCTTGCATTCCATCTCGTTGACTCTAGATCGTCTTTTCATAATACTTTGTGTGTGCCTAGCATCAAAAAGAATTTGTAGAGTGTCTCTCGCTTAACAAAAGACAACAATGTGTTGATTGAGTTTCATCCTCATGTATGTTTCGTGAAGGACCTCCAAACCAATAGATTCTTCTTCACGAACAAGATAAAATGGTCTATATCGCATCTCCGGTTCACCCGCACAGCTTGTCTCCTTCACATGCCGCTTTGTTTGTGTCCAATAAAGGTTTGTCTACACCGCGCACTCCGCACTTGGTCATCCCGCACAAAAGCCACTTCAACAGTTATGCATCATAAACTTCATCTTCCATTCAGCTTCAATCATCGATCTCTCGTCGCCTTGTCCACTCGGCAAGAGTCATGCATTACCATTTCATTCATCCAAGAAAAATAATAATGTTTTGGATTTAATCCATACCGATTTGTGGGTCCCGCACCGATTATTCTCCGAGTGGTTTCAACTATTACACATTCATTTTATCGATGATTCTACTCGATTTACATGGTTATATCCTTTGAAACTCAAATCGATGCATTGAAAGCTTTTATGCATTTTAAGTCTATGGTTGAGAATCGGTTTAGTTCTACTATCAAGAGAGTTCAAGCTCGATCAAGGTGGTGAGTATAGATCCTTTCAAATCAGTATTGATTCTTGTGGATCATTTTTCAAAGATCCTTGTCCTCATACACATGCACGTGTAATGGTAGAGCCGAACGTAAACATAGACACATAGTTGAAATGAGTCTTACACTCGCTAGCTCATGGTAAATTACCTCTCGAAATATTGGTGGATGCGTGTTCTACAAATTTCGCATTTCTTATTAATCGTCTTCCTACCAAAGTTCTGAATGGTTTGTCTCATTTTGAGAAGTTGTTTCATGTTTCACCTGATTATAGTATTCTCAGAGTTTTTGGATGTGCATGTTTTCCATATTTACGACCATACAATGATCATAAATATCAGTTTCGATCTGAGCAATGCATTTTTCTGGGGTATAGCAGTCAACATAAGGGCTACAAATGTTTGAGTCCGTCTGGGAGAATTTATATCACCAGAAATGTTGTCTTTCATGAGAATGAGTTTCTTTATAATTCTTTATTTGCTGCTGGGTCTAATGCAACAATAACTTCCTCGCCTGGGTTGACTACTGGCTTTCCTTTGTTGGTTCCACATCAGCCCTTGTCTGCCTATCCATCAAGATCTTCTTCTTCATCTGATCTGTCTGATATACCTGCTTCAGTTGAGGATACACCTCCTGTTGCAGTGGAATCAAGGGCTGGTGTGATCCCCAAAACATACATCCTATGATTACTAGAGCCAAGGATGGAATCGCTTTAAGGAATGTGTTTTTATCTACTACATCCATTCATGAAGATGATATTCCTAATTCATTGCCGCCGCTTCTTCAAATTCCTCATCGGAAGGCAAAGAATGGATCGTGAATATCATGCTCTCATGAAGAATGGTACTTGGTCTCTTGTTCCTTCGTCTCTTAGTCAAAATGTTGTTGGCAACAAGTGGATTTTTTCTAAAAAGGAATTCTCGATGGGTCTATCAATCGGATAAGGCTAGACTAGTGGCCAAAGGGTTTAAACAAGTACCCGATCGATTTTGATGAGATATACAATCATGTGGTTAAGGCTTCCACTATTCGAGTTATTTTGTCTTTGGTTGTTCATTTTGGTTGGTCTTTTAGGCATGATTGATATCAATAATGCATTTTTAAATGGTCCGTTAGTTGAAGAAGAATACACAAATCAACCTATGGGATTTGTGGATACTTCTCAACCTACTTTGTCAGGTGTAAATTGCATAAAGCTTTGTATGGTCTTCGCAAGCTCCTCATGCATGGTTTGATCGCTTGAAATCCACTTTGTTGTCTTGGGGCTTCCACAATTCCAAAGTGATGTACTCTTTGTTCATTTTTCATCATGAACAAGTCAGTGTTGTATGTGCTTGGTGTATGTGGATGATATTATAATTACAGGCTCAAATCAAACTTCTATTCAATCTTCATTAATAAGTTGAATGGTAAGTTTGCGTTAAAGGATATTGGAGATCTAAATTTGTTTTTGGGTATGGAAGCTCATAGGACTGCCAAAGGACTGTACCTTACTCAAACGGCTTATATTCAACAGTTGTTACAAAAGGGGGGCATGTCTCATGCAAAGCCTATTGCTACTCCTTTTGCTGTTGGGAAGCTGTTGTACAAGGATGGTAGTGCTTCCTTTCATGCTAAAACTCTTTATAGGAGCTTACTTGGTGGTCTCCAATATCTTGTTAACACTCGGCCTGACATTGCTTATATAGTGAATACTTTGAGTCAATTTCAGCAGTCTCCTACAATGTTACATTGGCAAGCTCTTAAGAGGGTCTTGCGATACCTTAAAGGTACTGCTGATTTGGGTTTATGGTTCAAGCCGAGTTCTACCCTGTTTCTTACTGGGTATTCTGATGCTGATTGGGCTCCTCTGTGGATGATCGAGAATCTGTCGGTTATGCTGTATTTTTGGGGTCTAACTTGATTTCTTGGCAGTCTAAAAAACAACAGGTTGTTGCTAGATCCAAGATCGAATCGAATATGAGCTCTTGCTCATGTAATCGTTGAATCGAGTGGCTTCAGCTTTTATTTTCGTAATCGCAGTATCCTCTTGGTGCTCTTCCCACAAATTTGGTGTGATAACATGAGTGTCACCGCCTTGGCCAAGAATCCCAGATATCACTCTCGCACTAAACATATTGAATTAGACATTCATTATGTTAGAGATAAAGTGTTGAGTAATCTTCTTAATGTGAATCATGTTCCTTCATTGATCAAAGGTCGATATTTTTACTAAATCTTTTCCTGTTTCTCGTTTTCATTATTTGAGGGACAAACTAAGTCTCACTTCACTTCCCTTAGTTTGAGGGGGATGTTAGAGTAAATCATCGAGTTGGGTGTAATGTGAATCTCGAGGTATATCCTGTTGTAATATGTTGCAAGTGTTGTATGAGTGTGTGCGATGATGTGTTTGTAAATGAATGGTTGTGATAAGAAACAGATGGACTCTACTTCGATGTAAAGTTCATTTTCATATATAAATGAAAACAACAAACACTCGAGAGTTTTCGAGGTTCCGTTTTCTTCTCTTTGGTTCTGTCTCAAGGGAGGTATGTGTATGTGAGCTTTAACACTACGCTACGATATAGCAGCACCACTCACAGACTTTCTCAAATCATATGTGTTTACATTGAATACTACATCACTAGAAGCGTCCAACAAATTAAAAGAAGCCATGCTACTCCTACCTACCCTTCAGTTGCCCAACTTCTAAGAGTCCTTTGAAGTAACCACATATGCATTTGGGACTGGTGCTCTCACAAAACAAACTTCCCCTGGCTTTCTTCAGCAAAAAGTGTTGGATCATAAACTTGATCCATTATAGGAGCCCAAACCCAAATCAAATCAAATTGGAGTCCAAGTCCATAATCAAGGTCCAAAACTACAAGTCTTCTATCTAGAAGTGAGTGAAGAAGCAAACTCTAATAAGAGTGAGTTGTAGTATCTTGTTTTTGAGTGAGTGTGCTCTTGTAATATTTGTTTGAGTTTGAATAAAAGTTGTTTTGTGTAAGTGTTTCATTTCCAACAAAGTGGTATCGAGCCAGGTTGGAAAGTATACACTATTGCATATCAAATCGAAGGTCTCGACGAGAGGAATCCGACGCCGCGCGTAATCTTCCCAATCCGAGTTCGACGCGCCACCACGAGCCGTCGGAAGACCGCTGCCCCGAGAAAATCAAGTTGACTCACCGAGTTGAGCATAGTCGGCCGAGTTGGAGCCATTGACCGAGCCGTAAGCTTGTTGGCCGAGCCCTCGACCGAGCCGTCCAAGCGAGTTGACCGAGCCGTCAAAGTCATTGACCGTTGACCAGTCCCTCCCAAGGTTTTTCGGCGTTCGGATTCATCCGTGCAATCGGATTTTGCAAATTCTCATTATATTGAGAGATATGGCAAATGGTATGGCACCATTCCAAGTTCCGACACTCAACAACAACAACTACGACAATTGGAGTATCAAAATGAAGGCACTTCTTGGATCACAAGATGTGTGGGATATCATAGAGAAAGGCTATAACGAGCACACGGATGATGCTTGCTTTTCTTTGCTCTTACACCGATCAAAAGACAACTTTGAAGGATTCAAGAAAGAGAGACAAGAAGGCTCTCTATCTCATTTATCAAGCATTAGATGATGATGGCTTTGAAAAAATTTCGAGTGCAAGCTCTAGCAAGGAAGCGTGGGAGAAGCTGCAAACCTCTTACAAAGGATCCGAGCAAGTGAAGAGGTCCGTCTCCAAACACTAAGAGGTGAATTCGAATCCTTACACATGAAAGTATCTGAGTCTATTTCTGATTATTTCTCAAGAGTAGTAGCTGTTTCTAATCAATTAAAAAGAAATGGTGAAAAGTTAGAAGATGTGAGGATAATAGAGAAGATACTCCGTTGGTTGGATCCCAAATTTGAGCACATCGTCGTGACAATTGAAGAAACTAAAGACTTGGAAGAAATGACGATCGAGCAACTCCAAGGATCATTGTAAGCATACGAAGAGAAGCATAAGAAGAAGCAAGGGTTTACTTGAGCAACTCCTCAAGTTTGCAACTCAAGGATATGCATGAAAGCCAAGATAGAAACCAACGTGGCCGAGGCGGAGGTAGAGGCCATGGACGAGGTGGAAGTCGCGGTCGTGGACGAGGCCGGAATTACAACAACAACAATTCCAACAACAACTATGAGAAAGGAGAAAGCTCAACACGAGTAGTGGAAGAATCAAACCGAACTCAAGGTATGAAAAATCTCAAGTTCGATGTTATAATTGTCGAAATTTGGGCATTATGCTTCGTAATGTAGAGCTCCCAACAACAAAATTGAGGAGAAGGCCAACTACGTGGAGGAGAAGACAGATGGCAAAGAAGCTCTTCTTCTAGCACGAGAGAGGAAACCGATGGTGCCCAAGCAAATTCTGGTATTTTGACAGTGGTGCAAGCAATCACATGTGTGGAAGGAAAGACATGTTTGTGGAGCTAGACGAGTCAGTAAGCGGAAATGTTTCGTTTGGAGATGATTCCACAATAGCAGTGAAAGGGAGAGGTAACATCCTTATCCGCTTGAAAGATGGGAGACATCAATTTATTTCCAATGTCTACTATGTGCCCAATATGAAAAGTAACATCTTGAGTTTAGGGCAATTGTTAGAGAAAGGTTATGATATTCATATGAAGGATCATAATCTTTCTATAAAAGATGATAAGAATAACTTCATTACTAAAGTACCGATGTCAAAGAATAGAATGTTCTCAATCAACATACAAAACGATGTTGCAAAGTGCCTGAAAGCTTGCTACAAAGATGCATCATGGCTTTGGCATCTTCGATTTGGGCATCTCAATTTTGGAGGTCTAGAGCTGCTATCTAAGAAGGAGATGGTGAAGGGACTACCTCGCATCAACCATCCCGACCGGCTTTGTGAAGGGTGTCTAGTCGGAAACAATTCAGGAAAAGCTTTCCAAAGGAGTCAGAGTCAAGAGCCAAGAAGCCACTCGAGCTCATCCATACCGATGTGTGTGGTCCGATCAAGCCAAGCTCTCTCGGTAACAATAATTATTTTCTTCTCTTCATTGATGATTTTTCAAGAAAAACCTGGGTATATTTCTTGAAACATAAGTCAGAAGTTTTCGAAGTCTTCAAGAAGTTCAAAGTCGCAGTGGAGAGAGAAAGCGGTAGAAAGATCAAAGCCATGAGATCCGACCGAGGTGGAGAATTTACTTCCAGGAGTTTCAAGAGTTCGTGAAGCAAATGGAATTCGTCGACCAATGACAGGTTCCTAGATCCCCCAAAAATGGCGTGGCGAAAAGAAAGAACAGAACAATCCTCGACATGGCACGAAGCATGCTCAAAAGCAAGAAACTACCCAAGGAATTTTGGGCGAAACGATGGCGTGTGCGGTCTACTTGTCAAACCGATCTCCAACAAGAAGTGTATGGGGAAAGACACCGCAAGAGGCATGGAGTGGAAGAAAGCCCGGCATTTCCCACTCCGAGAATATTTGGAAGTATAGCCCATGTTCACGTATTCTGGACGAGAGAAGAACGAAACTTGATGATAAAAGCGAGAGTTTTATCTTCATCGGCTATGATGCTAACTCGAAGGGCTACAAGTCGTACAATCCAGACAATAAGAAGATTGTGATTAGTCGAGATGTGGTCTTCGACGAAGAAGGAGAATGGGATTTTGAATCTCATGCGGATGACTTAAATTTCTTTCCTCAATTTGAAGAAGATGAGCAGACAACGAGGAGCAACTAGGACCTCAACAAGAGCTCGCAACTCCACCCACATCAACCACTCAAGGAGACTCATCACCTTCGTCATCATCAAGTGGGAGTCAAAGTGAAAGAGTTGTGCAACGTACAAGAAGCCTTAGAGATCTCTATGAGGTAACCGAACGACAAGATAATCTTACATTATTTTGTCTGTTTGTCGATTAGAACCAGTGAGCTTTCAAGAAGCGACAAGAAAAGAAGTGGAGAGATGCGATGGACGAAGAAATCAAGGCCATTGAGAAGAATGACACATGGGAACTCACCTCACTTCCCAGGGGGACATAAGGCGATAGGTGTCAAATGGGTGTACAAAACAAAACAAAATGCCAAAGGAGAGATTGAAAGGCACAAGGCGAGGCTAGTTGCTAAAGGCTATAGTCAAAAGGTCGGAATTGACTATGATGAGGTATTTGCTCCTCGTTGCTCGATTGGAAACTATCGGACTAATCATTTCTTTGGCGGCTCAAAACAAGTGGAAGATACGCAGATGGATGTAAAGTCTCGCCTTCCTAAATGGAGTTCTTGAAGAGGAAGTCTACATTCAAGAACCATCGAGGCTATGAAGTCAAAGGCCACGAAGACAAGGTGTTGAAGTTGAAGAAGGCTCTTTACGGGCTAAAACAAGCACCAAGGGCATGTAATAGCCGAATCGACAAGTACTTCCAAGAGAATGGCTTCAACAAATGTCCCTACGAGCACGCTCTATATATCAAGATCAAAGATGGAGATATTTTGATCGTGTGCCTCTACGTGGACGATTTGATCTTCACCTAAGCAACCCAAGCATGTTCAATGAATTCAAGGAAGTGATGACGAAAGAATTCGAGATGACCGACATGGGGCTTATGGCGTACTACCTTGGCATTGAAGTTAAGCAACAAAAGGATGAAATTTTCATTTCACAGAAAGTTATGCAAAGGAGATCCCAAGAAGTTCAAGATGGAGAACCGTAAGCCGATAAGCACACCGACGAAATACGGAATCAAGATGTCCAAACATGAAGAAGGCGAAAGTGTAGATCCAACATTCTTCAAAAGTTTGGTGGGAAGTCTACGCTATCTAACTTGCACGAGGCCCGATATTCTTCACGCAGCTAGATTGGTTAGTCGCTACATGGAATCTCCAACAACCACCCATTTAAAAGCCGCAAAGAGAATTCTTCGCTATCTGAAAGGTACAATTGACTTTGGCTTGTTCTATTCAGTTTCTAATGGTTACAAGCTTGTTGGATATAGTGATAGTGATTGGGGTGGAGACATAGATAATCGAAGGAGCACTACTGGATTCGTATTTTTCATGGGAGATACTGCTTTCACATGGATGTCAAAGAAACAACCGATTGTCACATTGTCCACTTGTGAAGCGGAATATGTTGTTGCTACCTCATGCGTTTGTCATGCAATTTGGCTTAGAAATCTATTGAAGGAGATATGTTTGATACAAGAAGAGCCTACCAAGGTTTGTGTCGACAACAAGTCAGCTATTGCCTTAGCAAAGAATCCAGTATTCCATGATCGAAGCAAGCACATCGATATTCGCTACCACTATATAAGGGAATGTGTTGCAAGAAAGGATGTGGAAATTGAATACGTGAAGTCAAAAGATCAAGTTGCCGATATATTTACCAAGCCACTGACAAGCGAAGACTTCATAAGATTAAGGAACTTACTAGGGGTCACAAGATCAAGTTTAAGGGGGGGTGTTGGATCATAAACTTGATCCATTATAGGAGCCCAAACCCAAATCAAATCAAATTGGAGTCCAAGTCCATAATCAAGGTCCAAAACTACAAGTCTTCTATCTAGAATCTTCTAGGGTGTGGTAATTATGTTAGAAGGATGGAGAAGGATGTAGAAGAATGGGGTGTAGATTTGTTCTTAAGTAGTATAAATACCCTCCCCATTTTAGTTTAGGCATAAGAAAAATTAAGAGCTTCTAAGTGAGTGAAGAAGCAAACTCTAATAAGAGTGAGTTGTAGTATCTTGTTTTTGAGTGAGTGTGCTCTTGTAATATTTGTTTGAGTTTGAATAAAAGTTGTTTTGTGTAAGTGTTTCATTTCCAACAAAAAGCTTTGCCATCGCATGCAGGCTTCCTCCACCTATGCCAGCCAGAGAAATGTTTGCCATCACCAAAGCAGTTAGGAAATGGAGTCAATATTTACTAGGCAGTAATTTAAGATCTATACAAATAAAAAAAAAAAAAAGCATTAAGAATTTACTAAGTCAAAGTATTCGAACTCCAGAACAGCAAAAATGGCTTACCAAGCTACTGGGGTTTGATTACAAAATCTTGTATACCTTTGGGAAGGATAACATTGTTGCAGATGCTCTTTCTGCCGACCCCAGCACTCTGAAGGCTTTTCCCGTCCATCCCCAGCGTCACTATGCCCTTCTTGGACAATCTCCGAGACTTTTACAAGTCTCACTTTGCAGGCCTCAATCTCATCACCAAATTTCAAACTAACAACTCTATGCATTATGTGTGTACTTTTTAAGTAAGGTCTATTATATTTCAAGGGGCGAATTTTCGTACTTGCCGAATCCAATCTCTGTCAAACACTTCTAGCAGAGTACCACAGCTCCCCCTTGGCAGGCCATTCAGGGATTCAGGCCACCACAGCACGTCTATCAGCTCCTCCAACAAAAGAATTTCATCTTGGAAAAGCTCAATAGAGAATGAAAGATTTTGCGGACTCCAAGCGCACTGACAAAACCTTTCAGGTAGGCAATCTCGTGTACCTCCGCCTCCGTCCCTACCGGCAGACCAATGTCCACCGGCGGCTCAGCGTACCGAGCTCCAAGGCCTTGTTGAATAGGAGGGGTTGAGTCCAACTGAACCATCCAGGGTTCCATTCGCTTCGTCTTCTGCTCATGCTGCCACCCAGTTTGGTCCACTCACTATCAGCCAACATGAAATCTTATCGCCTTGCCTAACACGCCCAAGCGGCCCCTACTCTGCCAGCTGACGAACAAACCGAGGCCCAATCTTGAGGGCAAGATTGTTCTCGAACAAGGGGCGATGATACGATTGATCGACCTTCTAGAAGTTACTTGAGCCCAGTTGAAGCCTCACGGCCCAAGCATTACACTAAGAAGCCTCATTGGGCCCGTGACTATGTTATGTAGACCAGTTATTAGTTGTGACCATAAATTCAAATTCTCGTTTAAATATTAGGCCCAATAGTTGAACCCAACGTTGTAGGTTTTCTAGTGTATTTAAACACATGTTTTGGACATTTTGTGGTAAGAAAAATCAGATATTATCTTGTTTTGTTGTTATTGTCTCCTACCTTCTATTTAGGGATTTAACCTTATATCATTTTACATGTTTGCCCATTAAACCCTTAAAGATTTAATTGCGATTAAAGATTTATTATCTCCTTTTATTGGGTAAATAGATTATTGGTGTAGTTAATGGTGTAGGGAAATAATGTGATTTTGAGTTTACAATTAATACTTTGAACAATTTACCTAAAAAACATACACAATGTGTGATGTGTTTATTCACTCTTAAGAATAATGAAACAATACAAATGAGTACTTATTTATAGTGAGTGTCATGTTCTCACTTAACAACTTTGTAACTAACTCTGTAACTAATTTGTTGTATATACCTTAGATACAATTACATTTATCTCACTCAATGTTACAGTTTTATAGTACACAATATACTCTACACCCCCCTTCAAGATGGAGCTTGGTGCCAGTCACACAAGCCCATCTTGGAGAGAAGTGTGTGGAAAATAGGAGAAACTATTAACTGAGTAAACAGGTATGCCGGTTGATGCTTCGAAGGTATAAACTGAGGTAAACAAACCCTTTATTATATTGATCTCTCACAAGATGACAATTAATGTCAAGATGCTCACTCCTCTCATGGAAAACTGGATTAGCTGTCAAATGTAGAGCAGCTTGATTGTCACAGAATAAAGTAACTGGCAATGGAACTTCAATCATCAAATCTCTGAGAATATATGACAACCATAATAATTCACAAACTGTTGTTGATAAAGAACGATATTCAGTCTCAGCTGATGACTTGGAATGTGATGACCCAAAACTAAATAAATATGCCATAGGGGCAAATTTGAGGAGAAGGTGGAAGAGGAGACAATAACTGAACAGATCTCGAAAGAGGTAATCTCTATTCTAAGTTCTCTTTGTTTGAAGTTTTGGTGAATAATGTATACAAAAAGGAGGGGAAGGTGGGTAGTGTCGCCGCTGCCGGAGAGGACGGCGACGAGACGCTGCTGTCGCCGGAACAGTGGGTGCGCCACTAAGCTACCCCCACCATAAATACATGGAAGAAGGGGAAAGGGGTGGTGTCCCGGCCACCCACACCCCTCTAAAAGGCACGCCGGCCATGGTTGGCAGGGGTGTGGTTGTGCCCCTGGCCAGCCATGGCCGGGGAGGGTACCCAGCGCCGGCTGGCGCTGGGACCTCCCCCTCTCGCCGGCAACCAGGGATGAGGAGAACTCCCTGTCCCCGTTTGGCTGTGAAGGCCCAAGGCACCATTTATGCTTTTTATGCTTTCTAAGGCCATAAATGGGCGTGATTTTCTCGAAACCCCCGGAGGCAAGTCTCGAAACCAAGTCTTTTCTAAGGCCATAAATGGGCGTGGTTTTTCGCCCCCCAAGTCTCGAAACCAAGTCCTATAGGCTTAAGACATTGATTTTAACGAGACTTGTACCATTAGGCCATTGTAGCCCAATGGTACAATAAATGAAAGACTTAATTAATTTAAATTAAGGCATTTATTGATGAGATGTATTATGGTTGTAGTGTGTTGCGCGAAGGTTCGCATCGGGCCCCGAGCGTACCACGAGTTATTATAGGCGTCGCTACGAGTCGAGGTAAGTGGGGAGCTCTGCTCATTTATTAAATGTGACATGCTATTAATATTATTAGGAATTCATGATTTTAACAAAAATGACTTGAGATGGAGTCGTTACCTACCTTGGTTGACTTCATGTAAGGCCTCTTGGGGTGCCATACTTATATAGTGGAACCAAGTCACCTTACATGCTTAAGGGCCTCTTGGGGAGTCGTAGTAATACGGTGGAACCAAGTCACCCATTTCTGCAAGGGCTTTTTGGGGAGTCGTGGATGCACGATGGAACTAAGTCACTCGGGCCTCTTGAGGAGTCGTGGACACACGGTGGAATCAAGTCACCCACGCATATTTATTATATTATGATGATTGGTCAATAAGGGAAGGTAATGACAAATGTGACCACGAACTTACATTTATATCTATTACATTCTATATATATCTCTTGGAATCCCTTTGCATGAAAAAATTGAATTTCTTATGTTTTTACAATCCTTGATAGTTCATATATCTGTTTAAGTTGCTATATGATTATGATATGCTTACTCTATATGGAATTGATGCCATGCTACATATTTCAATGTATCCTGATTTTAAATGCATGCTAGTTTTATTTTGATTTATAGGTATTACTTACATGTTTAATATTTGACCGTAGTTCTTCTCTTATGGGGCTCCGTTGGTTCTTTAGCTCACCCCACTTACAATACAGGTCCATCTACGAGTGCAAACGATCTTGGCAAGGGGAAGGCCATTGCTTGAAGTCTCATTGCTTTGTGAGAATTTGCATGATTATTTTATATATATACATATTTGTTTGATTTTACGAACCAATAAATTGGGTTGTAACTCTAGGTAGTTTTACTTGGGGTAGAGTTGAACCCTCCTTATCTATTTTCGGATCATTATGGAAGTTTTGAGGTTGATTTGGAAACTTATTGAGATGATTAGACTGTTGGATACCTATCATGCTAATTTGGCGATTTCATGAATTTTATCGTTGATTTCAATTCCACATTTATTGTCCTATATGGTAGTATATTGTTCCCCATGTTGAATTAGGCGTGCCAGACCGTTATTTGGGCCCGATTCAGGTATCGGGCTTATGTAATGGTCTAGGTTGAGCGACTCGACCCTATTTCAGGTGAGGGTCGTTTCATGGAAATTGTAGTATATTTTTTAGTCTTGTAAGAAATTAGTGCATCTCCTAAAAAGTTGCAATAGCTTGTGACAGATCTTTTAGTAATAGGACATTCAGCCCAGTTTGCATTACAGTAAACCTTGAGAGAAAGATTAAATTGGACATGATATAAAAGTCCTTTTGATGGAGTGTCTTTGAGGTATCGACGCACATGTAATGCAATTGTCCAATGTTGCTCAGTAGGGGCTTATAAGAACTGACTTAATTGTTGAGTAGCTTGAATCACATCAGGCCTTGTAAAACCCAAATACAAAAGTCTACCAACAAGTCTACGAAACCTATCAGAATCAGATCGGAAAAGAAAAGACTGATTATCAAATTTACAATCTCTTGGTAAAGGAGTAGCCACTGATTTTGAATTAGAAAGACCAAAATCTTGTAAGAGATCTAGATCATACTTTCTTTGAGTAATATAAAGACCATCATCAGATCTAGCTAACTCAAGATCCAAAAAATATCTTGCTTGGCCAATGTCTTTGATAGTGAACAAATCATGAAGATATGTCTTAAAGGATGTAATGGCATCATTAGAATTCCCAGTAAGTAAAACATCATCAACATACACTAAGAAATCAAATAAAACACTGTCCATAGTGTAAATGAACAAGCAAGGATCATGATATGACTGAAGAAAACCAAACTGCAACAATTTCAATGTCGATTCACAATTCCATTATCGAGAAGCTTGTTTAAGACCATATAAGGATCTCTTGAGTTTACAAACTTGACTAAGAAGAGCCTTATCATATCATTGTGGAGGCTCCATGCACAACTCTTCAGAGATATATCCATGAAGAAAAGTGTCAGCACCTGTATCGTGAACCGGTGGTCTGACCGGCCCAAACTGTATCCTGAGGCGTCTAGTCACCCTATCGACTCTAAAAGACGTTCCAAACCCGCTCATCAATTCTTTTTACAATTAAATTAAATTCAAGTGTGTGCGGAATTCAGTGAACATATAATAAAATATTGGAAAGTAAACAGGAGCCTAAATGGGGAAAACACATGTCATATCATTAGTACCATAAATCCAAGTGGAGGAACATGACCAAAAGTATCCCATAAGCCATACGTGAACAAAATATAAGTTCGGTATATAAAACAAAATAGATACACAAAAGAGATCATCCTACAGTGAAGATCAGGGCAGTCTGAAGTCGTTGTCTCACTGGTGCCTTACCCTTCCTTGATCACTGGAGGATGGATATGGGTTCCAAAAGCCCCCCAGTAAGTAAATAATAGGGTTTTATAAAAGTTACAACATAATGTAATTCGACAAGGAATATCATAAGTGAATTGCATGAATTAAACATGATTCAATCTTTTTTCAGTATGAACAGGCGCTCCCCATGAACCCCATATGCAAGGACCTAACTTGAATCCCGTCGGCCAAGCAGCGTTCACCATCGACTATCGGAGGAGGTCCTATCACGCGAATTCGTGAACCCAAGCTACACTGATGTACTCTAACTCCGTCGTAGGAAATTAAGGCTGAAGAGCGTAAACCTCCTCCAATTTCCATACTAGCTGGAGGGTAGAAAATCGTCGTATAGTTATCCCTTGAAGCTGCCCGACCGGAGGGGGAAACTCTTCGCCGTCGAAGCCGCCCCATCTAATTCTCAGAGACGGCTCCTACAGGTCTTTATGTCTATATGCATGGCCACAAATGATCATGATGCAATGCACATCTAACTTATGCCGTCATAATATGATGCGTAATAAAGTTTATAAACTCCCAGTGTTCACAAACCTTGCGTGTGGCATGTCGAAGCTCGACCGCGCGTCTTGTACCTTATGGTGCGTGCCAATGCTCTTGCTAAGTCCTCGTCGAGCCCTAGCCACATACGTCGATGTTAGTGCATAAATCGAGGTCCCAAAACCCTCGAAACCCAATGTACGTGCCTCGAGAAAACCCCTAAAGTTTTATTAATTTTTTAAGTTTTACTGTCACGACATCGTGCGTTTAGGCCACCACTCGCCTCAAACTGCATATCCGATACCCGACACTAGTTCTCTCGATTTTTTGTTTTGTTTTGTATTAGTTTGGGTGTGTTGGGATCTTATTTGAATACTTGTAAGTAATTATAGTTTAGCTAACTGCTTTTATTGAGGTTGCTTCAAGCTATTTTTGAGTCTGCTTAATTCTTATAATTAGTATGCTCTACATAATAACATTCAACATGCTTTAAAATACTAACATTTGAACTTTGAGCGAACTCAAACTAAGTCAAACAGCCTTAATCCAAATAAGCAAGCTCAAAAATCCATAACAGTTTTATTTCTATTGAGCAAGCTCAAAACTTATAACAGTCTTAATATCATTGAGCACATTAGAAATTTATTATCTTTTAAGTCTGCTTAAAACTGCACAATGAATTTTATGCATCTCTAAAGCTTTCTATTCTTGAGTCTAAAAATATACAAATTACATCAAAGTCCATTGGCTTAATAACAACTTCATTGAATTCCAACATCATCATGCAATCATTTATACTCAATTTCCATGCAATAAATATGCAATTATCATTATGTAAAGTTACTATTCACCATCTTCTTGGCATAACACAACTCATCAATCATAAAAATCTCCACAATGATCCCATCAAGGGATTTTCACTAATTAATGGTTGATCTACTTGTGAACCCACGCGTACCAAAAATCATTAATAAAAACAACTTAGAATATAATTTTTGTAGAGATTTGGTGAAGAAAACACACCAAGAGCTTTAATGAAGTTTTTCCCTTTTGTCCTATGAGCTCCACTAAGTTAGATCCGTACCCTTTAACATCAAACTTCTTGGATCTTCAAAAATCCCAACAAGAAATGCAAGATTTTCTACAACTTCTTTTATCTCCAAATTCTTTTTCTAACGAGCTCTTTACTGGCTCACATTTAGATCTCACCTCACTCACAAATCTTTAGGTGAATCAAATGCTCACATTTAAGTCATCACATTCCACTAGTCAAAATCAAACAACCAGTTGTCTTATTTTGTATGACACTTTACATGCACGTTATTTTCTATTGGTCCACCTACACATGTAATAAGACATTCCTTATTTTGCCCTTGACCTTTTAAATTAATTACATGCAAATCTAATTCCACAAATATAAAAGTTGCCCTTGAATTTCATTTTATTTACAATCAAACTATAGGCATATTAATCAAATTTAATACACAACTTAGGTTAAATTAAATCAAGTTAATAGTAGATCATGATACTAGCCTAAGTTATGTATTTCTCGCCTAACGCGCATCCTGAGGCGAAACCACGCCTCCTTGCCTTGTGTCACGTATGTATTTATAATTACTTAATTATTTATTAAATATTGCACGCACACCAAAAATATTATTTTATTATTTACGGTACATAATCGTCGAGCACGGCCACGTCTCTCGGTCAAACCGGGTTCGGGCCTCTGATCCAGTCGGATCGGGCTGAGTCCGGTCTAGTCGGTGTCAAAAATCCAAGAATGTGGTCTAATCAAAGCATTAAAACAAGAACTTTGATTTAGAAAAATCCTTTCAAAATCATCAAGGTGTGCGAAATTCACATGAGCATCTGAACTGTTCAAAAGAACTCCTTGCCCTTTCATAAATCTTTCTATACTTTGCTGAACCAAAACAACAATATTAGCTTCCATGTCCATTTGTAAATGTGAACTCTCCCCACCTAAATCCGTAGGTGATTCCGACATATGAGCAAAGTTCTTATGTTGATCACCAAACCCAGTTTTCTTTTTCTCATTAACTTCTTTGAACAACTCGGGATAACCATGTAAACGAAAACATGTCTTCTTAGTATGTCTTTTCATTTTGCAATGGTCACAATACATATCATCCTATTCACTTGTTCCTTAAAATGTCCCTTTTGAAATGACTTAGAAGGCACACTTCTATTTTGATTCTTTACCAACAAAGCTGTATTAATATCAGATGCAAAGTTAACATTCATTTCTCTTTGCTTCTTTACCCTTATGATCATAGAGTAAGCTTTGTTACTACTCGGCAAAGGATCCATCACAAGTATTTGATTCCACACTTGATCTTCATTTAAGCGCATTAAAAATTGCATCAATTTGTCATTAGAGTCTAACTCCATCATTTTGGCAAAAGCCCCACATTCACATTTCACCAATAGAACTAAACAAGCAATTTCATCCCGTAGTTTCTTCAACTTTGTAAAATATTTTGATACACTCAAATCTCCTTGATTTATTATGTTAATTTCTCTCTTCAATTGGTATAGAAGAGGACCATTGCACTCCCTAAACCTCTCTTCAAGATCAGACCACAATGCATATGTAGATGAAGAATAAAGAAATGTATCAACATCTTTAGCAATAAAATTCAAGATCTAAGAGGTTACCATACAGTCAGCTCTAATCCACCTCTCGAAAGTTTAATATGCAGCATATGGTTTGGAAAGACTTCCATTGATGAGCCCCATCTTCATCTTTACACCTAATACAATCTTCATAGCTCTACTTCATGTTAAGTAATTCGGCATAGTCAACAAATTTGTGACTAACACCATACCTGGATGATCTGAGTTCTGCAAATGCAGAGCACCATCAACCATTTCATTACTCATACTCATTTCAATGTTTTGATTATTCTCCGTGAAAAATTCAAGAACATAAACCCTAATCTTGAAAATCAAGAACTCAAAAAACTAGATTGAACTTATCAATCTAGCTCACTCAAGAGATAGATATCTCCAATCTTTGAAGAATGAAAAATCCTCACAGATTTAGATCGAACCCTAATTCAGAAACCAAAAATCAAGAATCTAAATTTCAAGGGCTCGCACTCTGATACCATGAACAATTTACCTAGAAAACACACATAATGTGTGATGTGTTGATTCACTCTTAAGAACAATGAAACAGACTAAAGGACTTATTTATAGTGAGTGTCATGTTCTCACTTAACAACTTTGTAACTAACTCTGTAACTAATTCGTTGTCTACACCCTCTAATACAATTACATTTATCTCACTCTACATATTTTCCTTAATATACGTGTTTTAGGAAAAAACGAGTTATATTATTGACCGAAGGGATCTAGTATATATATAAGTGGTCACTTGCAAGTTGTTATAGATGAAGATGAGGGCAACCTTGAATATATGTGGCTCCATCCTTGAGCCCCCAACCACATGAGATACTGTCAAATGTAGGTGTCATCGAACTGGGTTAATTACTTTAAGGAAAATGCTAGAGTGCACCACAATGGGCACGCAGGAAGGGCACCTACCTGACGTGGAGTCCTAGTCAGCACGCGCGGGCCCACCATGTCAGCAGCTCCCCATTTTCGTTGCTTTTCATCAAAATACAAAATAAAATTTTCATCTCAACTGCAAAGTTTGACGCCTTTCGCTTACGATTTGTCAAAGCCAGCATCGATTGACAGTTGTGTCAATCGGTTGAAGACTAAAAATTTGAACTACCCGCTCTTTCTTTATTTTTCTTCCTTTCTTTCATCCCTATCTCATTTCAGCCACATAAAAATTTTCAGGCTTTCATCACGAACCAGAGCAGAAGTGAACCTAGAATATGATCTATTTCAAGATTTTGATTCTTTAATAACAAGACCATCTTTAGAGATTTAAAAATAGAGATTTGAAGGACTAGGAGGTGGTGAGTGAACATATTTTTTTGTTTTGCTTCTTAAAAGAGCATGTTAGTTTGCTATGTGTTGTGAGTGCATGAGTTATGACAGGGTTGTCGTACATTTAATGTATGTATTTAAATTTATTTAAGGTTGTTGCATTTAGATGTTGTTAAGATTTAGTTGGTGGTGCATTTATGGCAAGGATGTCAAATGTATTTAGAGTTTAGGGTTGACCATGTATTTATGGATTGGAATGACTTCCTTCAAGTAATCTACTAATGGTAGTTAGAAGCATTAAGAGTTAGTGTACCTTTCATTTTGACTCTCAATAGGGATTCATTGCTTTCATTTTGACTGTACCTTTTGTATACGTAGTAATTATTCACTTACTGCACTCACCGGTTGGGAACATTGTGGAGTTGTTAGGGCTTCACTTATTTAGTCAACTCGCAAATACTTGTTGGTTAATTATGTAATTAGCCAACTATAATTATGTTTATTTATTATTTTCAACGGGTGCGCGCTAGGTTGAATTCGTTAAGCGGAAAAATAAAATGGAATTTACTTGCGATGACACGTCAGCAAGCGGAGGTGCCAACAGCCAGCGTGAACCAATCAGAGAGCGCCGCGTCAGCCAGGGAATCCACTTCATCGCTGCGCAGACACGTCACACACCATCCATTTCTTCTCGCGCAGCTACTGTTGATATGCCTCGGGATGCGTGCTCTCACAGACTCCCAGATTTTCGCACGATTCGCACGACTTCTCCTTCGCCACGTCATGCCACGTGGTATGCTCCCATTGGTCCAGACACGTCACAACAGTCACCGCACCAATCAGATAGCGACACGTGGCTACAGCTCAGCCACACACAGCAGTGGCGCTCCAATCACAACACGCCACGTCGCCAGGTCCACCTCACTCACCCAATCACGTGATGACACGTGGCAGAGAATGGAAACCAATTCACTTAGGGATTTTCTGGGTTTTTAATTTCGCTCTCTCTCTTTTTTGATTTCTCTCTCTCGCTTTTTCTAGAACTCTCGCCGTTCTTCTTCTCCTCGCTCTGTAACGTTCTCTCCCCCATTCTTTTTATTTTTTATTTCTTTTCTTTTGTGTTCTTTGATGGGAGGCTAAAACCTCTAGCTGTAAAAGATCATGAGGGAGGTTCAACTCACAAGCATATCAATGGATTTGTGAGATTTATTTATTTTAATTTTAGTCTTTTCATTATTATTTTATTTTCTTTGGTATTGTTTTAACAATCAAGGTTAAACACTAGTTTAAATCTTGATTTATTTGTCGATGAGTCGTAAGCACCCGTGTTTGTGCAATAAGACCACACTAGTGGCAATCGACCATACCGATTGATTCGACCCTTTTGGGACCTGGTTGAATACCTTAAAAATCTAGGCTAAATCGGACACACGAGTGATCCGGTTGTCTAGGTGTAGTGCCTTCACAAAGCCCATTGCTATCATGCGATAACATTAAACCCAATTCACTTGAATTGTGGTTATGTGTTTGATTAGGGAAGTAGTCATCGTCGTACCTTGGCTATCGAGACGAGGAAGAGCGAGGAACCGCGTACGTTACGGGTCTATAGCTACACTAAGATATTTTGATTTGCATATTTTACATAAATCGACGACCAAATCCAATCTTTTACCGAACCGAACTTGTATGTCTTGACCTAGGTATTTTTATTAATTATTTTCAATTTTATTTCTTTCTTTAATTATTTTGTTTATATTTAGATTAGTTAATTTAAGATTTATTATTCTCTCAAAACCCCGATTTTCCTTTTGTTATTTTCTAAACCTTAGAAAGAATACCAATCTCTCGTGGGATCGACCACTTTGCCACTATTCTCAAATAGTTGGTTTAGGTTTTTTAAATTTTATTGACGCGTTCGGCGCGCGTCAATTTTTAGCGTTTCTTGGGATTGGTCTTTTTCTTTCTTTGGTTATTTTTTCTATTTATTTATTTATTTATTTTATTTCATTTTTTTTTTTATATCTAGTCCCTTGTTCTTAGCATGTATGCGAGCGACCCGCGATGGCCTCCTACCCCTACATTTATGATCGATTCGAAGACTCACATTACTATAATGTGAATGAGGTAGGTATGTTATATAATGGACACCAATTTTCTGACACGCATTCTTTTGTGCAACAGGTCGAGGTTTGCGAAATTTGTGAAGATTATTCTCATTCTATATACGATTGTCCGTATTATCATAGGAATTATAATTGTCCTAGTTATGCATCTTCGCAACCCGATTTTTTGGGCACATGTCAAGTCCACAGATTCCTCAACAAAGCACTTCTTTAGAAGATATGATGAAAAAATTACTAGATGATCAACAGCGGTTTCACGAAGAGCTTCAACAATTTTCGCGTGAGTTTCCAAGCTTGCAAAACTTGGAAAATCAATTTATTCAATTGAATGCCACACTCCAGAATATGCGTGACGAGAAAGAGTTGTGTAATACACAACCAGCTTTCTTACTCGAGGAGAATGTGAATGTTGATACATTGAGTAATGTTGAGGAGAATGTTGATACACCGGTGGAGAACTATTGGCTCGAAACAACGCAAGGACTTGAAGTCGTTCTTATTGAGCCAAACATGTCCATTGCACCGAATGATGATGATGATGACGTCGTGTTAGAAATTGGAGTCATTTCAAAACGGTCAGAGGAGCCGCAGATAGAGAGCAAGGAAGACCAACCTCTGGTGTTGGTGAAACCACCCACCCTCCCATGCATATTTGATAAACCTTATACGGGGGTGGAAGTAAAGGAGCGTTCGCAGATTTTCTACACTGCTAACACCTTTGTGTTGGAGGACCATAATGTGACAGATTCGTTTGTGTTAGAAGTCTCGAATGAGCTCCCAATTTTGAAAGAGGGCGTGCATGCTGCATTGCCCAAATATGTTGATGCGCCATTTGTTGTTGACATCTCCAAAGGAGAGGGCATCACGTGATGAGTCACAATAAGTCTAGCCAAAGACTTAAAAGAAAGGCGCTCGTTGGGAGGCAGCCCATCTTTGTTTTTATTTTTATTGCATTTATTTCAGTTTAATTTAGTTTTAATTTTTTTATGTTTAATAAATCCCGACTTGGTCTCTTGGAGTTTTTGCAGTGTAATGAATGTTTGATGAGCACGATGGCACTAGACCACCCCCGAGTTTTGCTAGGTTTGACTATGGTTTACATTATTTTTGGAGTAATTTGAGCATATTCTTTTTAGGAATTAACATATTATTAGAGTTTTAGGTGTTTTGAGACTTGGTTGGGACATATCCAACTTAAGTCGCCACATTAGTGGCGGGTCTTTAAGTAGACCCAAAACCCTAAACTTCATTCCATCATCTTGTTGACTTCGCCCGTAGTTGAAAGACTCGCTCGCAAGATTTGATAGGAATCATTTGAATTAATTCACATGCTTATTAGTTCTTGCTTTTATTATGATAATTTTATTTCATAGTTTCCTTAGTCACCTAGACATGCTAGATTTGAGCATTCACTAGTTTTTGGAGACTTTTGTTATGCATGTATTTGTATCATCTTCCTATTTATTTATCCATGTTCTTTTTCACCACTATTCTTTATCTTTTTGTTGCATGGATTCCTTGACTTGTTTTGAACCTCGAGGACAAGGTTCCCGAATAAGTTTGGGGTACTTTAGGGTTTGTCAGAATGAGTTGGATGGACTTCTTTACGAAAGACCGCAGTGAGATCGTTTAAATTTTTTCAATTATATGCGGTTACATGTGGTTGACTTTGGATGGTAATGGTGGTGTTTAATGTCACTTATTCTCTCATTTCTTCCATTTCTTTTCCCTCCATACTCATCCATCTCATTTCATTAGGCGTTGATACACTTTCATGCATGTGTTTAGCATAGTTTTCATTATTATATTGTTTAGAGTCACCCGAAACTTTGTTTCATGCCTTCTATTGTGGATGAGTACATTATGGTTGCCTTTTTGACTTGACACTTATGAAAAATTAGGAGAAATACTCATTCGAGTCCGTAGCCTAGCATTTTTATGATTTCATGATTATGGACTTAGTATGATGGTTAAGCCTTATGCTAGATACCAAAATTGGTAGACGGTTGAAATTGTGCAAGTGATGATATTTTAATTATAGTAAAAGTGAGAAGGGCTAACAGGAGTTTTCAAAATATAGAGAGTCCCACAAGTTTCCACAGAAATGGAGCAGGGAAACTTGTGGTGGGAAAAAGTGAGAAAATCGGTCCATAAGAAATTGGGCAGGGGACCGTATCATTTGAAAAAAAAAAAAAAAAAAAAAAAAAAAAAAAAATTGGAGAAGAAAAAAAAATAGAGAGTATACATATAAAGTGGATAAAGGCGGAAGTGTATGGAAACTCTTCAAATAAAAAGATTTAGCTCGAGTGCTTATAGCTAGATTAAGTAAAATTGTAAACTTGCGTGCTTGAATGTATAGACCAAGAAAACCCGCGAGTAGTTGATGGCATTTGTCTTGACCATATCTTTGTCTTTAAAGTGTGATCTTAATTATGTTTGGGTTGCGGTTATTGACATATCTTAATTCTGAAATTTCATGAGTGGCTTGTTAACTTGGCAACTATGTAAACCAAAGGAACTCCATGAATTCTGAAACGGGTATAGGATTAGTTGAGTCTATACATATCTATATTATGAGTCTAGTTTATTTGCGTGTTTGTCATTTACACCTTTGCTCGGACGTGCAAAGTCCTAAGTTTGGGGGTATTTGTTGAGTCGTTAATTATGTAATATTATATATAGTTTATTTATATATTTTTATTGTCGAGTCTCCAAAATACTAGCCTAATTATGTTTATTTATTATTTTCAGGGTTAACGAGTGCGCGGTTGAATTCGTGGCGGAAAAATACTCAAATGGAGTATTTACTTGCAAAGAATCTGACGCCGGACAATTTGCCTCGAAATACGCGTTGCGCGCACAAGTGAGTCGAATAGCAGACGGTGTGTTCCACCAATCGAGAAGATGACACGTCGAGAGAATTGTTAGGTGTAGACTCATATAGTCGATCTCTCGCCGTTCTTCTTCTCTCTCGCTCTGCCGACAACGAAATTTTTTTCATTTTTTGAGATTTTCCTTGTTTTGTAGGCAACAATGTCTTGATTGGACCCATCCCATTTGGACCCATGTAATGATCAGTGCGAGATAAGTAACACAACACTTAATTGGGATAAGGAGCATGTTGAATTTATTGATGAAAACATTGTCAACAATAATGATAATATGGATATTGTTGACAATGTAGATAATGAGGATGATAGTGATGATGTAATTGAAGCAATTTATCTTCCAAAAGGCTCGAAGGAAGGAATGACTTTTGAAACCATTGATAAGGTTAAGGCAACAATCAAACGATATGCAAATGCCAAAGGATTTAGGGTAAGACTGAGGTCTACCCATAAGAAGGGCATTGTAACATGGAAGAATGTTCTTCTATATACTAGGCAAGGTTATGTTAGAACAAAGGGCAAGTATGTGAAGAACTTGCTATCAAGATGTGGCTGCAAAACTCAAGTGTCTGCCCACTTAAGCCCATATAGAAAATGACACATTACAAAGGCAATATTTGAGCACAACCATGATGTTAGCCCATCTAAGTCTCGGTTCTACAGATGCAATAAAAGTATTTCTGAAGGAGTTCAAAAAAAGAATCATAGTCAATGACAGTGTGGGAATTCTAATTTGCAAATCCTTCACGGCAAATTTTATTCGTATGGGTGGGATTGATCAGTTGACTTTTGGAGATAAGGATGTTAAGAATTGTGTGGAAGCTTCACGTAGATTGAGGCTTGGCTGTGGTGATGCGGAGGCCATATTAGAGTATTTTACCAAAAAGCAAAAACAAAATGTGAGTTTCTTTCAAGTAATGAAATTTGATTATGAAAATCACCTCCAACATGTTTTTTGGGCAGATTTTAGGTCAAGATTATATTTCAAATACTTTGGGGACGTGATTTCATTCGATACCAAGTACTTGACTAATAAGTATGCTATGCCTTTTGCACATTTTATCGATGTAAACCACCATGGTCAATCAATTTTAATGGGATGTGCTTTACTAATCGACAAGACAATTAATAGTTATGAATGGTTATTCAAGGCATGACGTAGTTGTATGGGGGTGAGCCTAAGGCTATAGTAACTGACCAATGTTCCTCAATAAGGGCGTCATTGCCAAGGTATTTCTCAATGCACAACATAGACTTTGATTATGACACATCATAAAGAAGGTGCCAAAGAAGCTTGCTGGGCTTAATGATCATGAAAGAATTACTTAGAGTCTTAGAAAAAAGTAATCTATGAGACACTCATAATAGATGAGTTTGAGAATGCATGGAGTGTCATGACAGAGAAGTACACATTCAAGGAGGCGAGTAAACATTGGTTGAAAACTCTTTATGAGATGAGACAAAAATGGATTTTGGTATTTGTGAAGGGTATATTTTGGGCTTGGATGTCCACCACTCAGAGAAGTGAAGGGATGAACCATTTTTTATGGGTACGTTAATCTCAAGGCCACATTGAAGCAATTTATCACTCAGTACGAGGTGGCAACGGATATGAAGTTTGAGAATCAAAAGGTGGCTTATTTTGAATGTTACCATAAGGAGTGAGATTTGATCACTAAGATTCCATACGAGCGAAAACTCCGTGATACATACATAGACAATATTTTTGGAAAGTTTCAAGAAAAAGTTGGGGAGGTAATGAATTTGAAGGCAATAAAGGTTAAGGAGGGGGATGGCTTTTGTTGCTATGATGTTCGGGACTTTACGGTTGAAGATGACAGCGATCAATAATGAAAAAGAGTTTATATAGTCGTATTTCGGGATGCCACACAAGAAGTAAACAACATATGTCAATCGTTTGAGTTTAGAGAAATCTTTTGTTTTCATGCCCTATATGTATTACGTAAGCGTGACATTCTCCGTGTCCAGTCTCAATACATTTTGGATAGATGGAGAAAGGACTTCAAACGTTATTATGGTCATGAAAATGAGATAAACGAGTTAGATTGTAATGCATCCACATTCTTAGATCGATACGATGTCATTATATCGCGATGTTCTTGCATGACTGACTTTGGTTGCACATCAGTTGATAAGTTCTAGCTCATACTTGAAACAATTGAGAAGTCGGAGGACAAGCATGTTGACATGATCGATGTTGACCATTCGTCTAAGGTGCATCCCTTTAAGGTGGCAGGGACCAAGGATTCGGAGGGCACATCAACTAGTCCAACTCAACAAATAAAAGAGGCAAAGCACCTAAAACATAAGAGTAGGCCCCGGGTAAGTAGGAATAAGCCGATATATGAGCCTAAACAGCAGGCCACCAACAAACAAAAGCCAGTAAAAGGTGGCAACAAGAAGCAACAAGCTGTTAAGAATGACAACAACAAGAAAATTGGTAATTTATTTTTGGGGTTCCACTCAAGTCACTACAAGAAATTATAGTTTTTGTAACGGCTTCGATTCTGTAGGGATAAGTTGTTTTTCCGTCACATATAGTTTTTGTCACGGTATTGTCACGGAAAAACTAAAGTTGCGTATACTCCGTTGCAAAAACGTTTTTGTCATGGAAATTAGCGTGACAAATACCTTTTAAGATTGACGTACCTCGATTAGCGTGTATGTACGTTTGCATGACGTTTTGTGTTTGTTTGGATTGTGAAATTTAAATATAAATAGGTTGTGTATAATAACAGGATATATACAAACCTATAATTGATAAAATACACTATAAGTCATGAAATATCGGTACACTGTGAGCGACGAGGGAGTCGTGGCATGAATGTGCACGCTCTTGGCTACACGTAGGCATGTCTGGTAGAATTATTGGCAAAAAAATATGCGAGTTATATATATATTTATATATAAGGATATATATATAAATATATATTGGAATTAAAAGAAAAATGAAATTATATAGATTGTTTGACCTTCTCGAATGACGCGAAAGTACAAAATGTGTCAAAATTTGTGTCACGTTAACACCTGTCACTTTAACACATCAACGACTCGATCAATCTCGAAATGATGTCATGTATATCTCGAGGAGAATCTATATATATAAATCAAAAGTCGATGTTTATCAACTAACGATTGATCGAAATAGAAACCGAGGGTCTATGGGTTTGAAATTGATCAAGACAAGTTGTTTGAGGTGCGTAATCAAGCTTAGTTGAGGAGCTTAATCGATCACACAGCTCCTGAGCATCATATAGGTATAATTTGTTTTAATGTTTATCACAGTCGAAATTGTTAGTGATGCTTGGATTACGGTTGTTTAAGCCGTTTGTTGATCAATTATAGTTTCTCACCTCACTAGAGGTTGTTATGGATCAATTTGGATGAGCAGAATGGTGCTGCTATTGTGGGTCTGGTGTGCATAAAGTGCTAGTCTTTGGCCATAGCGCGCTATGCGTACTGGGAGAATGAACTGACATGCAGGTAGCATGCTATTCATGTCAGGTAGCGCGCTACCCACACCCAGATCAGTGCAGAACTGATTTAAAGTTGGTTGATTTGTCAAAAGCTTTCGGGACTGTTTTAGGAGTTTTAATACAGTATAACGGACCTATATTAACTATAGTTGGTCCATAATAGGTGTTGGTTACCCAGGAGAAAGTCATTGACCTGAAAAGTTAGGAAATTGGACGAGGACTTAGACCGAGGTAAGTACGAATTTGCTTATTTATCAATATTGCCTGGCAATTTAGTATATTTAGCTCATATAGCTGTTGAAATGGAATGGGGGGATTATGTACACTGTGATGGTTTTTCTAATGAACAAAAAACGGTGTCTAATGTGATCCACGAGAGTAACTCCTCAGGGCTGAGACCAGGTTGTATAGTACTTGGGCTTGATCTCCCGGTCTATACGTAACTCCTGCTCAGTTTATAGGTTGCGTGGGTTACATATTCACTAAAGGGTTTATGATAGAACCATTGTACATTAATCGATTGACTAGACATCAAACGACCATTATGTTGGTCTAGCACTCGTATTAATGTTGCTGATGGGTAATCGACCATAGTTTTACAAATAAAAATGGGGAATTACAGTGTAATAGTCCAAAATATCTTCGTTTGCATCTGATTATGTATTCAGTTTATATGATTTCCATATTCTTGTTAGATATCATTGGTGTATGTTGTTATTGCATGATATTCTTGTTTACTACATAGAATGTTGATGATTAGTGTAGATCCTTACTTATTGAGCAAGTTGGAGCGCTCACCCAAATTAATTATTTCAAGTTTGCAACCAGGCATTACGACCAACGGGAAGCAGAATATTTAGGAGTCTCGTGTCTTCTCTCTGATGTAATGAGTCTTCTTGTATATATAAAATCTATTTGACATAGTTTAATGTATATAAACAGGGTTGGGGTGATTTATATATGGGTTTAGGTTTTAATAAACTTTGTATTTTCGTTTATTTGTATATATCGAAAAAGTTTTAAATTTTCCACTGCGTAATACTTTGATTTATTATTTCGATATGGATATACATGTTGAGTCTATCAGATATAGACGGAGAGGCAGCTGGCTCTGCCTCTAGTTAAGTCTTGCAAGATTGGTGGGTTTGATTAGGGTTTCAGGCCGGGCATTTTCTCTAATCGCGATTGGGGATGTCACAATGCAGAGGTGGGGGAATGCCTCCGTACTCATCCCAATAGTTTGGCACTTCCCATAGCCGAGTAGTGACATTGTCCGTTCAAGAGGTATAGGCATCGCCTATTAATTTGGACCTTCCTGCTTATAATCTCTCTAAGCCTACAAATGCTTTTTTTTGGGTGCACAAGATTTGTAGCTACGACCCTTGTACCCATGTATGGACCAACAACATTCCTCACATGTCTTGAACATGTTAGGGCATGTGCCCTCGGTCAATCTACAAACATTATTTATCTTATAATTTTTAGTTAATAAAATAGAGGTTTTATTTGATGTTTTATTATAAGTGATTGCATGTTTACCTTATAGTAAGATCCATGGGTATTTGTTGAAATATCCTAAATGTCCTTAGTCGGTCATTATATAGGGAACTATAATGAATTAAGACTAGTGTGAATCTTGATTGATGGTCATGTGATGATCATTCATATAAGGATACGAATCAAGATCATGAGTACTTATTATGGAATAAGATATTGGACCGACCTGCTATAAGAACACCACATGGATTAAGTCATAGGTGTTACTCATGATAGGTATATCATTTAGTCCTTCGACTTGAGATTACTATAGACTTCAATATTATGAGCATGATAATTTGACACAATCAAATGTTGTCTTTAACCGGACAATTATATAGATTGTGTATGGTTATCGTGTGAATAATATGTGAAGGTGTTTAATCAAGATAGAATTTGTCGCTCTCATATAGAGAGAGATATCAGTGGATCCCTCGACAAGATAGACTGATAATGACCAAGTCCATGTGAATTGATATGATCAATGTCACTAAGATGTTTTTCAGTTCACCTAAAGATCGAGACTAGTACGATTGAACATTAAGGGTGACTTTCCATGTCTTATGTTTAATCAAAGGATATTGCACGACAAAAAGATATGATATACGTTATTAATTAGGTTGCATCGATGTTGATATTCATGTTACTTGGGTAGTCATAATGCATTGCTAGAGACCGCTTATAACTTGTGTACCAAAATGGTTTTTGGTTCACTGCCAACGTCGCATGAACCTATTGTGTCACACACAAAGAATGGCTTTGCACAATTTCAATTGGTCCAGAGTAATGAATTTTATATGATAAAATTCATGACATAAAAGCCATTACGATTTGTTATATGATAACTTATTAATAGGGGCGTATGTATAATTTGCTTCAATTGCGTAAATACAATAGTTGTATTACGAATATGATTTTAAGTGAGGGCTTATCTACACATATAAATAAATGATGGATCCCTAAAAAACGAATAAGATTTCGTTTTACAATTTTTCGAGTTCTCTGGATTTAAGGAGAAAAAGAAAAATCGTTTTTCAATCGTATCTTAAACCGATTTTCAATTATCGGAAATTTTAGTTGACCACAATTTGGAGTGCTAGCCCCAAAAGAGATTGAAAAACGATTTTTCTTTCTCTCCCTAAATCCAGAGAACTCAAAAAATTGTAAAACGAAATCTTATTCGTTTTTTAGGGATCCACCCTTTATTTATATATGTAGATAAGCATTCACTTAAAATCCTATTCGTAATACAACTATTGTATTTACGCAATTTAAGCAAATTACACATACGCCCCTATTAATAAGTTATCATATAACAAATTGTAAGGGCTTTTATGTCATGAGTTTTATCATATAAAATTCATTACTTGGACCAATTGAAATTGTACAAAATCATTCTTTGTATGCGACCCAATAGGTTCATGCAACGTTGGCAGTGAACCAAAAACTATTTTGGTACACAAGTCATAAGCGGTCTCTAGCAAGACATTATGACTATCCATGTAGCATGAATATCAACATCGATACAACCTAATTAATAATGTATATCATATCCTTTTGTAATGCGATATCCTTTAATTAAACATAAGACATGGAAAGTCACCCTTAATGTTCAATCGTACTAGTCTCGATCTTTAGGTAAATTAAAAAACATCAAAGTGACATTGATCGTATCAATTCACATGGACTTGACCATTATCAGTCTATCTTATCGAGGGATCCACATATATCTCTCTCTATACGAGAGTGACAAATTTTATCTTGATTACATACCTTCACATATTATTCACATATTAATAGTAAATATTTGTAAGATTTCCTAACTTTTTAGTGATTATTCATGCATTGAAATATATGATATTTATCTTATTTAATTATGATCACTTAAACAAACAAAAATCCCTCTTTCAAGTTTTAAGTCAAGTGTCATCCATTCTTAAATACTTGTCAAGGCTTCGATCACATCAATATGTGTATGCCTTCACAAAGTATATTGTGTTATCTTGGTGAGGCAAGTTGAGTAAATGTTACTCTATTGTTTGAAATGGTTAGACTTGATAAAGCTATCAAAACGATTTTGGGCTTTAGGCACTAGATGAGATAAAACATGCTAAGACATAAGATGTCATAATCTCATAAAATAACTAAAAGTTACATATGATGTAATTGGTAATTAGTACTTACCTAAATAACCTAATTCGAAGTGTCATGCCTTAGCTGTCTTGGAATTAGGTAAAACATGGATTTTAGTCCCTTTAATTAACATAGTATTTTAAGGAGGGTTGTTAATTTTGTGGGAGTTTATTCCACTATACTAAAATGAACTTTTGCATAATCTTTGTTGTAGATCTATGGCCTCTTCAAATCACACTAATCCTTTATCACTACGATCCATCCTTGAGAATGATAAGTTATCTGGGACAAACTTTCTTGACTAGTTCAGAAACTTGAGAATTGTTCTTAAGCATGAACGCAAGTTGTATGTCCTGGATAATCCTATTCCTAAGGAACCACCAGCCAATGCTGTAAGAGGCGTTAAGGATGCACATACTAAGCATGTCAACGACTCGACTGATGTTGCATGCATTATGTTGGCAACCATGGTTCCTGAACTTTAGAAGGACATGGAACACATGGAAACTTACGACATGGCTACGACGCTGAAGGAATTGTTCCAACAGCAAGCTAGGCAAGAAAGGTTCAAGACAGTCAAGAACCTTCATTCTTGCAAAATGGCTGAGGGTGCGTCAGTTAGTCCTCATGTTCTGAAAATGAAAGGTTTTATTGACCATCTTGACAGACTTAGATTTCCCATAAGCCAAGAGTTGGCTATAAATTTGATCCTGAATTCATTGCCTGATAGTTACTCACAACTTATGATGAACTATAACATGAATAACATGGAGAAATCTATCTTAGAGTTTCATTTGATGCTTAAAACTGCTGAGTACATCGTCAAGAAATTGCTAGTATGTTGATGGTTTAGAAAGGAAAGGCTTTGAAGAAAAAGGGCAAAGGCAAGGCAAAACTTACCAAGGATGTTGTGATTGCAACAAAGCCTATGGAACAAGACAAACCCCATGTTGCATCTACTTCACAGTCCCTGAAAGAAAAGGAAAAAAAAAGGAAATTGTCATTTCAGTCATGCACCTGGACATTGGCTAAATCGCATTGCACGGGTTACTTGTGTTTAGCGCTCGTGTCAACGGCAATAGGATATACTTATGATCGTCAGAAAGGGATTTAGGGTGTTCCCTTGACTTGAAATAGCGTCTGGAGGGGTTCATCTGGTAACCATAGTTGGGGTTCATTCACTGTAAGTCTGTAAGTATATACATGGTTCCTACTCGATTTATTGATTAGTGGCTGGTGTAAGTCAAGGTTTTCTCATGATTATACGTATGCTTACTGATTAATGCTTTATTTCTGAGTTGGTTTAGTTGGTACATGTTGTTTATTTATTTCACACTACTACTTTTGCTTGTCGTATGTTGCTTACATTCATGGGAATATGACGTACTGTTGCCAGGTGTTATATTCGCATGTCTCGTAGTTTATCAGTTTTAATTCATGAATATTGTGTGGACTTCTCTTGGGATTTTACTCACTGGACTCGTCACTATATTTGTTGACTGACTGAGTGCAGATCATTCGACGAGCAAGGGCAAGGAGGTACTGGGCGACTACCTCTGAGATTGAGGTGCCAGCTTATGTGTGATATCAATATGTATTTATTTTACTTTTGTTGGGTTTTTGGGAGCATAGAACACTGATTACATGTATATGAAACTTTTGTTATACTTATCTCACCTTGATATATACATGGTATCTTTTGTCAGGTTTTCCACTACTTAGGATTGTTAAATATTGCATAAGTTACTCATTACAAGACTTCCGCTATAAAATTATAATATAACTTGATAAATTGAGTAACTGGCTGACTGAATTATTACTACTTATGTAAAGGTTAGTTAGCGTAACTAGGGTTAGTTGAAAAAGTGTAAGTAACTCGTTAGGTCGCGAGGTGTTAAGGAGAAGCGGGCCATGACGTGGCAAGGCTAGTTGACGTGGGATGCGACGTGGTGAGTAGCAAGGCAGTCTGGAATTTGGGTTCGTCACATCGAAGAAGCTGGAATGAGATCACAAATGCAACAACTCATGCATTTACTTGACACACATGCTTACGTGTCGTGGCATATGAAAAATGAGAAAACATAAGTTGTGACAGACTTGTTTTAGGCTCATCCTGACTCCATCAAGTTAATGTGATGTTTTCCATTGGTTTTGTTCATGGACTGCTCGTACAAGACCAATAGATATTGCATGCCTTTGCTTGAGATCATTGGTGTGACGTCGACTGGGTTATCCTTCGCCATGGGTTTTGCGTTTATATTCGCAGAGAAAAAAGATAACTACATTTGGGTTTTGGAGAATCTCAATAATCTCATGGATGGGTGGTCTAAATCATATGTGATACTTACTGACAAGGATTTGGGATTGATGAATGGAATTGAGTCGGTATTTCCCATGTCGAGTCATTTTCTATGTAATTAGCATATTAATCGGGGCTTGGCAGAAAACACAAAGCAATATTTTGCATGTAACGAGGACTTCAACCTTTTCTTGAGTAGGTGGAATGCCTTGAAAAGTGCCATATCTGAAGCTTCCTTCAACAAAAAAATGGAAAATTTGGCCGCTGATTATTGTTGTGTACCCGGATTGCTTGAGTATTTGATGGATACATGGGTTAAGAGTTACAAAGAATGCTTTGTAAAAGGGTGGACAGACAAGACTTTGCATCTTGGACATGGTACAACCGGCAGAGTTGAAAGTGCACACAATATATTGAAAAAACGTCTTGAACACTCGCACGAAAATTTTGAGGATTTGTGGCGGGTTATCCATAATATGGTAGAAAGCCAACATACTCAGATCAAGGCTTCTTTTGAGACAAGTTTGAATGTCGTGCAACACGAGTTTGGTAATACCTTGTACCGTATGTTGTGAGGATTTGTGTCGCGATATGCATTAGAGCAAATTCGCAAATAGGCGGAACGCGTAGAAAATGTTGGTACCGATCCAATGAGATGTGGTTATGCATTGCGTATGACATTTAGCCTTCCATGTGCCCAGGAAATTGCCACATTATTAATTGGCAGGTTCACATATACCTCTAAATGATGTTCACTTACATTGGCAAAAGTTGAGCATGAACCCCGAGCAAGCAGTCAATCGTATTGAGTACAATTTCAAGGCGAAAAATTCAAAGGATGATTGAAAGGTTTGAAACTGTCCACACTGAGGATTTGCGCATGCGTATTGTGCAACAGCTTCCAGAGATTAGTTGTCCCTCATCGACGTCTTTAGTGATTCCAATGGGAAAAATAAAGACAAGGGGGAGAAAAACATCACAAGTGGGGAAGGAATGAGTGTAGCGGCCCAAATTTCCAGGCCGCCTTGGGATCACCCATGTCGTATTCCACGTCACCAAGCTCTGCCACGTCATGGCCCGCTTATCCGTGACGCCCCACGACCAAACTCCATTTAACCCTAACTTAGCTAATTAATCTCCATATAAATATTAATGATTTCATTAGCCAGTTAATCGATTTATCAAGTTATAATGAAATTTTATAGCGGAAGTCTTTAAATGAGCTATGCAATGTTTAACAATCCTAAGTAGTGGTAAAACCCGGCAAAAAATACCATGTATATATATCAAATGCGAGATAAGCAAAAGATTCATATACATGTAATCAGTGTTCTACAGTAGCCAGAATCCAATAAAATATAAATACATACATATTATAGTCACACACGAGCAGGCTCTACAATCTTAGAGGTAGTCGCCCAGTACCCCCTTGCCTTTGCCCTTGCTCGTCGATAGATCTGCACTCGCCACCCAACAAATACAGTGACGAGTCTAGTGAATAAAATCCCAAGAGAAGTCCACACAATATTCATGAAATAAAATTAATAATCTACGAGACATGCGAATATGACATACCTGATAGCAGTACGTCATAGTCCAATGAATGTAGGCAACACACGACAAGCAAAATCAGTAGAATAAAATAAATAAACAGCAAATACCTACTAAATATGCTCGAAAATAAAGCATTAATAAGTACACAGCCGTATAGTCACGAGAAAAACCTTAACCTAAACCAGCCGGTAATCGATAAAATTGAATAAGAACCACGTATATACTTACAGGCTTACAGTGACTAAATCTTAACTTCAGTTACCGGATGAACCCCTCCAGACGCTATTTCAAGTCAAGGGATGACCCTAAATCCCTCCAATCGGTCGTAAGTATATCCTACTGCTGTCGACACGAGCACTAAACATAAGTAACTCGTGCCGGCAATTTAGCCACAACCAATATATATGCAAATCGAAATAGGAGTGAAACCTCATGTGTGCCCACCAACAGTCACACATGTAATCCAACATTGATCAAACAAATAATGAATTCTGTGAGGCATTCCAATGGGTTTACTCACCTCAATCTGCGCTCTGACTTCCCTATACTCTTGAAATCCGACCCGACTACCTCCCTGATACTTGAGCTACAGTCCCCTAAGTCCCTGAAGTCCAATTTATCATATTTAGTATGATTATAGGTGTTTGGGTATGTCTTTAAGTCAGAAATCCCAAAATAGTCCCTTAAATTCAGTTTTTATCTGACATTAGCACGCTAATGGGTCTACCTAACGCGCTAGGTGAAGTTAGCGCGCTAGGGGATCTATCTAGCGCGCTACTGTTCTTCATTTTGAAAAACGGTTAAGTGCCCAGAATCATTAGCGATAATTACCCTTTGTGACAAAATTCTCAACTAGAGAATTCACTCTTAAACTCTCCAATTAGCTAACTAGACCTTACAATTGCATTCTCCATACCAAAGTGACTTCAAAACATCATTTACATCAACCTCAGAACATCAATTGGATCAAATTAATCAATTTCATGAAATCCATTAGTTTTTCCCAAGTTTCACAAAAAACCAAAATTCTTCAAAATCAGTTTATATTCATCAATGGAAAAGCTAATAATACTTATAACTCATCAATAATTCATCCAAATCAATGGCCCATTCCTCAATCATCAATTTACATCAATTTTTCATTAAAACAACAAATTTAGCTAAGTTACTATTGTAGAATTGTTACCTAATTGATGTACCACTTAGCTTGATCAATTGCTCACCAATCTTCCATGAATTCCCCCTCTCCCCAGCAACTCCTTCTTCTCTAACAAGTTTAGAAATCAAATGGTTTCATTTGCATGTGTTTGATCAACCCATTATATATATTAAAGTAGGATTTGTTTCTAGTCATTGATCTCCATGCATTTACGTATCCCAAGGTTTATCTAATGGCCCATCTCTTTCCACTTAGCCCACTAACCCCCACTAACCAAACTCAAGTGACACTAATTGGCTACTCACATGGTTCCTAGATGTGTTAATACAAATCTTTAGGATAATCATATAGTTTCCAATTAATTAACCAAACTATAGTCCTTGATTTATTTGATCTAATCAACTAAGCTTAGGCCTATTATAATAGATGGGGTTAGTGTTTTTAGAACCTCATATGGATACATTAATGGTTCCACTAATCCCTCGACTACCCAGTACTCGATGCTTCGCATTTTGGCACGCATCTCGAGGTATGTCATAACCTATTGTTTTAATTTAATCAACTTAGCATATGGTTACATTACCCATTTTAATTGTTTAACCAATCAACTTAACGAGAATTAGTCGAGTTTTTTAGTGTACCTTAGTTCGCCTCCCCGATACATGCGTTGGCACGCCTTTCGAAGCGAACCTCCGACACACAAACTCGCACGATAGCAACATACACACATATGATGCAATATAATAATAATTTTAAACACCACATATACACAACCACCATCCATAAATAACAAATTTCCTCAGTTCTCGTGTTTGAGTCAACCGAGTTGTCCATGTAACGCCCGAATTATGACCATTAATCTCTGAGATTAATGTTAATCCTAGTTTAATTAATTTTGGGTCGTTACAAAGAGTGTCACATGAGAGTAAGAGAATGAAGGTCATTAAGGCAGACGAGGATGTTGTATCTGCCAAAAGAGATCCAAGCCATCACGAGTACGTCCTTAAACCAGAATTGATACCGATCGAGGCTAGTCGTGAAGTGCCACACAAAGTTCATAGAACTCGTACACGTTTGCATAATTTACATAGGGATGGTTTTCGTGGTGTTGCCCTTAAAGAATGGCTAGATCACATTGAAAGGGTTGATGATGTTAGGGGATATGGCAATTGTGGTTACCGAGTTGTTGCAGCCGGCCTTGGACATAATGAAGATGATGCATGGAAGTAAATCCGCAATGATATGTATTGGGAGCTTCATGGCTATCAACATATTTGGCGCACAATCCTCGGGGGAGATCACTATGAACTATTTTACAATCCGTGCAGCACTATGACTACACCGCGGACGCTCCATTTCAAAAGTGGATGAAAATGTCTGATATGGGTCTTGTCATTGCTACGTGTTATAATGTCATTGTAGTGTTCCTATCATCGAGTGGTAGTATGACATTCCTTCCACTCCGGGGCGCACCACCATCTTCGCCAAGTGACAGGGTTGTAATTGGGATGACACACAATGGCAACCACTTTATGAGGGTAAAGTGTACCATTTTTCCATCTTTACATTTACTTAATTAATCACTAATGCTTAGTTACTGAACCATCACTATTTTACAGGTTTTATTCAAGGCGGATTCCCCTTTTCCACAATTATATCCGGGATGGCGGAAAAAATATACAACCATACAACCAAAGGCGATAGGATGGAGTGAGAACTTGAACATCAAAGACCCAGCGAAAGTAGTAAATTCTCAAGTGGGGACTCCCATCACAATAGACTTGGGCGCAACTTGATGAGGGTTATAGATATTTGTTCGTTTAGAAACATAGGTCACACAGACACACTTTTTTGTACATCCTTTACACGACACATCATATATAAAAGTTTAGATGATGTCGTCGTATTGGACTCGCTCTTTTTTACGCACATCCGATACATGATGTATAGTTGGGTGTTAATTAAAAAAAATTTGTAAATCTGATACATGAATGTATATGTATTACCTCAAATTGAATGGATGGAGTTCCCGTGTTAGTGATATTAGTATTTTATAGCAACTGTTCAGTCAATCACAGCCGAGTGAACTTATGTTGTTCGGTTGTGATTGATCGAACATATCATTTTTATTTTGTGATTCGTTAGTTTGATCAGGTCTTATCGATGCACAATTGACATATCGGTTTCATTTTACCGAACAAAAGTGTTTTACTTGGTCTAATGTGATTCAATAATAAATATGTATTTGTAAATCCTTTGATTGGTAAGAAGCAACCGAATAGATGTAATTACTTTGGTTTATGTTTTACCGCTGTGCGAGACAAAGTTCGAAATGCAAGCACCGAACAAAGTGTTTTTTGTGTTGTTTACTCGTTTGCTCGGTCATGTATGACCAAGCGAATACAACCTACTCAGTGATAACCCATCGAACGGAACATTATATGCAACCTAATCAAACATCCAGGAGAAATTTAAAAATTGTATCCTCCCAATTGACATCATATTCATCTAAGGTCCAAAAAAGTACAAAATGTAACATCACATGACAAAATTCCATTTCGACACAAAATTTGATTCAAAATGTAACATTATAATTTCAACATCTCATCAATTGATTCACAATTCAAAATGCGAGTTATTACACAATAAAGAAGGGTCTCAATTACTGCTCTTCTCGCCTTGGTCTTGGAAGGTCTCGTTGCCGCCGCGGTTGTCTTCCACTTAGACGTTGAAAGTTGGGACTGAGTGGCAGCAAATGTCATAGTACCCGTCGTACCACTCAAACCAATCATCACGAGGTACTTTAACACCTCTTCTGTTATCTTCACTGTGGCGGCTCTGCCGCCTCGGGGTGACGTGTCTCCGTGTACTCCTTGCCAGGTAGGCCCAACTACACGTGTCTGCCACCTGCTCGTCCACCTCTTATCTTGGAATTCGTGTCCACGTGTGCTTTATCAAATTAGTTAGTGGATTATCAGTGTTTGCTTAACTTATTCTCCTTAAGTATTTAAATGTAAAATTATTCTCCTTAAGTATTTAAATGTTTATTCTAATGTCTAACCATACTAGTGGGTTGTATCCTACAAGTTAACACATATATCAGCGAAAGCCTTAATTGATACATTTGGTAAGTAATTTAGTATGGTAAACATAATTAATAAGAGCAAATCCTACTGTGGAAAACCCAAAAAGTACTTTGTATATAAGCGACAGTACCATAAAAAGGGTATATATACATGTATTGTATCATTACAAGTCTCTCAATACCCAAAATATACGAAATATCAAAATAAAACACGTACTAGTAGGTCCTCGATGGCTAGCAATCAGATGTAGTCGCCTAGGATCCCCTTGCCCCTACTAGTACTAGGATCTGCACTCGATTATCACAACAAAACATATGACGAGTACAGTAAGTAAAATCCCAAGGAACCCCTCTGAGCATTCGCATAATAAAGTAAATGAAATGCAAGAAATAATGTCAAGTAAACATGCGGAATATAAACAGGCAACTGTAAATGGCTCATCGCATGAATAGACAGATAAGCTAATAAATGTGTGTGCTCATTCCAGATTGACTAGACTGTACTTCGGGTCACCAAGTTCCCACTAGTCGTCGTGCCATACTAGCCCAACACTTGGTCCCTCGCGGTGCTGGCCAAATCAACTAAGTCACCGACACGTGCACCAAGGGCAAGCTCAGGTTACCATTTACTGAGGGTCGGGTCACACGTGCTACAGTCCAGTGCATCATGAACACACAACCGGGAAAATCCGGGGGAGTAACCTCAACCCACGTCCAAGTAACGTAATAGAGTAGTAGAAACAACAAGAAAATAATGGAAATGAAATAAGAACAAAATCAAATACTCAGAGTTTTTCAGTAGGGTTTTACAAAACTCAAACCACTCTCGGACCTCCCCGGACTCTCGTATCCAACCCGACAAGCTCCCGACACCAAGCTACGGTCCCCCAAGTCACTTAAGTCCAAGTTTTATAGGTTTAGGGTACACATAGCACGTTAGATGATTGTAGCGCACTATGCGACTCAGGTAGCGTGCTACTATTCTTCAGGACGAAGAACAGATGGAAACCCAGAATGATTAGCGTGCTTAACATCCAGGAAGCGCGCTATTTGTCCTCCGGGACAGAATTCTCAAGTCAAGAATTATGTCTTTCCCTCTTCATTGGCTAGCTTACATGTTTAATCATGTTTTCCATACATATTGACTTCAAAACAACAATTAGAACACTCCAAAACATCAAATTTACCCAAGTTTCTCCAAATCTCATGCATTCCCCAAACTTTCCAATTCATCAAAAACACCAATTCTAGTTAAACCATTTGTAAATTCTTTATGAAAATGAGCTAATAACATGTAATTCATCAAGTTTTCACCAAAAATCAAAGGTTTAACCATCAAACCCGAATTCACTAAATTTAATAAAAAATGGGTTCATTAAAAAGTGGAGGAGATGAAGATGATGATTACCTTAGTTTGATCTCTTGATTTGGTCCCTAATGTGTTGAATTTCCAGCTCGTAATCCTTCTATTCCTTAGGTTTTCTCTGGATTTGCATTGAATGTGTGAGTGGTTTGAATCAACAATCCACTAATGTCATATATATACGTTTGATTAAGATCAAGTGTGTGTACGTATCTCGATGATGTCTTATGGTTCATAGACAAGTTGTTCCATACCACCAGATGACTCCATTGTTAACTCCAATAGCACACTCCCTTTCTTGTTTCTCCCATTATGATCATCTAGATGTCCATCTTGTGGTTTACTTTATTGGTTACAAAATATAGGCTTTCATAATTTAATTAAGCATATTATAGTTAGCCTTCTCAATCCATATGGTTAGTGTTTTATTTATCAAAATAAACTAACTCATGGTCCCACTAATCGTCGACTACCCGATATCTGGTGACCCGTGTCTCGACACGCATTTCGAGGCATGACATAGTCTATTATTTAAATTTCAATATAGTTAGCCTATGGTTACATTACCCATTTCAACTTGATAACTTTGTCATATTTATGTAAGTTTGTTGAGTTTTCCTAGTGTACCCGTACTTCGCCTCTCGATACTCGTGTTAACACACACTTCGAAGCGACTACTCGTCACACACCCTCACACGATATCGTTATTCAACATATACACATGCGATGTATTAACAAATAAATTTATGAAATGCATCGCAAACAAGCAATCCAATACAAAATCAACTAGTGTACCTAGGTCGATGTGTGTGCTAGCCTACCGGCGGCGTCCACGTGGATCTGAGCTGGCATCCATGTCTGAAATTACGAGATGAATAACGGTGTTAATAAAACGGGTCGTTACATTCACCATGGAAGCCCTATCTCCTACTCCCGGCAGCGACGCCTTCCAAGCGATGACAACCTCCACAGCCCGTCTTACTCGCTACACAAAAAACACAACAGTAGACATATTAGTAGTGATAAATTAAAGAAAAAAAGGAAACAAAGAATGTCTTATGTAACTCACATCATATACGTCATCGCCGTCTTCAGTCCCAGACGTGATCCTTGACGGATTTTCAACTCTTATGTGGGAAACGTCTATGAATCACCCCATGTAATCTTAGTTCATGGCCCATAGGACGGACGCCCGTTGTCCCCTTGACCGTGCAGATAATACATGATCTTGCCACCTCTTCCACAGCTCGGCTTGGAAACCATACTTCACCACGAAGCTTGCGGTCACCTTCCTTCTTCGAGCTCGGGAAAGACTATATGGAGAGGAGGGGATCTTTTGTACGTGACCTAACTGCCTCAAAAATTTGTCCGGGTGATATGGCTCAACAATCCCAAAATACTTGATGGTTCCCATGTAGAATGCGAGCTCGACAATATCCTCATCTGTCCTCATACTCGAATATGGGTCCTACGTAACCTAACATACAAAATGGAAAAAATATGGAGTTCACAAGTAAAACCATTTGTGAGTCATAAAACAAAGGCATACAAACTTGTACACTAAACTAATAGCTAACGTGAGTGCACATAGCTTGTTTGATCGAGCGTTATCAAGTGCTCTGCGAAGCTGGTGTTCATTATCTATGTTGAGGCCCTGCTCAGACTTCATGATCCACTTGGACACACGGAGGAGGTTCTAACATAAGTTGGGTTTGGGCGTGCTTCATGCAGATGCACATCAAAATGGTCGTAGACCCATCCCTACACAAGAAAAAACAAAATAAGTTAGTTGAAGTAAAATTACCATATTAAACAATAAACTAACTTATATTGAACATACCTCTAGCAACGTCAGATACCCAGCAATTTGACATACTTTCACAGAGTAGCCGATCCTAGTTGTCGATACAAGTAAGCTAAAAATGATGCACCACAAGCATACATATGGACCTCGTCTAAATTCTCCACCTGTTGTAGAAGTTGAACAGGGACTAACGTGGATTTCTTGTCAACGAACAGAGTACACCCCAATAAGTACTACAAGTACGCTCGGGTCGTGCACTCCACCACTGGAAACATTGGTATTTTCTCCTTGCCTTTCTTCGAAGGCTTTGGCAAATCTCCCCATTGTGACTTCAGCTAAGACTTGAGAACATTAAAATCTTTGTTCATATGTTTATCCATTTCCGTCTCCGACACTTGAAGTGCCCTGCTCACCAACCCAATTGCCTCATCCCTAGACATGAAGGCACAATCTAAAACCCTTCCCATCACGGGGATCTTCAACAGCATGCCGACATCCTTCAGCGTGATATACATTTCACCAAATGGTAGGTGAAATGTATTGGTCTCTGGCTGCCACCTCTCCACAAAGGCTGATATGAGAGTTTTGTGTGCCTTCTTGTATGTCCATTTGGTCAGCGCGCTCAGTCAGTATGCATGAATAATGCTTTGAAGTCGAACTTTGTCTCGGAAACACTTCGCCAGATCCATTGCACCAACTAAGACCCATGATTGATACATCTGAGCAGGAGCCGCTCCTGAAAAATATCACAAAGGTTAGTACGAGCAATACATATATGAATGATAAAAATATAAGGCAAAAAAATTGGAAAATAATTAGTTAATGGTCTATTCGGTTAGAACAGAACAAATCAACTTCATTTGTTTGGTCCAAGGTGACTGAGTGAAATATATTCACTCAGTTGCCAACAACCAAATAGATGAAATTAGTTTAGTTGTGACTGACCGAACGAACCTCAGATAATACGAAATAATTAAAAAATGTGAATTAAATATTAAATAAAAGTGAATCTGTACCACGTTATTTCATATCGCAGCGGCGTCATGATTGTTGAAACTCTTTAACAAGATCTGGTTTTCGGGCCTACCTGGAAATGGCGTGGAGGGGTCATCTGATGGCTCCTTGCCTTTGGGGGTTTTCGACTTGGCCTTGCTGCGACCAACGGCCCTTTCTGCCACTACTTCAACTTCCTCTTCATCATCTTCTTCTTCTTCCTCTTCTTTTCTTTCGTCTCCACTCTCCTCATCATCTTCACTTTCACTTCATTCCCCATCTTTATTTTCATTTTTCTCACTGTCACTATCACCTCCACTTTCTTCACTTCCTTTATTGTTTTGTTCTTCGTTTTGTTCTCCACTTTCTTTTTTGCCTTATTCTTCAGTATCTTCTTACTATGCGGCTTCTTCTTTATTTTCCTCAGTTGTTTTAGATGAAGATCGTTCAAGTGCATTCACTTGGCTCGAACGAATGGCCAACTCCTTGCCTGTCGCATTCGAGCCCGGTGTTACGGATGCCTCGTCGGGTAAGTCACCAACCTCATTGGCCCCCTTACCCTGTCCCAACTCCTTTTATTTTCTGTACGAGGCCGTTTGAGCTCTCGGGCACCCCGCGCTCCTTTCAGTTCTTGGGCCCCAGTCTCCTCCCGACTGACAGAGTTCTTATTGCGAGCCATACCTATAACAATGACACAAATAGAAGGTCAACAACAACATTCACTAATTAATAAAATAATTTTAAAACAAAAAACATTATTGCACTTCACCAAATAGTTAGGTCGGTAACCAACGACTGAATAAAGTTCATCTATTCAATCGTGATCAACCGATCAAAGATATATTCATCGGTTAACTGAAATCAAACAAACAATATTCACTCGGTAACGTTTGACCGAACAAGCTTGCTCATCATCCTTACACACAACACTTAATCATTATACAACAAAAAAGATATAGAACAACCAAAACACTTCAAAAACTTTCACAAATTTAATAAAGCATCTTTGTTTAACTCATAGAAAAAAGTAAAATTCGGCCAATTAGACTGCCTAACCATACTTTTCATTCTTCTTCAAAGTAAATTGCATAAAATCAGACTTTGATCATTTAGTCGCAATTACCACTAACACTCATCAAGAAATTGCTACAACCATTATTGGTCGGGTTACCTATACCTAATGAATTCCATTCACTCGGTCACCTTTGACCGACCAAACTAACTGCGTTCGGTCATGTGTGACTGAACGAGTCTATATGTGCCAAAAACACACTAAAACCTCCAAATTCGATTGAGTATCAAGTTAACAACAAATAAAAACAACCATAATTTCTCAGAAACGAAATAAAGTTACCAATTCCATCCCGAAAAGAAAATTACTTAAATCTACCAAGTGACCATCAACTCGCATTCGAATGAACGAATTTAATCACAATAAAGGACACACACGACAAATAACATATGGATAACAACAAATAATCATCGATTACACCTCTAAATTGAACAAATACATGAAATCTCACCTTCCAAATTCGAGAAAACTTTAAGCGCTAGAGCAAGAAACCCTACTGCAACGATGAACAGCTGCACGTCCAACAACCGGTGGAACGCGTGAAGGCGTGGAGATCCAGTTGATGCAAAGACGAACCGCCCACTGCACCTCAACCTTCAAACGAAGATCGATTTCACAGTTGCTCTTCTTCTTCCCCTCTTATCTCTTCGATCAGTTCGAATTCTCACTTGGGGTGCGCAAGAGTGTTTCAGGAACTTACGCAATTTTTTTGGGGTGCCCACATCCTTCCTGAGGGTGCATTCATCTTGTGGTTTGCCAAAATCAAATTATGGGGTGCACATAGCCGCACCGTTAATTTTGTTTTTATTTTTATTTTTTGATATTTGTGGTTGTGGCCCGTGGGTGTCCATTAGTTATACCACTAATTAATTGAGTGACACTCAAGTCTGAAAATAAATTAATAAAAATTATTTGAGTGACACTCAAGTCTGAAAATAAATTAATAAAAATTATTTGAGTGACACTCAAGTCTGAAAATAAATTGATAGAAATTTCATCCCAAAAAAATAAAGTAATAAAAATATCCTAATTAACCAAGAAAGTCGAAATTATATCATAACCTCTTAAGAAAGTCAAAATTATTTCTAAACATTTTGTAAAAGTTGAAATTATATTTTAACTTTTTAATGTTAAAATCACATCATATATAATTAATTAATTTTTGCATCTTCATATTATCTTGACTCTTTCTGGTAATTATATTATTTTGACTTTTAGATTTATTGTTGCTCACTTAATTAATTTTCTTTTCAATTAAAATGGTGGGTTTAATTCTTTTAATTATCTTTTTATTTGCCATGTCAATAAATTTGAAAATCAAAATAATTTAAGATATAAGATGTAGAAAGGCTAAGATATATTAATTTCACTATAGATATAATTTCAACTTTTAAAAAGAGGCGATGGATCATCTCAACTAGCTTATATAGGATATTATTTCACTGATTAATTGGCTTTAAAAAACAATAAAAATAGACATTGTTTTTTTGGGTCTAGCTAAATCACCCTGTATCCGAACTTACCCGACTATTTCGAATTCGAGTCGGACTGGTCTACTAAGGGGTAAAGCTCTCCCAGTGATAGCAGACAATATTATTTATGTATAGATTACATGGTGTGTTCAGTTAGGTTGATAGGGTTATCTTGATAGGGACGAATTATTGGTTCGATATAAATGACTTTTTGCCCCTCCCCATTTAAATATATCCAAAAACTAATACAACAACATTCGTCGTCACTCGCGAACGAGAAGGAGGAATCCTAAATCTGGACGAATGCTCAGAAGAAGGTGATGTGTCAAGAAGACGACCTCCATTCGACTGCCTCCTCATCGTGTACGTGCGTACTGATTCGAGACATAACAGGGAACTGGTGCGAGAGAAGTAGGGGGTGGCAAAAATTCGGGTGCGGACGGGTCCAGGTCTGGACTTCCCCTGCCATAAAGAAGCAAACTCATTGTCCAGACCCGGCCAAGTTTTAAATTCGGACAAGATTAGTCTGTCCATACTCGTTTTGCTAAAAAACCGGGTTGTCCGATTATCCGGATTTTTCGCAATCTTGAAAACTAACTTCTTATATTATAACTTCTTTAAATATTAAAATATCCACACATTATAATCTCATGTGATGTAATTTGAAAAAGTATCGTCAAATTCATGTAATTAAATATTTAATGTCTATAAACAATTATTCAAGTATAAAAAAAATAAAATTCATTTCATTCTACAATCATAAGATATATTTAATACATTAATTTTATATGTATTATAGTATATTCATGTTTGTTAATCTATTTAATAAGTAGTAAGTGTTTAGATATTTTTAACTCTATTTAAAATTCGAACCAGGTCCGGGCCGGGTCTGAGTTTACAAGGCCTTGTCCAAACTTGGCCCAATTTTAAATTCGGACAAGAAGTCTTTGTCCAGACCCAGCCCAGATTTATTAAAATATTGTCCGAACCCTTTTCATTCCGAGCCGGACAAAATTGGGCTGGCGGGTCTGGACACTAAATTGTCAGCCCTAAAGAGAAGGAAAACTACGGTTGGTGCAAAAGATGCAAGTGCAGAAGTGACGAACTGGGGTGGTGGCTTAGGCAAGTGATTCTATTTTGTTTGGATGTGTGTGTGTGTGTGTGTGTGTATAAATGGGCAAAATGGGCAAATATCGAGTCTTTCGCATTGGGGTAACTAACGAATGGGGTAAGGGTCGCTTACATTATAAGTCGTCTGGATAGTAGATTGTGCAATCTGTTTCGTTTCCTAGTTCGTCTAAACGAACATCGAATTAAAAGTTAGTGAAAGGATTAACAGAGTAGTCACCCAAACTGAAAACACCAACATGATATGTGTTTATTAGCTAGTAATCCACGCTCGGCACCGTCGGGCTTGTGTGTCCGAGACCGCTTTAGAGTTGTTGACCCTGTGTGTATGAGAACTCTTTAAAATTATCAACCTTGTGTGTCGGACACCTCTTCAGAGTTGTCGGCTCTATGTGTCCGATACCCGTGGCTAACAAGAACGAACAAAAAAATTTCAAAACTCTTAAAAAATACTCCTTCCGGTCATTTATATAAGTCTTTCTAGCAAAAACTTCTTGTTCAAAATTGTAAGTCGTTTTCGTAATTCAAGAGTGTATTCATTGCATTTTTACTTATTTTACCCTTATACAATTAAAACATTTATGATTCTTCAATTCTTCAATTCATTTAATGTCAAAGGACATATATGTAAATTACACTCGTAATTAAGGCTGCCTTAATTCTTGTGTCCTTACCTTAAACCACTTATATAAATGACCGGAGGGGGTACAAGAAAATGACTAAAAAAATAGTGAATTTTGCTCGGAATTGCTTGATATTTTCAATTTCATCGAAACTTTGTAGCCAAAATACAAGATTCAAGCCCTAAATCGAAGCCCTAAACCCAACAACAAAACCAAACAATAACGACTCAAAAAAGTAAAAAAAAAACCCAAAAACCTCGAAATCGACACCAAAAGAGATGAGGAATGCACCCACAATGTCGAATCGATGTGGTTTTACTCGGATTTCGTCAGATTTGGGTTGGTGGTGAGAATGCAATTTGAAAAATGGGTGACTAGGTTGAGTGAGGTATACAAATGTGTGAGTAAAAACCCTTTTATATGAAGGGGTAGTTGGTCATTTCATAAAGGGCTGAAAAAAATTCAAAAATGAGGTACAAAAAGCAAAAAGTGGGGTGCGAATAGCCTGGTCTTTTTTTTTTTTTTTTTTTTTTTTTTTTTTGGGTCAGAAACAAGTATTCGTCCCTTGTGGTTATATATGGATTTATGGGCTCGGTCCTACTTAAAGTCTTTGTTTGGCCCAAGGTAGGTTTGATGGGCTTCCATCACACCGTGTCATGTGTAGGCATTTTCTCCACAAAGATCACTACCTCTTCCACAGGTTCAAGTTGTCTTTTAATTTGTTGTCCTTCTTGTGCTTATCATCCTTATTATCTAAAACCAACTACGTTTTAACTCTGAACCGACCTTAATTATGAAGGACCTACAATGATAAAGTCACATCAATCGGTCTTAATTTTGGTAGACACACTTTCCTTATCTTCTTTTGCATTTGTTTCTTGCAAAAAGTATATGAAAAAGTTAAAGTTTCAATCACTGTTGTAAAAATGAATACATTCATCGTATTTGTAACGTAAAATCAAATCCTATTTGAAGATTGCAAGATAATGTTAGGATGAAAATTGATTTTCGACCAATTTTCTTTTTCTTCATTTTAATTTGTTGATATATATATATATATATATATATAGCTAGGAAACCGATTTATATATCATATTCATTTAAACTTGCACACAAGGAAAATTGAGCCCACATGCAACCTCGTATGTGTGCCACATGAATTTCAAGAGAATCTATATCATTGTGGAGCAAATATATATACCGAAAGAATGTTAAATATATATATATAATAATGTTAAAATATGATTTTCCTATATATATATATATATATAAATGCTCGTTTAATTTGCATAATTGCATGCATATTAGACTATTGAAACTATCATTTGGTTGGTTTTTTTTTTTTTTTTTTTTCCAATGCATATCAAGCAACATTATTAACGTTGGTGAAGCTCTCGTAGATGAGACGGATTAAAGCAACAATTGGCATTGTGAATTCCTGCATTTGTTAAAATAATAATAAGTTAATTTAAGTGACAATAATTGAGGCTTTCACTTTCATTAAATTAAGGGTGTGACTATTAGCTCCCCTTCACCCTCTATCAGCCCTTTATTAACTTAATAAATTTTTAGACCAAAATACCTATTTAAAATTACATATAAGCCCTTATTCTACTCTCTACACGTCTTCTCACATTATCTAAACTCATATATACACCCCACTCTAAATTAAAGTCATCTTCTATTATCCCCTCTCTACACCCTCCCCATCTCCTTCTCCTTACACTCAACACATTACCGCCAAAGATGTTAGAATATTCTAGTTTTGAAGTGTGGTAAGTTTTTACTCAAATACGTTTTAGAATGCATTATGGAGCAAATAGAGGTAAGTTTACAATCTTTAGACCTTTTTTGGGTGTTTTTTTTATTGAAGAGAAAGTGAGCAATTTCGTGTTGGTTCGCTACTCTGTTCGGCAGCGGCCATGTATGGGTCACTGCCAAAATATGGCAGCGGCTCAAAGGAGTGCCGCTACCACTTATGGCAACAGCCAATACTTTTAATCGCTACCATTTGTGACAGCGGCACATTAGGTACATCGCTATGAAACATGGCAGTAGTCCAAAGGATTTGACAAGTTGCAAACAAAGATTTGTGTGTTTTTTTATTCTCTAACATGCATTCCCAAAGTAAATGACTGATTGTAAGTGAATTTAAGTTGGGAAAAAGTTGGAGCCCTAGATGTTGATGACGGTGATATGGTGATAGAAGTGTTGAAAGTAGGACTGGCAATTCGTGTCAGCGAGTCGTAAACGTGTCGTGTCGTAAACGTGTCGTGTCATAATTATCCTAAACCCGCACACGACACGTTTATTAAACGAGTCACTATTTGTAAACACGACACACGACACGTTTAATAAACAGGTAACATGTTTATGACACGTTTAACACGTTTATTAAACAGATCATGTTTAACCTGTTTAACTCGACTCGTTTGTGTACCTGTTTAACACGTTTATTAAACAGATCATGTTTAACCTGTTTAATTCGACTCGTTTGTGTACCTGTTTATCAACCTGTTAAACATGCTACTAGATTAATGATATCTCACTACAAAATCAATATATCCCTAATTAAAAAACAGTTGGTACAACTTGGTAGGAACAAAAAACAAACAAGGTTATATATATATATATATATGATGTATGTCCAAAAAAACTGAGAAATTATGAACTATTCATTTAATGAAATGGCCGGATAGAAGAATTAAAAAAAAAATCAGTTACATAGCTGATGAATCAAGTTTCTTTTTTTTTTATCAAGAACCAATCGAGTTATATAGTAAGATTATGATCATATATATATATATATATATATATATATAATTAAGAAAAGATAACATTGTTATCATTCGAGCTAGCACTTCTCAATTATATACAGTTACATAAATAGTTGATGTTCAACCTAAAATTTTTGTGGTCAATATACATATGGCCCCAGATCAGGAACCAATCAGTAAGATTATGATCATATAATTAAGAAAAAGATAACGTCGTGGCCTATAATTTGCTCATTCGGGTATTCGATGACGGTCCTTGGAGTCGCCCCCCGCCGCAGATTCTATGTCGAGAAATGTCTTATGAGATGCTATTGATTCTAAACAATGAATCAGTGAAGCCTATGGACACCCAGCAAGCGGTGATTGACATTCTATTAAAACGGTTGTCAATCAATGATACAGAGACACCAGCGGCAGCAATGATACAGAGACAAACCCAGAAACAACAACAACAAATGGGTCCGGCCCGCCCTCTGCATTGCCGCCTGCAAGCTCGTCGGCGGCGAAGAAGCCTCCGCCATGCCCGCCGCCTGCGCAGTGGAGATGATCCACACCATGTCCCTAATCCACGACGACCTCCCCTGCATGGATAACGACGACCTCCGAAGAGGCAACGCCACCAGAGGCGTCTCTCCGGTCTGGATCTGGGGGAGGTGGGGATTAAGCAGTTGCTCTGTTTACGGCGGCGCTGTTGGAGGTGGTGATGGGGGCGATAGTGGGTGGTGGGGGGGACGAGGAGGCGGAGATGGGTGGAGGTGGAGATAGGTCGGCTGTCGAGACAGAGAGAGAGAGAGAGAGAGAGAGAGGGGTGAGGGAGATTTTGTTACCTGAGGCAATCTCCTTCTTCCTTGTTGGCTCTTCCGCGTCGTCATCGTCAATCGTCGTCGACCACCCAAGTGGTGGTGGAACACTGAGTCCGGAAGTGCCGAATGTACCAAGTGGTGAAGCCGCGGTGAAGACAACTTTGTTTGGTTTTGATTTTTGAACTTTTGATACTTTTTAGTTTTTAGGGTTGGAAATGAAAAATTTGTATTTATATGTAAATAATTATGCGAGTCATAAACGAGTCACACGGGTTAACACGTTAACGACTCGTTTATTAATAGTGTATAAACAGGTTAACCTGTTTATGACCCACATACATTTTTGCCAAACCCACGACATGTTTATCACGTGTCGTGTCGTGTCGTGTTAAACGTTTCATGACCCAAATTGCCAGCCCTAGTTGAAAGAATATGAAAGTGGATGTTTTCCAATGAGCAACTAATGTTATAATTATAAAGAGTATATATAAGAGACTAATGTCGTTAATATGACGAGTAAGTAATGTTGTTATTATGAAGAGTAGAGAATAGTTTGAGAGGGTTGAAACGAGGGAGTGCATGGGGTAGTCAAGGTGAGCTTGAGTGTGTCAAAATTTGAATGAGGGTAGATTAGTGTACCGTATTTACTAACAAGTTTGGTTGACGTATATTAGGAAGTTCATCAATATTTTAATGGGGAATTAGTGTATTTACTAATATATATATAAAGGAACTTTTTGTGTGAGAAGCTCTCACAATGCGACACATGGAATGTGAAAAGCTCTCACAATATGACATGTAGCATTATGATGTCATAATTGATATTTTATAAGAAAAAATAAAAAACACAAGCCATTGATATTTCTCGCATTTAAGTGAGGGGTAGGATGGTAAAATCTAATTTTCAGTTTTTTTAATAATTTTTCATTTTTTGTGTTTTTTTAGAGTTTTTTTTTTCGATTTTTTTTAAGGAGTTTCTACTTCGGTTTGGGTTTTTCTAATAATTTTCGTTTTTTTTTGTCTTTTTTGGAGAGTTTTTTTATTGTAACACATTTATTTGACAAAAAAAAAAGTGTAAGATTTGACAAAAAAGAGTGTAAGACAAGTGTCACAAGTTTTCTTTTCTTATATCCATATTACAACACAAATTCAATTAGTATTTATTGTAAAATATACGATTTTGTCTTTATTTAGGTTAGAAATGGAAATGAAGTAATTGATGCTTAATTTTTTTGATTTTGTGAGAAGCTCTCACAACGCGACACGTGGAATGTGAGAAGCTCTCACAATGTGACATGTGACATTATGATTTCATAATTGATATTTTATAAGAAAAAACAAAAAACACAAGCCATTGATATTTCTCGCACTTAAGGGAGGGGTAGGATGGCAAAATCTAATTTTCGATTTTTTTATAATTTTTCATTTTTTTGGTGTTTTTCTTGGGAGTTTTTTTTTTCAATCTTTTTTGAATGAGTTTCTACTTTTGATTTGGTTTTTTCTAATAATTTTTATTTTTTCTATCTTTTTTGAGGAGTTTTTAATTGTAACACAAGTATTTGACAAAAAAAAATTGTAACAGAAGTATCACAATTTTTTTTCCTTTTATTCATATTACAACACAAATTCAATTAGTATTTATTGGAAAAAATACGATTTTGTCTTTAGTGAGGTTAGAATCGGAAATGAAGCAATTATTGCTTAATTTTTTAATTTCCTAAGGTTACAATTGAAACAAAAAATTCTCAAAACGTGACAAATATTTGGGAAGAGATGGAGAACATCATATGTTTTTTTTTCCACTTTTTTTCCTCATCAAAATTATTTTATCCAATATTTAGATATTTATTCTTGCCCACGTGCGAAGCGTCGGATACCGAATAGTTTGATATAGGGGAGCTGATAGAGGGCAGAGGGGTGCCAATATTCGCACCCTAAATTAATCCGGTCACTAATTAGCAAATCACACGTAATGCATAAATTAATCCGGTCACTAATTAGCAAATCACACGTAATGCTTGGCTTATCTGCCTGAAGCTAGCATCATAAGTAGGTTGCTGTCTATTCTTTTGAATTATGTTATCCTTTAAAGCATGTGAGATTTGACCTAAAGAGGTAAATCTATAGAGGAAATCAAGAAACGAAGCACAGAGACGAAGCTTTGTTTCTCGCTTTACAATGTATCATCAATGTACAAGACACTTAGGTATTTACACAACATACCTAATAACAGAATTAACAATAGCATAATCTATTATTAGAGTAACTAAACATACTTAACATTACACGTGACACCACTAACCTAGGTGTCACACCAAGTGTGTGAACTAAACCATGGTTAACCTAACCATGATTAATAGCTGGTGTACATATATAATCAATAACATGCCCCTCAAATTGAACCTAGGTGAACAAGCAAGTTTGAATTTGGAAAACATGATAAACCTACTAACATGAACCGACTTAGTAAGTAAATCAACCTTTCTGGAATCCAGTTAGGACATAACAAAGATCGAAGACCTCATAGGCAAGTTCTTCATAGATGAAATGTACATCAACCTCGATGTGTTTGGTGTGAGCATGGAAGACCGAATTAGAGGCGAGAGCCTAAGCATTAGAATTGTCACACCACAAGACAGGACGTGTAGAACAAGAGATACCAAGTTCCTGTAAAAGAGAAACAATCCACATAATGTATGTGACACCCAAAGCAATAGCGCAATACTTGGACTCAATTAATGCTAGACCTAGCAACAATAGATTGCTTCTTAGAAGCCCATGAGATCATATTACCACCCAGAAAAACACATAAACCACTAGTTGAGCATTGGTCATCGAAGTATCTAGCCCAATCAGAATCAGTGACGACCTGAAGAGACAAGGAAGGAGCAGGATGAAATATCACACATACCAATTTCATGTAAGTAAGAGTGTTATGTTGATTGCACATTACGGCCTTGTGCAAATCCTATCTTTCTTGAGGGCTCTAGAGTCGGTTACTCATAAGAAGTGGACACATTTCTACACCCATATAGGTAAGTCTACTTAAGTAAATATGCGAGTCACTGTATTAGACTTATTAAGACTCAATTATCAATTACCTCTGTCATGCAGAAACCAACACTAGAACCAGGAAGGGATCTTTATAATATATTTTTTTTAGTGTTCCATAATCTTCACTTGACTTGTTAGTCTAACATTGAACTTATTCTGTATTTTCAAGAATTAAGTTGAGTTCTCATCAAGTGACGATCGAATTAGGCAAACCTAAGTCTCATTCATTTTAATGTCTAACACACCATATCTTTAACAAGACCCTTTGTTAATGGATCCGCTAAATTCTTGTTAGACTCCATGTAATCAACTGTGACAACCCCATTTTTTAGTAATTGTCTCAAAAAATTATGTCTTAGATATATATGTCTAGACTTTCTATTATAAGTCTTGTTTGCGACTTATAAAAAGTTACCTTGTTATTACAATTGATCAATATAGCGGAACATGGCTTGTTCCATAATGGTATCTCCATTAACAAGTTTCTAAGCTATTATGCTTCCTTGCTTGCATCTGCTATGGCAATTATTTATGATGTCATTGTTGAATAAAAAATACACGTTTGTTTCTTTGAGCTCCAAAAAAAAAATCACTCCTCCTAGCGTAAAAATTCATCCACTAGTTGATATGAAATTTGACTCCACATTATTCCAACAAGCATCACTGTAACATTCCAAGATTGGGGGATATCCATTAAAATGTAGACCATAATTCAAAGTCCCCTTCACGTATCTAAAGATCGTGGTAATCGCATCCAATGTTGTTTGCTTGGATTACTAGTGAACCGACATAGCATTCAAATCACGTAAGCTATATCACGTCTTATGCAATGCATAGCATACATGAGACTTCCTATCACACTAGAATACTCTAATTAAACACCTATCGGTGTTCTTTAGTAGTTTTAAATGAGGCTCAATAGGAGTAGAAACTGATTTTTGATCAAAATGACTAAATTTCTTCAAAATCTTTTCAATATAATGAGATTGAGACCCAAAATTAAGTTATCTTCTCCTAGATCTTTCATGTCAAAACTAGTAGACAAGAATCGCTTAGTTTCTTCAACTAAGACTAGTGAAGTCTCAAATATTAGCATGTCATCCACATATAAACATATGATGTCATCAATGTCATTGTCAAAGTTGTTGTAGATACTTTTATCACCTTCATTGACTTTGAATCCAAATGATTGCACAACCGTGTCAAACTTCTCATGTCATTGCATAGGAGCTTGCTTCAAGCCATAGAGAGATTTCACCAATTTGCATACTTTCTTTTCTTGACTTGGTATAACAAAACCTTTCGATTGTTCCATATATATATATATTTCTTCCTCTAGATCACCATTTAGAAAAGTTGTTTTCACATCCATTTGATGGATAACTAAATGATGAATAGAAGCAAGAGATATCAACACCCGAATGGATGCTATCTTGCAACCGGTACGTATGTATCAAAATAATCAATGCCATGCCTTTGTCTATAGCCCTTAGCTGCTAGACGCGCTTTGAACTTGTTTATAGTTCCATCGGCATTTAATTTCCTTTTGAATACCCACTTGCACCCAATTGTCTTTTATCCTGTTGGAAAATCAGAAAGTATCCAAGTTTGATTCGATAAAATCAAATTCATCTCATCATTAATCGCTTCTTTCCAAAATAAAGCATCCCTTGATGAAACTGCTTGTTGAAACGAAGTAAGGTCATCTTCAGCATTAAGGACAAATTTTGTTTGTTCCTTAATTTCACATCTATTTCCTTTAACCAAGTAAGTTATAAAATTCAGGCTAAAAGATTTATCAATCTTTTGCCTTTTACTTCTCCTTATTCAACGTTCTCATCATCGTTAAAAGGAGGATTCTCTTATACATTAGAAGAACTTGAAGGTAAATCTTCTAGATCCCCATGACTTTGTTCATTAAAAGATTTTTGAGGCAACTCCTCTAGATTCATAAAATTTGAATGCAAAGCATGTCATGTGTTTTGTTTAAAAGTTCAAAGAATTGTACATCAATATATTCAATTATGTCATTAGTTTCCAAATTCAAGAATCTATATGTCACACCATGCTTTGAATAACCAATAAAACACATTTATAAGTTCTATTTTTCAATTTAGACCTTTTTGGATCCAGTTTCCTTACATAAGCTAAACAACCTCAAACTTTAGGTCTCTTAAAATTGGGTTGTCGCGTGAGCCATAACTCATATGGGGTGACATTAGTGTTCTTTAATATAACTCTATTCAAAATAAAATAAGCCGAAAGAATGGCTTCCCCCCATAAATTCAAAGGCAAGTTAGAACTTAGTAGCACGAAATTAAACATCTATACTAAAGTTATATTCTTCATTTCCACTACACTATTTTGTTGTGGTGTATAAGGTGTCGTGATTTGATGTATAATTTCATTAGTCTCACAAAATTTCGTGAACTTCTTGGAACAATACTCACTACCTCTATCGGATCTTAGAGCCATAATTTTCTTGTTATTTTTATTTTCAACTTCTGATTTGAAAACAAGAAAACTTTCATAAAACTCATTTTCGTTTTTCAAAAGATAAATATAGGGCTATTTTGAAAAATCATCAATAAAAGTGAGAAAATATTTGTTTCCTCCTAAAGTAACTATCAAATCCCAAAATTTTAAATCGGTAATTATGGCTAATCAGGGATTAGCAGAGACTAATTATTATTTTAGCCGTGAAATGAGAGTTAAAGATCAGAAAAATTGAGATTTTTAATTAATTTTATTTTTGTGTGATGTGTGTCTAGTGTTGTGTACTATGTATTATGTTATTTTGCAAAATTCAAGTTAAATGAGTAAATTTAAAATTTCACAGGGTTTTATCTGGAGGAACGTGTTGAAATGAGTTCCGTGAAAGTTAAAAGGTCGACACGAACATTTGTTTTGAATTTCGCGAAAAATATTTGTAATTAAGTTTTAGAATTCGACTTTTGAACTTTAAATGGATTTAACAAGACGACGTGGGGATTTTTGCCTCGATTTGCATGCTAGTGGGGATCGGAGTTAGTGTGAAATGAGAACGAAATTTATGCGAGACCTTGTTTTGAGTTTCGTGTCGGTTTACGGTGATCGAGGTTAAGATTGGGTCCAAATTGGTGCAAGTTTGGTTAGGTATGAAAAGAGATTGGTCTGAAAGACTTTTAAGTATCGTGGACAAAGTTAAGATTCTTGGGTTTTTAGTGTGACCAAAACCAGTATTATGGACTTTTTATAAAGATGGGCTGTTTTGTTGAGAAGGTGGCTAAATTTGATGAAAAATCGGATTGAAAACGAGTATCGAATGTCAAAACACGTTAAAATAGAGATTTCAAAAATTAATAAATAAAAAGAAATTAAGCTGCTGACAAGCAACTGAGAGTTTATATATAAATATAAAAAATAAAAAATAAACAAATCAAACATTTCATTTCAACAAAACGTTCAGTACGTTCGTCCTTAAACCATCTCCACCGATTCTTTCGCTCGAGGAACTTCATACGTCTGATTTTCATCTGATTTCTTTTTGCAAAACTGTAAAGCATTGCAAGACGGTTAGTTTGAGCTAAATTTTCACGGTGGAAACAAGGTATTTGGCCCGCAATTTGGTAAATTCTCAATGCAAGGTATTTTCCACAATTCAATTTGAATTCTCACGATTTTTTTATTTCTTTCGTAGGATTTTGATAGAAATTGGTAGAGATTGTTATTAATTGGTATATTGGATTGATTCGCGTCAATTTAGGATAAATTCCACCTACGTGAGTTAGGGTTTTGATGAATTAAACTAATGCGATTTTGTTGATAACTTTTTTGGATATGTTTTCATAGTTGATATTAATTTGCATTGGGTTTATGGATGAATTGATTATTGGTTTTAATCCAATTTGACTCCACGGGTTATGAAAATATTTTGATGTTGGTTTCAAGTGGTTTCGTGGTGTTTGTTGTCGAGTTTTGAAAATTTAATTGCGAAAATATTGATTTGGACAAAGTTTTTTTAGTTTAAAATAAATAAAGTTTACCTAGTTGATAGGCCATGTGGAAAAATTCATAACTTCTCCATTGGTGATCTGATTAGGGTGTTATTGGAGTCTATGGAATATAGGACATGAGTATTACAAGTTCCTTTTAGGTCATCATGACAAATATTGAGATTTTCAACGTTAAAAAGTTAACCCAAGTTGGCTAGTTGAGAGCTAGTTGAACAGTTATATAAATTATTATTTTTGTAAATTGTTCCCAAGCGTACTTTGACTGCAGTTTTCATTAGGTCTAATGATATGATTTCACTTAGAATTTGGCCCATAATATAATTGGGTATGCAGGGAAGTTATTGAAAGCATTTTCAAGGTGATCCGACGCTCCGAGAACCCCAAAAATTAAACGCGAAGTTGGTTGTTTGTAAGGTTAAGTAAATCTCATAGTAACATTTATATTGTATGATTATAATTTCGTATAAATTGCATTTTTGTTGTTCATGCATACACGAGTAGGGAGGATAAGGTGATTTGAGTCTCCTTATAGTGTATATTATACCGTGATTATATAACACTATATTATGCTTGAAGGGCAGGAGTCACTGATACTTTGCATCACGTAGTTATCATGAGATCACGTTGAACCAGATCATACTCCCAGAGTCTAGAGGAACAAGACTCATTTGATTATCCTCCTCAGGCATGAATCCTTATTACTATTTACTTACCACTTTTAGATGATATCAACTGATCGTGGTCGGATAACAGAAACGGGATGGATTCACGGTTGTATTTATATTCCTTGGATTATATTATTCGTTTAATCTCTTGGATTATTATGCATTTGATCATTACAGGTGTACTGGATAGTGTGAGATTTACTTATCTGACATTATCGAATTTTTATAATTGGGTAATGATAGGTTCTAGCGACGATAATGGAAAGGGAAAGCTTTTCAACTGTTTGTGACTTGTTTAGTTCTTTCTTGCTATATATGTATTGTTTTTTAATATAATATATTGTATAAATGGATTTTTGGGTTTGTGTGCAGTTAGGATCTCTTTTGGAATTGTTATAATGGTTTTGGACGAATTGGAATGCTGCAGAAGCTAATGTAATAATGGAATAAGAATTTTGAAAACCTGAAATAAGTTAGAATGAACAAATAGTTTTTGTAATGCAATATATATTGTTATGGGTGGATTGTGAGTCCTTCGGCCTTTCCACCAAGCTGAGCAGGTTTTGTTGAAGATTTTTGAAGATAAAGTTTTTCAATGTAGGCTTAGAAACAGCGAAGGTGCTGTCAAGAAAATTTTATGAAATTTTAAAGATAATGTAATCAATCCAACTAAATTTTGAGGTTTAAGATTTACTTTTAGAATAATTTATGGTTAATAAAGTTTTATAATTGATGTTTACAAGATCTTAATCTTAATTATTTAATATTGGAGAGGTTAAGGCTGCTAGATTATCAGGGGATTAAGGTAATCTAGGCCGGTCAGATGCCCCAATTAGGTGGGGTCTGACAGTTCATGACTTTTCAAATCACATGTCACTATGTATTAAATCAAGAATTTCAGAAGTGATTTGAACCTATTTGCGTGATTGTCTTGTGATCTTTATTTGTGCACATATCTCACACTTAGTATCATGATCAATCTTAAAATCAGTAATTAGGCCTAAGTTATGCATATTTCTAATGCAAAGAAAATTAACATGGCTTAATCTACCATGTCATAATGAACATGAATTAGCAATAAAAGAACATAAATCAACGATATAAGAAGAATAATTCACTGTTATTGCATTCAACTTAATCATACCATTACGTGAGTACCCCTTGCCAATAGGAACGCCTCCATTGGACAAGATAAATATACTCGACTCATAGACAAGACGAAAACCTCTCTCATTGAGGAGGCACAGATACAAGATTCTTACACATTTCGGGTATATAATAAAAATTAATCAAATGTAAAACCTTTCCCGAAGTAAGCTCGATATCCACCATTTCTTTGCTAACCACCTTTGTGAGATTGTTGTTTGCCATTGCACTTCTTCACTAGTGGCAAGATCTTCATACGTTTTGAAAAGACTACGATCATTGTAAATGTGTATGGTCGCGCCGGTATCTAGCTACCACCCAACTTCATTTGCAACCGAATTGATTTGGCAAACTATTGCTATGAGTTCCATGTCCATATGCTCTACATTGTGACTTTCCATGACCACTTCTTTGTTCTTCAAGAATTTTTTCTTGGAACAACAATCTCATGCATAGTGTCCCGATGTTTCACAATAGTTACACTTCTCTTTCTTGTTTGAAGTGTTTTCATTGGCAAAACCCTTGAATTTTAAATCATTATTGGCCTTAAGTTTCTTGGAATTGTGAGATTCCACTAAATTTGCCCTTGAACCGGATTCAAAATTCAAGTCATCTCCAACCATCTCCCTTTCGAGAGTCTTCCTCAATTCGAAGATGACATTGGAGGGATTCAAGAGCATAACTCTTCTCCTCATGAATGAGTTTCTTCTTGTAATTATTCCAATTTATAGGTAACTTGAAATTAATCACACCCACTATGAATTCTTCAAGAGAGAGATTTCAGCCATTTTAAGATCACCAATGATCTTTTGCAAGTCATGAACTTGAGTAAGTAGAGACTTGTTGTTGGTCGTCTTAAAATTCAGATAATTCGAAATTAAAAACTTACGATTGCTAGACTCCTCAATTCGGTATTTGGTGTCCAACGCAGTCCACAACTTATTTGTCGACTCAATGGTTCGATGCATTGCATAGACATTATCGGATAGTGCATTAAGGATGTAGCCCCAGCAAAAATAGTCATTTGTCTTCCTCACAACACGTTGATCCACCACTTCGTTTGAGTCATCCGGAGTTGGTTTAAGGAGGGTTTCAAGCACATCATCAAGGATGTACGCCAACTCGAGAGATGTAAGAAAGAACATCAGTTTCTCTTGTCATCAAGTGAGATTGTCTCCGTCGAATCATTCGAGGCGAGTCTAATCATGGTTCATGATTTGTATGGAATGGGAAATGAACCTTCCGTTTGAATTGAGTTTGAAGGACAAGGAATAACCATCATTCTCATTTGTTTGTACAATTCCGTCCGAAGTTGAAGAAGCCATTAATAAAGAAAATTCTTGTCTAAAAATCGTTGGTACGAAATATATTTTGACAGAAAATAAAATTTGAGAATGAAAGAACCAAACAAAGACTTGAGGCGCATAATCGCTCTCTTTTAGACAAGATTTCTCCTTACCGGTCGAAACCGCGAATACACAATAGGATTAATCGAAACTTGCCTTCAGGATACAATCAAGTCTCTAATGGTTATTGGATGATTTGTGTAACACAACTCCAACCAAGAACACTATTTGAAGAACTTTGAGAGAATGATTATAAGAACGAGAACATCCTTTGATTCTGTGATGATCCTCACCTGACCTAGGGTCGGGTCCCACGCCCAATACCAGAACTGGGCCCGAGAATGCAGCCTGACACGCTTAAAACAACTTGCGGAATAATGCAACAAGTTCATATGGGCCGAAAGTGTGGAATAAAGTAAACAAGACCCATATGACTAACCATGAAACAATATGTGGGTCCTCAATTCATAAATTGTCTTAAAGTCGTTCATTAAGAAGAAATTCAAACTAGAGGAGTGTGAGGTTCAATCTACCCAAAAGACCCATTTTACTACAACCCAAAAACAATAGTTTCAAAAATAAATAATATAATATAGCAATACATGGCTCACATCAAAAGAGAAGGCTTCAAGTTATCACCTCTCCCTTGTCTCGATCTAGCGTCGATGTGTATGGTCCTGAGATGTAAGTGGGGTGAGCTAAAAGGGATAACAGAGCTCAGTAATGCGAAAAAACTCACTCAACCATCAAATACGCAAGTAAAACTTAATAAGCATGCAAGGCTAGCATGAATTGAAATTGAATAAAGCATTTAAAACAAGGTCTCGCATGGATTTATAAAGCATTAATAAATCACATCAACAAGATTGATAAAAGCATATTCAAGTCAAAACTCATCATCATGCATGAAGTTCACAAAAAGAGAGATACCATATAAATTAGTAATAATATAAAGTCGTGGTCTCATTCAATGCATACTAGTTATTGGCAAGAATTCGACGACCGATTCACCTACCCTCTAGGTGATGACAACCACTAGACGACACACAGGCCTTATGTGTTATCTCGTTAGTCCCATCAACCCAATAGTAAGCTCATCCAAAGTCGTTACCGATGCACATCCCTCTATCACAAAGTACAAGAGAAGGCAACTCCAACTCATGTCCCTAATTGATACACTTATGAATTCAATTAGACAAGTAAAGCCCTCAGTAGCAAACTCCACGAACATCCTGGGGTAATAAATAGTAATGCCCTTGGTGGCACCACAAACATCCTGGGGCATTAGATATTACTTGCTAATAATGCCCTCGGTGGGGACTCCACAAACATCATGGGGCAATGAATATCACAAGAGGGGAAAACAAATGCATTCACATTCCATTGATATGTAAATCCAAGCCAATAACATGATGCAACCCATTTCTCAAGTCTCTAGTTAAAAACGTATGTCCTAACAGAACTAATATCATGTCATATTTGATAATTGAGCAAGCTCCCAACTTACATCTCAGAACCATGAAAGAACTAAAATATTTGAGTTGTTGCTCTCGTGACACCTAAGGTACCCACGATTAGAAGTTGTGGATTACATCTCTCCCTTAACATATTGAGAAGAAATTTTGTATTGTTACATTTGATGATGGAATTTTGCACAATTGTATTCTAGGAGCTTTCTAAATTCATGAATTTTGGTATGTTGCTACCAAGTAGTCTCGGAGAAGCGATTGTAACTACATTTGTAGTTGAGATCTAGGCCTCGTTTGATTCGTTTTTGCTAACTTACAATGTGAGCGGAGATAACTCCCTAAAGTTAACTCACAATGTAAGTTCAGATTTAACATTTAGTTCAACTTTGAACTTACAGGGAAGTTGCTAAATTTAAAAACAGTAAAACATGAGAATCGACATATTTTCACATGATATTAAATAACACATAATTGATAGAGTTTAAACCCCTATTAAAGGGGGTGTTATTAAATAACACATAATTGATAGGAGTTTCAAAAAACCTCTATGTAATATATGTATTAAAAATTAAAACATAACACATTTTCACATGATATTTAATAACACTCTATTTAATAGGGGTTTTAAAACCTCTATTAAAGGCCAAAAATGTTCTAGTGAAAAAGAATGCATTATTATTTTCACCACATGAACCGCCATTTATTTAATTACTCATAAATAAATAAAAACTTGAATTAAATAACAAACATATAAATTATTCACAAAATATTTAAAACTTTAAATAATTATAAATATTTTTATAATTTTCTTGAAATAATATTTTAATAATTATTAATAATAAACATAATAAAATACAACTAAAGATAATTTTTAAAAATATTTCTCTTACTTGAAAAATACTCTATTTTTTATAAAAAATACTTTCTTTTATGAGTTATTTATTTAATCTTTATATTTATGGATTAATAACAAGCATTTGAGTTCTTCTAAAAAGAATAAAATATGTTTGAGGTTAAAAAAAGAATAAAACACATATATTAAGATGAGAGATGGATGTGAGCAACAAAAAAGTAGGGATTTATAAGGGGTAGTTTTGTCATTATTTTCCAGGGAGATAAATACTCCTCTAGGAGGTGGGGAGGTATCTCACACTCTTAGATATGAGTTGGGAGATAACTCACATGTAAGTTGGGCATCAAACAAGATTAGTTACAACTTCCTTCAAATTATCTCTTGGGAGTTAACTCCACTTCCAACCAAACAAGACCCTAATTACAAAAAGGGAAATGTTAGCATGCCCTGAAGAAGGGCACGTAATATGGACACACAACCGACTTTAACATGCAGTCACTTTAATCGATCGTCACCAATAACTAACATGGACAATCGCACAAAACAGACACATTACAAAAAAAGTGAGAAAAAGTTGACAATCAGGCTAACAGTCTCACTGGCTGTCAGTTATGACTTTGCTGCATGTATTTGATGGGGCCCGCTAGCATTCTCCTTCAAAAAAACAATGATCAGTACATACTAACTCGCGTTGTTGTCATAATGTTCAAATTGTTTGCAACTATATTACCTAATGTTGTTATATTTTTGTTTTTTTTCAAGTGACTTAAAATTGTAACGGCCATTACAAAAACCCTACCACCAAACATTGAAGTGGATTGGGCGTTTTTTATGTCAATCTTATCCCTTTGTACATCATTCTCATCAACAAAGAGCACCTAATACTCCCATCAACAAAAACCGCTCACGACGCATCAATCCCCATCTCACCACTATCAAACTTTATAAATACTAGTATGACTTCAATCTGACCACAACCATCATACCACACACACACACACATCATACACCCTCTTCAACATACATCTGACAACCGACAAGCCCAGCGTACGCGAACGACGTACAAAAATATGTCATCGCTTTACAAAACAAGTGGCAAACACACACCACTGTCTCCGAGGTCCAACTCCAATTTTTGAAAACTAACAACACTGACTCTCAACGGTCTCATCAAATTTGATTTCAGTACGACCGATCGAGATCGAGATCGAGATCTATAAATTCCGATGTTGTTCTTGAGATCATCAATGGCGTCCACCAATGAAGCCATGGTAGCCATTACAGTCTCTCTCATTCACATTTTTTTTTCTGATTTTTTTTTTTTTTGTTGTTTGTTGTTGTTGATCTTGATCTTGATAGGAATCGAGCTCGATGACGATCACGGAGAAGATCTGCGCCGCCTTCATCCCCTGCATCGCCTTGATCGAGGCGTTGTTTTACGCCGTGACGGATTGTTTCGATCAGCAATGGCGGCCTAGGAAACCCAGCTTTGGATTCAATGACATTGCTCGCCTCGCCGAGGAATCGCGATGTGAGTTGATTGATTTGATTGGTTGGTTGAATTTTGAGGATGTTGTGGGAATTTCGTTGTTCATTGAATGAAAAATTGTAAATTTTCAGCTACCAAATGTAGTTTGAAAAGAAAATTGTGGACTTTTCGTACTCGCCTCGAGGTCTGGGATTAGTCGCGGCAAAAGCTTACACTCTGACTCAAAACATTAAAAAAAAAAAAAAAAATTGGGTTTTTCAGCAACCAAATGTAGTTTTTTTATGGACTGATTGTTTTCAGGGTTTGGATTTTAATTTTGCAGTTACGGCGAATGAAGTGGAGGCGCTGCATGAGCTGTTCAAGAAGTTGAGTAGTTCGATATTTGACGACGGCCTGATTCATAAGGTTAGTTTGATGTTTGGATTTTGGGAAATTGAGTAGAATAATTACAGGGAATTGGATTGTTTAATTATGTGCATATTGGATCCATTTTATTCCCTATGAGTTCAGTGTCAGTTCCAGTATCGATATGAATTATACTTCTTACTATTCATATGTTATTGCATAAAATAAATATAACATACCAATTCGTTATGTATGGATGATGAGATTACATTGATATAGGGCCAATTCCAATAGCGTATTGAATGTTCCCGTTGGCGTTCATCCAGCATGAATTGAACCTACGAATTTGACAATTATGAATTGGGCGCTTTAACCATTCAGCCATGGATGCATAACATGGATCGTCGTACATCGTGAATAACCAAATTTCAATCGAAATGGAATCTTTAGGAGGAATCAATAAAGCAATAATCAGTGAAGCGCCATCCATTTGCTGAGGAGAGAAAACTTGTTTAATGATCAGGCTCTTGATGGTATTAGTTTCCGATACGTTTTTGATACAAGAGCTCTAATTAAAAGTATAGAAATGTTGATAACTAAATTAATGACACGCTATTTGGTTTCAAGGTAAACCTTCTTACCCATTTGCTAACTTGCTAGATGCCATTCAACTCAACATAGGAAGCTACGACGAATCCCAAAACAAAAGAAGCATCTCAAGATATGCCAACGAAGAAGACAGTAGTATGTCAAGAATGGCACCATCCCACATATTTTTTCTACTCACAAGAATTGTGGTGTTTATCACATTCCCTTACTCAGTAGAAATGGACAATGGAAGAAGCTATTCAACTTCTTCAAAGCTGTGTTACATAACTAAAACTCTACAACCAAAAATCATTTTTCGTGGAGTCTTGTAAGTGTTTTAATATTCAACAACGAACCTTGATCCCAAATTAGTCGGGGATTCAGGAACTCAGACAAGGAGAATAAATTGTTATAATCCTGTTTATAGTATTAATTTACTTTGTGCGAAATGCAAGACAATGGTTGAGAACTCAAGTTACTGATTGATGATTCCTGTTGTTCTTCTGCTGTTTTGTTGTCATGTTCTTGTGACTTTTGTACTGCTTTTGATTTGATATTATGTATGTGTATAAGAATATTTGTTGTTGTTCTAATTCTAAAGTGACAAGGTTGTTAACAACTAAATTTTTTACCTGTCTATTCATTTTCTAGGAAGAGCTTCAATTGGCACTGTTCAACACTCCATCTGGCGAGAATCTTTTTCTGGACAGAGTAAATACCTTATAACTCCTTTCTTTGAATAGCTCACAGTCAGAGAGTAACACCGTGGCTTACATAGTTTATTTTGCATCTTGATTTAGTTATATGCCATGGCCTCCTAGATGTTTAAATTTGTAGTTGGTTCTGGATTTCAAAAAAAAAAAAAAAAACTCGTATTTCTTTTGAACTTAATACGCTTTAGGTAGGACTAGAAGAAGCATAAATAAAAGTGAAATTAGTTATAAATGGTTCAAACTAGAAACAAGTTTTGAATAAAAAACATGACTCTTACAATGTGAGCAGTTTGACGCAAAATGGAAAGGAATATCTAAAATTCAATGCAGCTGCTTGTCAATCTGATGAAATATGTTTTTCTTTTCTGATAGTTTTTTTTATGATTCAATTCTTCTGACTTTATCAATCGCATGGAAATGTTGCAAAAAATAGAGTATACTTACGAGTCAGGGACTTAAGTACAATACATCTTCCCCATTTTTCTGAGTCTTATATGTTGTTTTTGCTCAACATCTTTTCTTTGGGAAATATTTATACATTATATTATGTAAATATATGATGTTGTCTTACTAGATGAGAGGTCTTGGATATAAGTCACTGATAAATTGACTTGAAAGAGTGCTTGATGTTTGGTAGCCAAATTTTGAAATAATTTATCTTCGTTTGCCTCACAATCGTTTTCACTGTGGTTGATGTCAACCTCAGCCATGACAATTGCGATGCTTCAGCATTAGGATTTTGATTTTTGAATGTATAATATACTTTGCGACGTAGAATTTGTGATCTCCTTGTTTATAGTTAAAGGAATAACAAATGACTATCGATATGTATCTTTAGCTGAACCTCTACTTGTTACTCCTTGGTTGTTTATGATTTTCTAATTTTCTCCATCCACTAAACCACTGACTTTATCTGTTCAGGTATTTGATCTTTTTGATGAAAAGAAAAATGGTGTAATTGAATTTGAAGAGTTTGTCCATGCACTCAGTGTCTTCCATCCTTGTGCTCCCATAGAGGAGAAGATTGATTGTATGGCCTGAAGTGTTTTACTTCTCTTGCGGCTTGCATAATATGATGATATCTATACATGCTAATGAGTGTGCCCCATTCTGATTTGACATCTCGCAGTTGCGTTTAGGTTGTATGATCTGAGACAAACCGGATATATTGAGAGGGATGAGGTGTGTGTCTGCACATCTTTAGTTAATTTCTTGCTTTAGTTGCCTCTTTTAGTGCTTTAATGCTATTTTTATTATATATATATATATATATATAGAGAATAGGAGGCACTAGTAAAAGCCAAGCATTTTGTCATTTTAGGGACAAAACACAACTTGGTTTTTAAAAGAACACTTAAATTGGGCAATCAGTGAGTAGTGTCTTCTGCATTAATGCTTGAACCTGCAGACTGCAGTTGTCAAGAGTTACCGACAATACATGGCTTCATGACATTGACGAAGATTTTGAAGGATTCTTCCCTTGTGTTAATGAGGAATGTATTCTTGTTCTAGTTTAGGAATTTGAGGATAGGAAAAGGCTTGCTATGGGGAAAGTGTAGGAGGCTGGATATCTAATTTGCATTAGTTATTGTAATTTCCAGGTTAAGCAAATGGTAATTGCTATTCTAATGGAATCAGACATGAAGCTGTCAGATGAACTTCTTGAAGCCATTATTGACAAGGCAAGTTCAATGTTTTCTTTTCTAATTTCTATATTACAGATTTCCCTACCCCCTCAGCATGTACATTCTGCTTCGCGTAAAACAACTTTACTTACTGCATCCCGTTTAACAGATAAATTATTGGATGCTTAGATGCAGTATTTCGTTCTTTATGAAGCAATATAATACCAACCTAGCTTCTTCAATGAGTTCTTGTCCATATTGACGTTTTGTGTCTTTGTTTCCTATCTTCTTCTGCATACTCTTATGTTTTATTTGGTTAATTGGGCAGACATTTGCCGATGCTGATGCGGATCAAGATGGTAGAATTAACAAAGATGAATGGAAGGATTTTGTGATGCGAAACCCCACCCTTCTGAGAAACATGACTCTTCCTCATTTGAAGTATGCCTCTTCTGCACTTCATCCCTTTCTACAATATCTGTTACTTCCATTATTTTCCAAGTCCTATTTGTCATCCAATATTGATGTTATGTTGCTGATACAAAGAGTGCACTCATAACTCCATTAGACATGTACAAAGAGTGCATTCTTACTTTTTTTTCCAATTCAGCTGTCAGTAATTTATAATTACACCCTCTTTATGGTCCTAAACTAATATCAAACCTCATTCATCTTACAAAACTGGTTTGCTCCATACATGTATTTGCCTAAAGTGACTTCGTCAAGCACTGTATACTGATCGACTTCTTCACACGAATGATAAGTGAGTTAGTTGATAGTATTTTGAGATAAGGAGCTGTTTATTTCTTTGCTGAATTCAACTGTATTTTATTCTCTGTATAGGGACATCACAACAGTATTTCCAAGTTTCATTTTTAACACTCAAGTCAATGAGTGAGAGGACATGTAGCTGGAAGCAATGGATACACTATTGAGTATCAAAGAAGTTGAGCTTTGCGCCTCCCGCAGTGCTCTAAAGCCACCTAAAAAAAAATGGGAATTTGTTTCTACTTCAAAGCAATGGTGGTATCATCTGCGAGTTTGGTAGTTAATTCCCAGTACTGCTAACAAGCTCTTGAATCCTTCATCACGATCAACTTAGTCCGGACGCCGGAATCTGGTGTGTATTGCATGTCAGCTGGATTGGATTGGATTGAAGCATTTGTTTTGTAAAAAAAGCCAAATTGATAAAGCTGAATATATTGAAAGTGTTGTAAATTGGATGACCATTTTACCAAGCTTATGAATGATCACATTGTCAAGCATGACTCTCACATTGAATTGTAACATCAAGTATGACTTCTACATTGAATGTAACTTGTACACTCTACATAACTTGTATTCAACTCCAATGTATAATCACTTGTCTATGTATTGTCATGTAACTTGTAATCCTCTCCAATGTACACCAACTCTTTCATGTATTGTCTATGTTGCTTGTGACGTGTTGTATGACTTGTGGTGTATGTATAACTTGTACACATTGTATAAGTACAATTATCATCATCACCAAATGACCTACATAAAGGGTGTCAACCCCATTGTAATTCACACACCAATGTATGAATGAAATCTTTACATTCTAATCTCTAGCACTCTTCTCTCTTGTCTCTTCTTCTCTACTTGTTCTAGTAGTTCTTAGTTTATGCCTTCTATACTTAAGTCTCTAGCAAGTCCAACTTAAGTTCTAGTTGGCTTACAACTTAGTTTACAACACGTTATCAGCACGAGCTTGCTCTAGCATTAAGGAGATCTTGAAGTTCAAGAAGGCTTGTTAAGGAGACAAAGCTATGAAGGTATAACTTTTGTTATTTAAATAAGTTCAATTTATTTCTATATTATCATGGTTGATTCATTTTATTACATGCATCACTTCTATATGCATACTTTATTCATATAATATGCATTATAACATCACCAATTACGAAAGTATGCTCGTAGTTGCGTCTTGTACGATCTTCTACATCGAAATCAAAAGTCAATGTGTGACATATAGTTTTTCTCTTAAAACTACAAACGATTAGTTATTGTTCTATTCTTGATTTTATAATACAAATAATGCTATAAGTTTGAGTTGACAGTGGGTAAGCCTTGTCCCCGGTAAAGCTAAACATTGAAAGGGAGACGGGTTATCCCGTTCGAGGAGGCATGGTATTAAGTAGACTATTTCTCGCCACCCAACTTAGAGGTTGTCCCATCAACTCATACGAATAGTATATTTTGTTTATTAATGAATCAAGTTGTGAACATATATTTAATCATATGTTATGTTTTTACATAAAAAATGGAAAACTATTTTATATTAAATTTATTTTCAAAATATTATTCAACCATAGTTGAATTTGTTGCCTTATTATATTACCGACAATAATTACTTGTCATGACAATTAGATACTACAATTTGTGAATAAAGCATATATGCAAAACGTGTGTTATACACAATCATTCGCCAATTTCTCTTTAGAGACTCGAAAAGTGAATATTTCACTTTGTATATCTTTTCACCTCATAGAGTTATAAATATATAAATACCAAAAAAAAGTAATGCTCCAAAAGCTCAAAATGAGCGGTTAAGTCTCAAGCTACAAAATTTAATCAGTCAAATATTAATTATAATTCCGCAATTTTAATTACCTTTATGTTGAGGCTATGTGGAAATATGACTGATGAGACAATAAAAAGAAGGTCACGTGGCCCGCCTCGATTTATTGCTGCAACAAATATCGAGTGCGCACGTCAATCCAATAAATATTAAGGATTGATTTCTTGTCTCATGGTAGCTGAGTAAAATAATGAGATATTATAAATATAATATCGCTCTCGTCCAATTAGTTCAGCTTCAAATTAAGAAGCATATGTTGCATATAATGATCATGATCGCAATAACAAATTTATGGACGTGGAAAATGTGAAAATATAAGGTAAAGGTCGTATTGACAATTCCACCAAAAATTGGAATAAAAGTGGTGCACCACTACAAATGGCAAATAATTATTGACAATGAGCGCTCATAATTGTGACATTTTTTGGTCATATATGAAAGGCTATTTTGCCTAAATATTTTCATATATATACCCGAATATTTTTGTGATCTTTACCATGCCTTCAAAATCAAAGGCAAAATATTATGAATTTTATCATTGAAAATGGCTCGATAAAACATGCACATCGAGATGTGTTTAAATCGTGACCTAAATATGGGCGATGAGTTTATGTCTTGTGTATCGTGCTACATGCATGTACATTATAATATAAAAGTGAATATTTCTCGAATTCGAACTTAGCGGAGGCTAATGTTCAGGCAATATCTGTTACAACAATTATATTGTTAATGCCTTGTTCAGAAGAAGTTTACTCAGAATAATAGAAAATTTATCTATATGAATATGATTTAATCTGAGTATAATATTATCGGCTTTAACTTCTGGAATATATAAGGCACATTAAAACGAATGTCCTCATAAATCAATGTCATTCATAATGTGGAAAGATCTATTTGATTATCCATAATCATCAATAATGCGAATATATCGTAAATTCGCACGGACATCCATTATCGAATCGGATTTTTTATCACCTGAGATTATCTCAAGGCAAATCAATAGGAGACGTATATTGATTTAACCCTCCATTAATCATATTATAAGATGTCTTGGATCCTTAATAGGGAAATTATTTATAGCAAGTTTTGCTAATTGTCACTTTGATGAAGCAATTTTCCCACCATTAGGGGGAGATATAAGCCAATTCAAAAGGAATGGCGTGAAATTGCTTTGAAACACATCAAATTGCATTAAATTTGTTGTATTATGATCCATGTATAAATTAATATGAACTCAAAGTTCAAAGGATCATTCAGTAGCAACAAATTATGAATCAATTACTTGATGCAAGTACTATACACAAAAGAGTGACAATCATATGCTTCAGCATTAAATGGTTCATATAAAAAATGATGTCCATGTGCAACAAAATGCACAAGATGTCTCACCCATGTGAACATGAGGGGGAGAATCAAAATGAGTTATTGGTTCGTGTATTGCACTCTTTTTCCTTTGCTATGGTTTTATCCCACTGGGTTTTCCTAGCAAGGTTTTTAATGAATCAATCCTAACATTATTATACTCCATATAAAAAAATAAATAAATTTGAGAGCAATGTACTTTTTTTCCTATACTAGATTTTTTTCCTACAGGGTTTTTCTAGTAAAGGTTTTAATGAGGCATATATATATTCTCTCAACGTGTATCAATGTGTTGCATTCTTTTCCTTAGCTATGGTTTTATCTCACTGGGTTTTCCTAGCAAGGTTTTTAATGAGGCAATCAATAATATTATACTACAAATCAAGATTGACGAGAATATTGTACTCTTTTTCCCATACTAGATTTTTTCCACAAGGTTTTCTAGTACAGGTTTTAACGAGGCATATTCTCTCAGCAAGTGTCATCCAAGGGGAAGTGTTGTAAATTGGATGACCCTTTAACCAAGCTTATGAATGATCACATTGTCAAGCATGACTCTCACATTGAATTGTAACATCAAGTATGACTTCTACATTGAATGTAACTTGTACACTCTACATAACTTGTATTCAACTCCAATGTATAATCACTTGTCTATGTATTGTCATGTAACTTGTAATCCTCTCCAATGTACATCAACTCTTCCATGTATTGTCTATGTTGCTTGTGATGTGTTGTATGACTTGTGGTGTATGTAATAACTTGTACACATTGTATAAGTACAATTATCATCATCACCACCAAATGACCTATATAAAAGGTGTCAACCCCATTGTAATTCACACACCAATGTATGAATGAAATCTTTACATTCTCATCTCTAGCTCTCTTCTCTCTTGTCTTTCTTCTCTACTTGTTCTAGTAGTTCTTAGTTTATGCCTTCTATACTTAAGTCTCTAGCAAGATTAACTTAAGTTCTAGTTGACTTACAACTTAGTTTACAACATAAAGTAATTTAAAGGAATTGTATGATATTTATTTGGTTGCCTGCAATTCATCTCTGCATATTTGCGTTTCTTTCTGCTTTTTAAGCATATACTAGCATGTAAGGCTCTTTGCTTTATACCAATGCAGATTGTTCACTTTTTAAAAAGTTGATTAATGTGGAGCTTTATAACATATTTATGAGTTCAAGAGTATCAAGTTCATAACACCATATATTATTGTATGGATAATAATTAACAAAAGGTGAGTTTTGTGATTTAAAAAAAATGCTTTTTATTTTTTATTTATAGAATTAGGAATTGAGGCTTTGTTGTTGTTATTGTGAATCTCTGAAGTTTTAGTGCTTTAGTATACCCTTGACTATTCAACAAGAGATGCACCCTATCTCAAAGAAATGCTATGGAAAGACGACTCAAATTGGCGATCTTCTATCAACGCTTGCGCCGTAAGGTAGCCAATCGAAGATCAAATATTTTTTTTTATATTTTTTTTTTTTCATAAAACTACAAACACACAGTAACAATATGTTGTTTTCTGGCAAAAGAATCCCAATACACTTAACATTTAAAATATTTTTTCTATGATAAAATAAATTCAAAGTATACCTTTTATCATTCTTGCTATCCAATCTATATTAAACATGTGCAGGGTTTGCTAGTTTATTCCTTTGCCTTACAAATGGATAATCGCTTTCATAATTCACAAAACCAAACTACTTTTGTGCTTCAAGCCTTTATAAAACAAGTAAAAAATTTTAACATATACCAGAGAGATCATTGCCAATGTACAACTCCACTCGAGAAAAAAAAAAAAAAAAAAAAAATATGCACTAGCTTAAGTTTGAAGCCTACTTAAAGCTCTTAAATTCTTACTTCAATTAGAATACCAAGAAAAACCATATACATTTTTCAATAACAACAAATAACTAGGGAAGAACAAGCCTCAATTTCAAATTAGTTGAAATCGACTACATGAATCAAACCCTTCCATTCGACATAATTTGTCATGAAAAGCCAATAAATTCGAATAAAAAGTCATTGTGATAGCTAATTGTTCAACCTGTATTTAAACATAAACACGCCACAGGATTAAGAGACTATGTGGGTAGGAATGCGTTTCTTTCAAAACTTTGTCTCTAGAAGTTCTTCTCAAAGAATATGGGACCAATAAAAAGGAGGTCCTCAAATGTGACAGTTTTTATCTTCTTTTTTGACAATGGTGACAGTTTAACTTGATTTGAACCAAAAAAAGGAAAAATGAAACAAAATAAAAATGAGACATCATAACATGAGGTTTGAGAGAATATCAGTACAGATGAATAAATTACAGCGTATGAATGAAGTCGCCAAGTCGCTTACAAGTCCGCTGCAAAGAGAATCACGCTGAGAATTTCACACCTTCATCATCTGCAGAGGTCCCCTTGAAGATTGTAGCCTTGCCCTTATGTTCTAGCAGTTTCAAAGCTCTCATCAATATCGTGCGGTCCATCCCATGAAGTTCTGCAAGCAAGTGGTAGAATTAGAAGACACACTTTAGTTCCTCAAGGATATTAGCCTAGGATTTATCAATGACACATCATAAGCTTGAATCAATGACAGTCTCATGAAGATTCAAATTCATGTGGTGGACACACAGCAGTTTTTTTTTTTTTTAAGAAACAAAAAAAAAAAAAACTGATCATCAAAATGATATAGCAAGATTGATCAAACAAAACAAGAGTTGGCCTAGTTCGAAGGACCCAAATCCTTGAGAATTCATCGTAGGATAGCATCAATTTTAACCTCCCATGCCAGATGTTCAATAACTCAATAATGGATGGCCACAATACGATGAATGTTTAAGCAACAATTTAGGGTTGACAAACCACTAAATAAAGTTACCAAAGGGGTCTGTGGCACAATGGCTTAGATCGCACAGTCCTTAACTAAAGGTATCGGTTTCGAGCCATGAATGGAACAAATTTAAACCTTTGACGAAGAGCTTTGTCACAACCTAGGCCTTACCTGGCTCGAACCCGAATTAGTCAGGGCCTATTGGGCTTTGGATACCGGGTGGCTTAAGACCAAAAAAAGAAAAAAAAGCTCAAGAAGGACCAAAGTTATGTGCTTCTGCACTCCCACGAGCTTATGATCAAGGATCGAAACTTCGATTTCGCCTTATAATCCACCCTCTTGATAATCGAAATTAATTCGGAGAAGTTTAATTCGATATGGAGAATTTTGGTAAAAATTCGCCAACTTAGAGAAGGTTAGAAAATTTTTATTTAAATGGTCAATAAACTAAAACTCATTTTATAGGATATCAAAACAAGCACAATTATGCATGTATACCTAAAAAATTTACAATTTAATGGTTTTAAATCAATTTTATAGGCATTAGGCATGCAAACTGTGTATGGTAGATCACTTTTTAGTGATAATAATTGCACTTAATTTGATTCTCTAACTATTTTATTAATTGCACATTCACATAGGATTAAAATTATGAAACATGCTTTTTTAAATATGGGTTAGTATTTAAAGCAAAAGAAAATAACCATATTTTGACATTATACATCAATAAAAAACTACAAAGTATTGTAGAGATGTGTGTGCAAAAGTGAATCTTGATGCGTGCATTGAACCTTGATGCAAAATCAAGGGATCACATGATCGGTGTAGAGGTGTGTGTACAAAAGTGAGTCACTCTCAAATTCTCAATAACCCCCAAAAGCCACCATCAATTACAACCCTTAACCCTTTCGTTTCCCACACACATATTCTATTTTTTTGACCAAAAATTTTGCAGTTTCTCTTTGTTTTTAGCAATTCATATCAATTTGTAAGTGTTGTCGATTTTGAACATTAACTTCGGAGACGTTTTGTAGTTTTTAAACTAAACGTGAACTTCGTTTCGATCCCTTCAACTTCGATAAACTTCGCCTAAACTTCGGCTAATTTTATCGAATTTTTGTTCCTTGCTTATGATAGAGAACAAAGAAAAGGCTACGACAACAACATAGTCTCTGTCCCAAATTAATTGGGGTCGGCTAAATGGATCAAACTCTTCCATTGTGCTCAATTTAGTGCAATTGATGATGAGCTTTCCAAACTATTCAAATCCCTCATAATTAATGCGTCCCAAGTTAACTTTAGTCTACCCCTACCTCGCCGAATTTCTTCAATTTCTATTGAGTCAAGTTTTTTAGTGGGGACATTTGTAGGTTGCCTAGGGTCCGAATGGGAACGAGTCCGGACACCCCCTCCTAACAACGACTAAAAGTAGTGTCCGGACCCGGACCCGTTTTGAAAACGGAAAAAATTTTATGTCCGGTCCCGTATTATTGGAAAAAAATTAGACGTCCGTTTTGTCCGCTTTGTTTTTTAGATTTCAATATCAAAATTATTCATCTGTTCCATTTATTGTTTAAAATTTCACGACCAAAATGATTCGTCTACTTACAAAAAAATAAAAGAATTAGAGACCTCCTTATAATCACTTAATTGAAAACATCATAACATAGAAAACTAATACGTGACTGAAAGTTTTTAAAACATCTTTGAAAATCAAAGTTTCACACATATCAAATTTTTAAAACATCTTCTAATGTCTTTCATCAAATCACCAAAGATCTTGACCACCTAAGAGTGAACAAATCTAAGAGTCTGCCACTGAAAGAGACTTTATCTTGAGAGAGAGAAAGAGTGGAGTGAGTCGAGAGAAGAGAGACGAGAGACAAGAGGGGTACTTCAAGCAATAGGTGAAAGAGTAGGCCAAGTGCAGCAAAAGAGTAAGTCGCCAGCAGATATGGAGAGCAAGAGGGGTGAGAGGAGAGAAGTGAGATTAAAGACGACGGATAGAGAAGGAGAGCCGAAAATGTGTGTGCAGAGTGAATCGTAAACCACAAAGTTAGGGTTTCTTATTTACATAGTATGATGAAATTACAATAATACCCTTATAAATTAATCACTAAACGGGTACCGATTTTTAAAAAAACTTTGTCCAGACCCGGACCCGTTATTAAAACTGATACAAAAAATTGCCCAATCCCATATTTTTTTAAGAAAAATCGTGTCTGGACCCGTTTAAAGCGGGTACGAACAAAACCGGACAAACGGGTCTGGACACAATTTACCAGCCCTATTTGCAATTGAACAAACTACCGCAACCGCCCTTCCATAAGCTTTGTGTCAATTGGTGCTACTCCTACTTGTCTTTGAATTTCTATATTCTTATTCTATCTTTATGAGTTTTACCACACATTCACCTAAGCATCATCGTTTCTGCTAAAAAGGAAACCACAAGAAAACGAAAAAAGAAATGTTCAAATTAAAAGATTGCCCGTTCCTCGAGATTCAATTCCGTAGCGTATTTCTTCCACCGTTAGAACACCGTCTTCGAATCCGTTGTCCTTCACCTGATTATGAGTTGAAGGATTATATTAAAAACATGCTAGCAACTAACACATATTTTCAAGTTGAGAATGGTTTTCAACTCACAAAGCTTAAAATACAATCAGCCCAATCTTGAATCCGAAGCCGAGAATAAGACATTTCTTGTGTCCTTTGTCTACCCATTCCGCTCGTCCTTAGAGACACAAATACCTTATGAGCTGATTAATGAGCTAAAAAACTAAGATCATATTATTTTATATGAAGCACAAGAACTCAACATACCTTCTTGGACCAAGGCTGACAGGAAAACCTCCCTAGCTTCATGACTTAGAGATCCTGGGTACAAACAAACCATATAGTAAGATCTTTACTACGGAGCAATGGAATTAACACACCCTCATTTGGATAACTAAAGAATGAACAATAAAAACCATATTTGTTGCGCGGCCTAATGAAATTACACGGATCTCTTAGGAGTTCATGTACTGTGCCCGGTTGCAGAGCATATATGTAGAAAAAGGAAGAGGTTTCATGCAACTTGATCGTAACATGGAATGTTCTAAGATAGAATATTCACTGCCATTATGCATCACAAACAATATATTTCAACTATACCCTTCCAAGAATCTCTACAATCAAACAACGGAAACTGAAAGCTAAGACAACCAACTCATATGTTTGGGTTGGCGGTTCGGAGCCTTCGAACCAATAAGCTAAATAGACAGTTGGTCCATCAAGAATAATATGCTACATGGAATTTTAAATGGTAACAGGATTCATGGGGCATACAAGATGGCCAATAGGCTAAGAGTTGTGTGAGCTAATAATGAAAAAAAAAAAAATTACATATGTTTGTTAATTAGAGATCTTCCGGGCAACATCTTTGAGGTGCTATCTACAAATTTCACCCGGCAAAAGTACCATATTTTTCTCTTATTACAGTGCATGGTCATGCTAATTTGGGATACATTAACTAGGAACGATTTAGAGGATTTGGAAAACACACCATCAACTGCACTAAATCAAGCGCAATGGAAGATTTTGATCCATGTAGTCAGCCCCAACTAATTTGGAATTGAGGCTTTGTACAAAGGCATGGTCGAAAGAGTTACCCAAAGATTGAAAATTTCAAAACGAGAATCCAACCAACAATAGCTTTGCATAACCACGAGTTGCACAAAAACACTAAAAAGGGAAAAAAATCAATCTAGCACGCAACAACAACAAAGCCTCCCGCCTAAATCAAAAGAAAACGGCTAAAATATTTCTTCCAAGTGTGATTTTCTGACGCTCTGTCCAATTTTTTTGGGAATTAAAAAAGGAAGAAGAAAGGAATGCTGGTTGTAAGTGCTACACTTCCAAGGCTTATGTGTGCCCATTGAACTTATTAATAACTAAATCATGATTAAACATCTTTTTTTTAAGTAACCGTGGGAATCCAGACACTTTTTGTCTAACTAATCCCACGAACCCTGAGATTGCACAACAAGACCACCAGTGGCCCGATGTTTGGTTGAAATGGAGAATCGAAACTGAGGTCGTGCGCCTAACCCACACAACCCTGTCTTCGCCCTTACCACTAGGCCACACCTATCCGGGTTTGATTAAACATCTTTGAATAACACCTTTCAGAGTTTAAAGTGATTCAACATTCATGCAGCTATCCAATAGAAGAAACCAAATATACAATTTCAGGAAAACAAAAATTGCTGATTAGACCACAAAAGGACTGAACATCTGCTCATTAAAGAGGGCCTTACTGAAAGAAACAACTCACTTTCAATTACTGGATTTGCGAAAAGTGGAAATTCCTCTTCAAGTCCAATCACAAATACCTTCTGTGTTCTACAATAATCAATTATCAGCTCCTTCCATAGTTGAACCTGCTTTTCCCTTGTGTCCCTTATAGACTGCAAACTGAAGATTAGGTTGGATCGTCACAGAAATATTAGAATCGAAATAAAATATGCAAAGCTTTCAAAAAAAAAAAAAAAAATGCAAAATATGACTTTTTTTCTCTTAATATTTAAGTGAATAAGCTGCCACAAGGATCCAACAGAATGATCATCGAGAGTAACAAGGAGGAGAAGAGAATTGAGTTTACTTCGACTAAAGTTAGAAGTACTAGCAGCATTTATATGGTTGTGGCAAGTGGGCTATTTTGTTTCTCAATAAGGCCTTGGATTATGATCTCACTTCGAAGCAGATGTACAAGAATATCTATACAAAGCCTCAATTCCAAATTAGATGGGATCGAGTTTTGAATTCATAAAGGCAAAAGAGAACAGATTTCCATGCCTCACTCATAACACATCCCGTGTAAGGAAAGATAAAAGCAGAAATTCTCTAACCGGGTGATTGCGGATCTAATGAGAACTTTCATCAGGATTTTCAATGACTTAGATGTCCCTTTTTTTTTCTCCAAGGCTTCCAAATTGAAGGGACTGAGTTAAAAGTCCTTGATGCATAACTGGCTCATTCTAGGACCCAGAGTTGAATTTGAAAGGGAGAAACAAGTATACGGCAAACTTCTAGAATCCGCCAACAAAATTTGTGGTTCATGGTTAACAATCTTGCCTTCCTTTCTTGTATGCTTTATTAGTCATAGAATAATGAAACCTAAGAAAAGCATTATAGACATGCTTTCACCTTATAACAACAATTCTGATGGCAACTTGCCTAACTTCTAAATTATCTAATTCGAGACGGGAAGAGAGCATACTCGCAAACATTAAATTACAAAATATAATATCATGCATCACATTGAAAATTCAACCAATTGAACCATAACGCAAAATAATGTACGGTAAGGTGAAAAGAAATTAAAAACATTCAGAACAAAGTGTTCAAGAGATTACGTGAAGTATGGCGGATAGTTGAAGAAGTGGGGTAACTTGAAATCTCCCAACTTTTGCATCTCTTTTCCTCTATTCCCTCCTTTTACAAGAATCTTCACACAGCAGTCAGAAAATATAAACAAATAAATAAATACAAGATACACACTCTCCACATTTGGTAGAATATATCAGTTACAATGCAGAACAAAAACGACACAACAATATAAAAATAAATAAAACACCAAAAACTAATAACAATGCTAATAAACATAAATTCACCAACAACCAGTTGGTTCGAGTGGCAAGGGACTCATCCCCCTAAAGCAAGGTCTTGGTTTCGAGTTTTGTGGATGGGTTGGAGGGCCACCCTCGAAAGGGGTCCAACAATGCCCAAGAATGGACTAGTCGCCGCATTTGGCGCCGATACAACTTAGGGACTTGGGTTGAAATTAGCAGCTTTTTAAAGCCAATATTACACTACATACATATACAAAAAATCCCCAAAAGTGGAGCACAATCTTACTAAAAATGTTCTACACATCAGATACCAACTCAATGTGAATTCATTCTCTTAATTAACACTGCCAAACCCAATAATCATCAAAAAAATGAGTAATTGAGACTGATATCAGAGGTGAAACAAATCAAGTTCCCAAATTGAGACACTCGGAGTTAAAAAGATTCGATTTTTCACCCACCAAGATGTTAAAATCAACGAATTACTTGATTCCCACTAAAGATTAGACAAAAATGCTAGATTTTTACCTTGTAGAACCAAAACCCTAAAATCGGAACCGATAGTCGCCTCGATCGAACAAATTATAGATCGCCAGTGCAAAACCCTAAGCCCATCAACGGTGAGGACACGAGATCTTCAACACGGACGCGAATTCATCGACATTGATTAGTTCGAATAGATCAAATTTAGGGTTTTTCAAGATTCAGTTCACAAAATCGACGAGAATGGTGAGTGAGTGAATGTTTAACAGGTGGGATAAAAGCACACATAGACCCTTCAAGGCTCACCGGCTCTCCGACTCGGTAGCTGAGTTTGTGAGTTTTGGGGACTTTTAGGGGGTGATTTGTCTAATGACAGACTTAAGGAGCCGATTAAGAATCAGTGAGACTTGAGGGGTTTATTTGGAATTTCTCCCACTTCAAATGGAGTAAAAAGTCTAAATTAGTTAAATGTGTTGTAAATTGAGTTGAAACTTGCTAAGAACTAGAGAAGGAAAATAGAAGACTAAGAACTTCTACTACTACAAATTACTACTACAAAGGAAAAGAGAAGAAATAAGATAGTTGGAATGAGAAGTTTTCATTCAACTTGGTGTGCTCTTACAATGAGGTTATCACCCTTTATATAGGTCATTTGGTATGATGACAAATGTGCCTTAGCAATGTGGGACAATTAACATATACACCCCATGTCATACAACACTTTACAAGTAATCAATGTGGGACAATTAACACATACACCCCATGTCATACAACACATTACAAGTAATTTGACAATACATGGAAGAGTTGGTGTACATCGGAAATGACAATACAAGTTACATGACTACACAATATGTTGGTGTGCATGCATGGTCATCCACACTTCACAACACTCCCCCTTGGATGACATTTGCTTAGAGATTGTGCCTCGTTAAAACTTTTACTAAGAAAAACTCTGTGGGAAAAAATATAGTAAAAGAAAAAGAGTACACTATTCTCATAAAATATTAAGACGGCATAATATTGTTAAGATTGCCTCATTAAAAACCTTGCTAGGAAAACCCAATGGGATAAAATCATAGCTAAGGGAAAAGAGTGCAATACACTAATCAATAACTCCCCTCACGTGAACATGGGTGAAACTTGTTCGCTTTCTTTGCTTGCAATGTCTTTAAGTTTACGCAAGCCAATATCATATGTAAGCCTTTTAAATGTCGTAGTTGGTAAGGCTTTTGTGAATAAATCAGCAAGATTATCTCTCGATCGGATTTGCTTGACATCGATTTCACCGTTCTTCTTACAAAGCTCATGCGCATAAAAGAATTTTGGTGAAATATGTTTTGTTCTCGTCCCTTTTATGAATCCTTCACTTAATTGTGCAATACATGCCGCGTTATCTTCATATAATATGGTCGGAGAATTTTTTATTGAAGACAATCCACATGATTCTTGAATATGTTCAATCATGTTTCTCAACCATACACATTCACGACTTGCTTCATGAATTGCAAGTACTTCGTAATGGTTGGAAGAAGTAGCAACCATTGTTTGTTTTATCGACTTCCATGATATAGCAAAGATACTACCACATGTGAATACATATCCCGTTTGAGAACGGGCCTTGTGGGATCGATAAAAATCCAAAGATCAAGATAACCTTGAGATTCAATTTTACCCTTCTCGAGTAGAATAAATCCATGTCACTTGTTCCTCGAAGATATCGAAAAACATGTTTAACCCCATTCCAATGTCTTCGAGTTGGTGAAGAGCTATATCTTGCTAGTAGGTTGACAAAGAAAAGCAATGTCAGTCTTGTAGATAGCTTGCAAGATACATAAGTGCACCAATTGCACTTAAATATGGTACATCCTCCCACCAAGTAGCTCTTCATCACTTTCATGAGGTCGAAATGGATCCTTATCCACTTCAAGTGATCCGACAACCATTGGAGAGCTCAATGGATGCGCCTTGTCCATATAAAATCTTTTTAATATTATTTTTTCAATATAATTTGATTGATGGACAAATACTCCACTTGAAAAATGTTCAATTTGCAAATCAAAACAAAGTCTTGTTTTTCCAAGTTCTTTCATCTCGAATTCTTTTTTCAAGTATTCGGATGTTCTAACGATGTCTTCGTGGTTTCCCACTATATTTAAATCATCAACATATACAGCAATAATCATAAATCCTGTTGATGATCTTTTAATGAAGACACATGGGCAAAGCGGATTATTTACATATCCTTCTTTCAGTAAATAATCACTAAGGCGTTTGTACCACATTCGTCCGAATTGTTTCAATCCGTACAAAGACCTTTGTAATTTTATAGAATGCATGTTATGAGGTTTTGATTTTATTTCTTCGGATATTTCAAATCATTCAGGGATTTTCATATATATCTCACTGTCTAGAGATCCGTACAGATATGCTGTAACGACATCCATTAAATGCATATCAAGCCCTTCAGAAACTGCAAGGCTTATTAAGAACCGAAATGTGATCGCATCTATAACAGGAGAATATGTTTCCTCATAATCAATGACAGGTCTTTGTGAGAAACCTTGAGCTACAAGTCTTGCTTTATACCTTGTAACTTCATTTTTTTCGTTTCTCTTTCGTACAAATACCCATTTATATCCAACGGGTTTTATGTCATTTGGTGTTTGAACGATCGGTCCAAAAACCTCTCGCTTCCTTAACGAGTTTAGCTCGCTTGGATAGCCTCTTGCCATTTTTGCCAATCGTCTTTTTCGACATTCGTCCACTGATCGTGGTTCTGGATCATCATCATTTTCACATATTTCAAAAGACACATTGAAAGCAAATATATCATCAGGAACAATTTTATTTCGATCCCAAATCTTACCAGAGTTTAAATAATTTATTGAGATCTCATTATTTTCATGTTTTTCCTCTTTTTCTAGAGGTCGTTGTCCCTCGTCAGGAACAACTAGTTCTGATAAATCCTTATCAAAGGATTCTTGTGCTTTCTCAGAAGTATTTTGATTTGTATATATTTTTACTCCCATTTTCCTCTTTCGAGGAATTGTATCCTTTGAACCAACCGGTCTTCCACGCTTTAAGCGTTTAGCTGGTTCTTGTGCATTTTGTTGCACAGAGACATCAATTCTTGCAGGAGCATTTACAGCTGGAATATGTGATTTTGTCACTTGTTTCGCATCTGTAAATACATCAGGTAATTGATTTGCGATTTGTTGTAAATGAATGATCTTTTGAACTTCAAGTTCACACTGATTTGTGCGTGGATCATAATGTGATAAAGTTGATGCATTCCAAGCAATTTCGCGCCATTCCTTTTGAATTGGCTTCTTATCTCCCCCTAATGGTGGGAAAATTGCTTCATCAAAGTGACAATCAAAGAAAACGTGCAAGAAATAAATCCCCTGTTAAGGGCTCAAGGTATCTTATAATGGACGATGAGTTACATCCAACGTAAATCCCAAGTTTTCGTTGTGGACCCATCTTAGTTCTATCGGGAGGTGGTATAGGAACATACACTCGCACAACCAAAAATTCTCGGTGTGAAGTGTTTGGTTGTTGACCTAAAATAAGTTGCATAGGGGAATGTTCATGGTATGCAGTAGGCCTATAACGAATGATAGATGCTGCATGAAGGACTGCATGTCCCCAAATTGAAGTTGATAACTTAGTTCTCATGATTAAAGGTCTAGCAATTAATTGAATGCGTTTGATCAGAGATTCGGTCAAACCATTTTGGGTATGCACGTGTGGAACAGAATGTTCAATGGTAATTCCTATAGACATGCAATAATTTTTAAATGCTTGAGATTGAAATTCCCAAGCATTATCAAGACGGATGGTCTTGATTGGGTTGTCGAAATTGTGCTCTTAACTTAATGATTTGTGCTAAAAGTCTAGCAAATGCAACATTGCATGGGTCGAAAGCAAACAAACATGTGACCACCTAGTTGATGCATCTATCAAAACCATGAAATATCTAAATGGTCCACAAGTGAGGATGAATAAGACCACATATGTCTCCCGAATGCGTTCTAAGAAAACCGGGGATTCCATAACAATTTTACTGGGGATGGTTTAACTATCAATTTACCTTGAGAACAACTAGCACAATTATAATCACCAAATTAAAATATTTTGTGACTCCTTAAAGGATGTCCATGCGAATTATTAATTATTCTTCGCATCATTGATGATCCTGGATGACCAAGCTGGTCATGCCATAAAATGAATGTCTTTGGATCATTAATTTTCTTATTCAAGACGACATTCGTTTCGACATGCCTTATATGAGTAAAATATAATCCAGAGGATAAAGCAGAGAATTTTTCTAACGCTTCTTTTTTCCCATTTGAAACCAATGTGACATAGAGAAATTCTCTATTATTTTCGTTCACGGTTTCAATGTGATATCCATTTTGTCGAATATCTTTAAAGCTCAAGAAATTTCTTCTCGATTTTTCAGAGTATAAGGCATTGTCAACATGAATTGTTGTTCCCCAGGCAACATAATATTTGCTCTTCCAGAGCCATTAATCAAATTGGAGATGCCAGATATTGTTTGAACATTAGCCTCAGTTAAGTTCAAACTAGAGAAATATTCTCTATTTTTAAGGATTGTGTGCGTTGTAGGACAATCAACAAGACATATATCGCTCTTGTTTGATTCATGATTTGAACACATGATTTGTTGATCCATCTGGACAAATAATGTTTGGCAAATTAGAAAAGAGTCATATTTCATTGATAAAAATTCATAATATTTTGCCTTTGATTTTAAAGGCATGGTAAATGTCACAAAAATTTTCGGGTATATATATGACAATATTTAGGCAAAATAGCCTTTCATATATGACCAAAAAATGTCATAATTATGAGCGCTCATTGTCAATAATTATTTACCCTTTCAGTAGTGGTGCACCACATTTGTTCCACCTTTTGTTGGAATTGTCAATACGACATTTACCTGATATTTTCACCTTTTCCACGTCCATAAACTTATTATTGCGATCATGATCATTATATGCAACATATGCTTCTTAATTTGAAGTTGAACTAATTGGACGGGAGCGATATTATATTTATAATATCTCATTATTTTACTCAAACTACCATGAGACAAGAAATCAATCCTTAATATTTATTGGATTGATGTGCGCACTCGATATTTGTTGCAAAGAATAAATCGAGGCGGGCCACGTGACCTTATTTTTATTGTCTCATCAATCATATTTCCACGTAGCCTCAACATAGAGGTAATTAAAATTGTGGAATTATAATTAATATTTGACTGATTAAATTTTGTAGCATGAGACTCAGCCGCCGATTTTGAGCTTTTGGAGCATTACCCTTTTGGTATGTATATATATAACTCCATAAGCTGAAAAAATATATGAAATATTCACTTTTCAAATCTCTAAAGAGATATTGGCAAATGATTGTGCACAACATACAGCCTTGCATAGATGCAAGCTTTATTCATAATTTGTAATATCTAATTATCATGACAAGAATTATAATAAGGTAACAAATTCAACTATGGTTGATTAATATTTTGAAAGTAAATATAATAGAAAATAATTTTCTCTTTTCTTTTATGTAAAAAAAAAACATAGCATATGATTAAGTATATGTTCACAACTTGATTCATTAATAATCAAATGTACTATTCGTATGAGTTGATGGGACAACCTCCAGGTTGGGTGGCGAGACAAAGTCTGCTTAAATGTCATGCCTCCTCGAACGGGATAACCCGTCTCCCTTTCAATGTTTAGCTTTACCGGGGACAAGGCTTACCCACTATCAACTCAAACTTATAGCATTATTTGTATTATAAAATCAAGAATAGAACAATAACTAATCGTTTGTAGTTTTAAGAAAAAACTAGTTATGTCACATATTGACTTTTGATTTCTGATGTACAAGATCGTACAAGACGCAACTACATAGCATACTTTCGCAATCGGTGACGTTATAATGTATAGTATATGAATAAAGTATGCATATAGAAGTGATGCATGTAATAAAAGGAAGCAACCATGATAATATATAAATAAATTGAACTTATTTAAATAACAAAAGTTATACCTTCCTAGCTTTGTCTCCTTAACAAGCCTTCTTGAACTTCAAGATCTCCTTAATGCTAGAGCAAGCTCGTGCTGATAACGTGTTGTAAATTGAGTTGAAACTTGCTAAGAACTAGAGAAGGAAAATAGAAGACTAAGAACTTATACTACTACAAACTACTACTACAAAGGAAAAGAGAAGAAATGAGATAGTTGGAATGAGAAGTTTTCATTCAACTTGGTGTGCTCTTACAATGAGGTTATCACCCTTTATATAGGTCATTTGGTATGATGACAAATGTGCCTTAGCAATGTGGGACAATTAACATATACACCCCATGTCATACAACACTTTACAAGTAATCAATGTGGGACAATTAACACATACACCCCATGTCATACAACACATTACAAGTAATTTGACAATACATGGAAGAGTTGGTGTACATTGGAAATGACAATACAAGTTACATGACTACACAATATGTTGGTGTGCATGCATGGTCATCCACACTTCACAACAAAATGGCCCTAAACTTTGTTGGGTTTTTGTAGAGTTTGGTAGTGGTTTCTGCAAAATCGTGCAAACCGACCAAATCACATGGTCTGGTTAACACAATTTTGAGAGAGAATAACAAAATATCGATTTACTCAAAAATCAACCAATGCAGGAAAATCCAAATCAGCTTGATATAGAGCAACATGTTGTGCAAGGAAGAACTCATGATGGAATACGTCAAAAATCAGCAAGGCATCGACAACAACCTGCATACTTCAAGGACTATCAAGTGTGTATGAATTATTTCTCTGATACTATAACACAAATTTGAGAGAGAACAACAAGATACCAATTTACTCAAAGAAGATAGAAATGGAGTTTACAAAAGACAGAGAATAACATACCGCAAAGTATACTTACACTTACAAACTGAAAATACATTAAACATATTTCCTTATACTAGTAACTGCTAGAAACTACCTTAGATTTGGTCAAATTAAAAACTTATAAAACACCCACAATAGACACAATAGAACACACGAAACATAGAAAACATATAACTCAAAAATAGTTGAGAAAACCACTTCAGGATGCACTAATTTTAACACCCCCTTAGTGCAAACTAGTCGAAAATCCCAATAGCTCTTCGAAATTTCTCAAAGGAAGTTTTCGGAAAAGCTTTGGTGAAGATGTCAGCCACTTGATCTTCCATTCTAACTTTCTGCAATTTGATTTCTTAGCTTAACACCTTTTTCTCGAACAAAATGATGATGAACCTCAATATGCTTCGAACGTGCATGGAAAATTGGATTTCCAGCTAGCTTGATAGCACTTTCATTGTCACAAATAGATCGAATCGCATCATCAATGACAATATCAATGTCATGAAGTAACCTCTTGAGCCATATACACTCTCGAGTTGCCATAGCAGCTGCCACATATTCAGCCTTTGTGCTTGAAAGAGCAATTGTTTGTTACTTCTTACGACACCATGTTATTGCAGCAGATCCCATTGTAAAACAAAAACCCGTAGTCGAATGTCGATCATTCACATCACTAATCCAATTTGCATCAACTTGCCTACATAAAGAGTATGACACAATATTCTGGTACAATAAACCAAATTTCAAAGTGCCTTTAATTTAGCGAAGAACTCGCTTAGCAGTATCAAAGTGACCAACACAAGGTTTGTCCATAAATTGAGAAAGAACTCCACAAAATAAGCAATATCAGGCCTAGTAATGGTTAAATAAAACATGCTTCCAATAAGTTTTCAAAAAGATGTTGGATTAGCAAGCAATACACAATCAACCTTTGTTAACTTAAAAGAAGGCTCCATAGGAGTTGACATTGCTTTGGACCCCCACCCCATACGAAAATGATTTAATAAACTTCTTGCATAGCTTCGTTGATAAACAAAATAACCTTCAAATTTCGCAACTTCAAGGCCAAGAAAACAATGAACTTCACCTAAGTTCTTCATTTCAAAACGAATAGATAAATCATCACTCATACAAGAGATTTCAACATTATCATTCCGATGATATTCATGTCATCCCACATAAAGAAGAAAAATGTTTTACAATGATGACTTCTTCTTAATAAACAAGCTTGAATCAGAATTAGAAAGAAAGAAGCTACAAAATGTAAGATATTGAGCAATCTTACCATACCAAGCTCTTGGAGCTTGCTTAAGGCCATATAAAGCCTTTTTGAATCGAAATACATGATTAGAAAACCCCTTAGAAATAAATCTTTGTGGCTGCTCCATAAAGATCTCACGATCTAATTCGCTATAAAGAAATGCATTATTCACATCAAGTTGTCATAAACTCCAGTCTCTATGTGCCGCCAAAGAAATGATAGTATGACTAGTCACCATCCTTGCGACAGGGCTGAATGTCTCTTCATAATCTAGGCCATATTGTTGGAAAAAACCACGAGCAACTAATTGAGCTTTATACTTGTCAATTGTCCTATCAACATTCTTTTTCAACTTGTATACCCATTTACAAGTAATCAAATCAACATCTTTTAGAATTGGCACTAGCTCCCAAGTAGCATTTTTTATTAAAGCCAAAAACTCTTCCTTCATTACTTCTTCTCATTATGGTATCAAAGCCTAAAGTTGCACACTTAGTGTTTGTTGTTATCACTAACTGAAGTTGGTTTTTTGCAAAGTATTTCTTATCGAGCTGTTTTCTTCCATGTGTGTGTTCAACATGAATGGTAAGGGTAGGGTTGAAGCTTATCTACAAGGCCCAGATCTATGGGATCTTATATCTGGTGTTGATTCGGTAATTCCATAGGACACTCCACAAAATGTTAAGTTGCAGCGTATGTGGAAGATAAGATGCGACAAAGCTTTGTTCGCTCTACGAACATTGATCAGTAAGGAATACATTGATCATGTTCGTGACTTATATTCTCCTAAAGAAGTGTGGGGTACTCTTAATAGGTTGTTTACCCAAAAGAATATTGTGAGGCTACAATTGTTGGAGAACGAGCTTGTGGTGGTTACACAGGGTAATATGTCAATTTCCAATACTTTTTCAAAGTTAAAAATTTATGTGCTGAAATTTTAGAATTGATGCAGAGAAGCCTATTAGTGAGTCACGTTTGCATCGCTATCTCATTCGCGGCTTGCCGAAAGAGTTCATGCATTTTATTTCTTTTATTCAAGGATGGCCAATACAACTTTTAATTATAAATTTGGAAAATATGTTCACCAACCATAAGGCTCTATGTAATCAGATATTTAGCAAGTCCAAATTTATTATTGACGATGTGCTATTCACCAAAAACAAATGGAAAAATAGTCCTGCCCAATATCTTTATTCAATGATGTTAAAAAGAAAGTAGATGGGGAATCTAAAAGTAATTCTAGAATTACTTATCATAGATGTGGCAAGTTTGGGCATATTTGCCGTTGTTGAGACATAAATTCCCTAAAGTTGTATTGTGTGTCACACCTTATGCATCGTTTTTTAAGTGAAATATATTATGTCACTAACGATCTATTTAGTTATTATTTTGAATAGCCTTGCCAGGATATCTTTACGTAGGCTCGAAGACTATATGTACAACTCATTGGATCTTCGAAGATCACGAAAATATTCTTGCAATATCTCGTGTATCTTCCAAAAATTGGCAAGTATTCAAAACACAAGGAAATATTGTCGGTGCTTAGTTTGCATATCTCAAACGAAGATGCAGAAAAAGGAAACTGGAAATTTGACACTCGGTTCTTTCCTAAAGCTAGCAAATCTCGATCTAAATGGAAACATGAATATTTGCAAGATACTTTGAAGGCTGTAAAGATCGAAAAAAATGTATTTAGAGATTCTAGGCTTTCTTTATAAATAGTAGAGTCGTCGCATATGCAAATTAACTTTTGAGACATGTGGCGGCCCCTGCCGCCCCGGGGTGACATGTCTCCGTGTACTCCTTGCCAACTGGCCCAACTACACGTGTCCGACACCTGCCCGTCCTATTTATGTCTCGTAAATCGTGTCCATATGCGTATTATCCGATAAATTAGTAAATTATCCTTATATTCTTTATACATTCCCTGTGCGAATCTAACTGTTTCACTTGTTACTTAGTTGGCAATTTATTGAGATCTTAGCCATACTAGTGGGTCGTGTCTTACAAGTTAACATATTCAGCGTAAATCTTGATGAATACCATTTTAAACAAAGTAATTTAACATGATAACATTGTTCAAAGGCAAATCCTACTGTGGAAAACCCTGGAAAGTACTTTGTATATAAGCGACCTCACCACAAACAGGGTATATCTACATGTACGGTGTCATCTCAAGTCTTCCAATACCCTAAGTATACAAATTATCAAAAATAAACATAAACACGTACAAGTAGGTTCTCGACAACAGGCAATCAGATGTAGTCGCCTATGATCCCCTTGCTCCTACTGGTATTAGGATCTGCACTCAATCATCACAAAAGACAGATGACGAGTACAGTAAGTAAAATCCTAATAAACTTCTTTGAGCATTCATATAATAAAGTAAAGGAAATACAAGGAATGCTGTCAAGTAAACATGCGAAATATAAACAAGCAACTGTAAATGGCTCATCGCATGAATAGCTAACAAATGTGTGTGCTCGCTCCATATGGACTAGACTGTACTTCGAGTCACCAAGTTCCCACCGGTGGTCACGTCCAACTGGCCCGACACTTGGTCCCTCGCGGCGCTGGCCAAATCCGCTGAGTCACCGACACGTACATCAAAGGCAAGCTCAGGTCGCCATTCACTAAGGGCCGGGTCACACATGCTACAGTCTAGTGCATCATGAACACACATCCAGGAAATCTAAGGGAGTAACCTCAACCCACGTCCAAGTAACTGAATATCATAATGAGCAACAAGGACTGGTAAAAATGAAATGTAAGCAGACTAAATACTCAGAGTTTTTCGGTTGGGTTTTACAAACCTCACACTGCTCTCCGACCTCCCCGGACTCCCGTACCCGACCCGTCAAGCTCCCGATACCGAGCTTCGATTTCCCCAAGTCCCCGAAGTCAAATTAGTATAATTTCAGGCTATATCCTAGTGTATAGTCATGTATTAGGTGAGAAATCCCAAAACAATCCTTAGATTCCCATTTTGATCTGTTGTTAGTGCGCTACGGGGCTTGTGTAGCGCGCTATCTGATGGTAGCGCGCTAAGGGAGTTTGTAGCGCGCTAGTGTTCTTCGTCTCGAAGAACAGGTAGCAACTCAGAAAGATTCGTGTGCTATTCTCCCCAGGTAGCACGCTACCTAGCCTCTGAGACATAATTCTCAACCCAGAATTTTGTCTTAACCTTTCCATTAGCTAACCTATCAGTTTATAGACACTCTCTATACACAATTATCCTTGAAACCATCATTAAAACCTCCCAGAACCTCAAATCACATCCATTTCCACAAATCATGCATTCACCACAATCTCTATTAACAATCAAATTCATCAAAGCTAGCTAAACCAGTGATAAATTCTCCCTAAATACGATCTAACAACATGGTATTGATCATATTTACACAACAAATCAGAGACTTAATCATCAAACTCAAATTTCACTAAACATACCCAAAAATGGGTTCATTTGCAAGCTTAGAAGGTGGAGAAGATGATTACCTAGGTTAGATCACTTGATTTGATGCCTAGGTTGTTGAATTCCCAGCTGGAAGTCCTTCTTCTTCCTCCGAATTTCTCTGGTTTTGCATGAATTTGTGAGTGTTGTGATCAAACACTTCACTAACTATCCTATATATATGTTTTAGAGGCTTATCTTGTGGCTCACAAGCATGTTGTCCTACACCTCCTGATGACTTCAATAGCCCACTTATCTCCTAGTACTAACCCCTATGATGATCTAGATGTCCATCATATGGCCTCTTTAATTTAATGTAAATTATAGGCTTCCATTTATTCAATTAATATCACATTACATTAAGCTTATACAATCATATGGTTAGTGTTTTATTATCAAATTTAACCAACCCATGGTCGCACTAGCCTTCGGCTACCCATTATCCGGTGCCCCGCGTTTCGACACGTATTTTGAGGCACACCATAGCCTATTGTTCAAGCTTATTTAATTAGCATATAGTTTCATTAATTATGTCAATTTGATAACTTAGACATATTTATGTAATTTTATTGAGTTTTCTCTAATGTACATGTATCTCGCCTCTCGATACTCGTGTTAGCACGCACTTCGAGACAACTACCCGTCACTTAACATCGCACCATACCGTTATTCAACATACACACATGTGATGTATTTAATAATTAATTTAATAAATTGCATCGCAAATAAGCATTCAACACATAATAAACTAGTGTACCTAGGTCGACGTGTGTCCTAGCCTACCCGCGGCGTCCAAGTGGATCTGAGCTGGCGTCCATGTCTGCAATTACGAGATAATTAACGACATTAATAAAAATGGGTTGTTACAAGACATTAAATATTCTTGACATTCACAGTGAGATAAAAGAAGACGTTCTCTTTAGTTATGCATACACTAGGCTAATAGGACTTAGCCGAAACATTGATGGGATCTCGAGCACCAAAAGGACTTGGGTAATCATGTAAGTGTAAAGTGTAAGGGGGAGTGATTAGTGTAATAGAACTTGGTGAGGGATAACTAGTTAGGAGTTCTATGAAAAACTGTAATCATCTTTCTTAGTGCATTTACACCTGGGCATGGCCCCGCAGACGTATGACTAGAGGTCTGAACTGCGTAAGCAATCTCATGTGTCTTTTATTTGGTGCAATTTATTTTTACTTGTTGTATTTCAGTTACGCCAAGACAAGCAGCACGTTTCTGTGCCTACAACACCTATATATACTGGGCTACTGTCTGTGGCCACAGCAGAATCTATTGGACGGATATTGTTTTTACATTTGGTATCACAGCCAAACGCATATACCCTTCATTGTGTCGAATAAGGCAGATCCTGATGGCAGCAATATCTTAGCCTATCCAATCAGATCGACCTGAAGAAGTGTCAACCATAAGACCTCCACTGCTCACTAGCATAAACTACACTTATTGAAAGTCATGAATGGAGGGATTCATATTATCAATCGATGTAAAGGCATGAAAATCAATAAAGAAAGGCTACAAATTCCCTGAAGTCGATGTAAAACTCAAAGATACAGATTATTGGACCGAGGTAGAAGAATGACTCCTACTTGCAAATGCCAAAGCCTTAAATGTGATTTTTAGTGGCATGAACCAAAAGCACTTGAAGTTGATTTTATCGTGCAAGAATCCCAAGGAAGCATGAACAATTCTTCAAAATGTCTTCGAAGGAAATGAAGATGTCAGGGATTCGAAAAAGGTACTTCTCACATCTCAATTTGAAGCTTTAAGAATGGGTAACTGAATATGTTGCAAAGTATACATCAAAGCTTAAGGACATAGCAAATCAAGCCTAACAGCTCGGCAAGACATACTCAAATCGCAAGATGGTAGAAAAAGCCATTTGATCGCTACCATCCAAATTTGACGTGAAAATGGCAGTCATTCAGGAAACAAAGGGCTTGAAAAACTTGTAGTTTGACGAGTTAATGGGATCTCTCACAACGTACGAGATGCACTTGAACCAAAGTACAAAACAACATGAGATTGTACTAAATTTGCTGCTCAGTACATCAAAGAAGATCAAACCAAAGAGAGTAACTTCACCTTACTCACCAAAAGGTACAATAAGTTGTGCAAAAAGGTGCACTACAGCAAGTACCATGGTTGTAAGTGAAACATGGCTGATGAAGGAAAGAACAAAGCCATTCAATGTCGAGAGTGTGGATGAGTAGGGCATTATCAATCCGAGTGTCCAAACTTCATAAAGAGAAAAGGAAAGTCACATAATACAACACTGAGTGAATCTGAGTCTAATGATGAAAGCGAGAATGAATGAAAGAGTAATCATGTTGCATTTATCTCCGCCTTTGAAGAGTTGAATGAGCCTTCTGATGTGCCCGCAGCCGCTGAATCTTCTACACATACTACTCAGATCATATGTCCAGTATATGTGCCCATAGACCCTGCAGTTAACCAACCGCTGTCTGTGTCTACAATTTCTAAACTATCAGAGAAGGTAATATCTCCTAACTATGAGTCTAACTTAGATTCAACTAACTATGCTAGTATTATAGATATAAAAGAAGCTTACAAAGAAATCTACGATAAGTGGTCGGAAGTTGTTGACAAAAACATTCTTCTATTAAAAGAAGTAACAAATCTCCAACAACAGCTTGAATATGCAAAAAATGAGCTGATCATTGTTCGAAAGGCACATGAGAAGTCCAATGACACAATGAAGCAACTAAACAAGGGAAAAAACCTAACTACATGATATACTCAATATGGGGAAATGCTTCTGTGACCACAGAGGGCTCAGATTCAAAAATGAAGCATCTACATCCACAAAAAAGATAGAAACAAATACTTTTTCCAAAAGGAATGTCACCCCATAGAAAGTGATGAAGATTCTCCATGTTGTTTTAGGTCAATCTGCTACTATTGTGGAATAAAAGGGCACATTCGGCCATGATGCTTAAAAATGCACCGTGATCTAGCAAGACGACAATGTTCAATCACCAAAAGAAATGATGCTTTGAAGAAAATAGATGACAAAAGATCGAATCATCAGCAAAAGTGGGTTCCTAAGGCACAACATTAATGCAATGACATAAATCCTCCATTAAATTCTTGTTTCACATCTTAGGGCGACACCATATGCACTATGAAAATGTGTAACTTAAAATTCAACTATTTTCTTTATTTTGCAATTTGATTTGTTTTGTTTTGTGATAGGAACAGGTTGAAAAGGAAGATAAACCTTCTTAGAATGCCATAACCTCTGTGTCCACAGACAGTCAGCCCGCATATACATAGACTTCTGTATGCATCTATATCCACAGACTTTTGTCTATATCAGTCAACTACAAAGCAACTATTTTTTCCCACAATTAATTTCATTAGAGGTAATAATGAACTTAGGTGGAGTTAAAGTAATTATAAGGTTTCATATGCATCTTTCTTTATTGCTTCGAAACTATCTCATGCTACAACTATTTTATAGCATTCATATTTCCGCTGCTCTTACTACAGATGTGAAGTTTGTAGCTTTTGATATGATACTTGTCCAACATATAGGTTTTTTGTGTTTTTCAAGTTGTACCGATTGATGAGTCAATTATTTTTCTCATTTCGAGTTTTTAGTTAGTTGTTTTTGTTCGTCTATTTGCACCGATTGTGTTTGCTCAATTGTTAGGTGATATCTCCCCAAAGCACCCTTTATTTTTCTGTGTCCAAAAAGGGGGAGACTAGGCTTAGATATAGGGGGAGCAACATTCAATTTATCTCATACACGATTGTTTTATGTTTTTGATTCATTATATTTCCTATTGAACTTCAACTGCGACTATATATCTAACCGCAGGATTTATGTTAGTCTTTAAACTCATGTTTATCATTCATATTGCATGACTGTGTTTGTTTAACATAACCTATGCACATTTAATTGTTGCATATCTAATCTATTTACTAAGTTGTGACACACAGATAATAAAGGGGGAGATTGTTGAGACATAAATTCCCTAAAGTTGTCATTGTGTGTCACACTTTGTGCAGTTTTTTTAAGTGATATATATTATGTCACTAATGGTTCATTTAGTTATTATTTTGAATATCCTTGCGAGGATATCTTTATGTAGGCCTGGGGAATATACGTACAACTCATTGGATCTTCAAAGATCACGAAAATATTCTTGCAATATCCCGTGTATCTTCCAAAGATTGGCAAGCATTCAAAACACAAGGAAAAATTGTCGGTGCTTAGTTTGCATATCTCAAACGAAAATGCGGAAAAAGGAAACTGAAAATTTGACACTCAATTCTTTCCTAAAGCTAGCAGATCTCCATCTAAATGGAAACATGAATATTTGCAAGATACTTTGAAGGTTGTGAAGATCGAAACAAATGTATTTAGAGATTCTAGGCTTTCTTTATAAATAGTAGAGTCATCACAGATGCAAAGTGACTTTTGAGACATTAAATGTTCTTTGCATTCACAGTGAGATAAGAAAAGACATCCTCTTTAGTTATACACATATTAGGCTAAAGGGACTTAGTCAAAACACCAAGGGGATCTCGGGCACCAAGGGGACTTGGGTAATTGTGTAAGTGCAAAGTGTAAGGGGGAGTAATTAGTGTAGTAGAACTTAGTGAGGGATCACAAGTTAGATGATGGATCACTAGTTAGAAGTTATATGTAAATCTGTAATCATCTTTCTTAGTACATTTACACCTGGGCGAGGCCCCGCAAATGTAAGACGGGAAGTCCGAACTGCATAAACAATCTCGTGTGTCTTTTGTTTACTGCAATTTATTTTTAATTGTTGGTTTTTATTTACGCCAAGACAGGCATCCCGTATATGTGCCTACAACACCTATATATATATGGCTATTATATGTGGCCACAGCAGAATCTGTTGGACAAAGATATTGTTTTTACAATCGTAATTGTCGTGTGAAGGTTGTATGCAATAAATGTGGCAAATCAGACGACATCAAATCTAATTGTAGAGTGAAGCTTGCGGATGATGATGTTAATGTTGCTCAAGTGACTTCAAATCTTGAACAACTAGGATGGGAAAAATGTTCTACTATTGAGGTTGTTGGTCACTTAAAGAATGTGAGTGCTCATGTGCAGGAAACTCTTCCACCTACAGCCACTCATATTGCAATTGATTATGATAAGGAGTAGATTGTCGATTCTGGTTGTTTTCATCATGCTACAGGCGATGCATCTCTTCTTTCGAAAGTTCGACCACACAAGGAGCTGCGTTCTATTGTCACAGCTGATAATTCTATTCATCCGGTTCAACAAGAAGGTGACTTAACTATTCATGTGAGTGGTATTCATGTTGATGGTCTTGCTTTTCATGATATTTACCATATTCCGGGGTTGAAGAAGAATCTATTATTTGTTTCTCAAGTAACAAATTCTGGGAGGTATATTCTCTTTGGCCCACATGATTTGAAGATTCTTGAAAATTTAAAAGATGTTGCTGCTAATATTCTTTTTAGTGGCCAAAAGAAAGATTCTCTCTATGTTCTGTCCGCTACCACATTATTAGTTAAGAACACAAGTCATAATTCTAATGTTTCTCTTTGCCATGCTCATTTGGGGCATGTGGCTATCAATTATTGCATCAAATTTCCAGCAAAAAGCTACTTGATGGGGTTTCATTTTTCAAGAAGATACATGAGGATATGGTGTATCCTTGTTGCAAATACGGTAAAGCTCAGTGTCTTCCTTTCCAACGATCTTTAAGTAGATCATCTAAACCTTTTGAGTTGGTGCATTTGGATCTTATGGGGCTTACAACATCACCAAGCTATAGTGGTTATTGTTACATGATGATTATTGTTGATGATATCTCTCACTATAGTTAGGTGTATTTTTTGCAAAATATAGGAGAAGCTTTTTCACACTTCATGAACTTCAAGACCATTGTGGAGAAGGAATTTGGTTCCACTATAAGGTGTCTAAGAACTAGGGGTGGGCAAACCGTGGTTTGGTGGTGAAAACCACCAAATCGGGGGTTCACGGTTTGGTCATTTTACAAACCACCACCAAACCGTGAACCTTTAAAACCGCACCCAAACCGACCGTGCAAACCGCGGTTTGGTCGGTTTGGTTTCGCGGTTTTAGGGTATATTTTTTAAAAAAAAATGGTGGTCGGGAGGTGGCGGTGGGAGGCGCAATTGGTGGGGGAGGCAGCCACTCGTGGTGGGACGCGCGGTAGGAGGAGGCCACTGGGTTGAGCAGTGGTTCGCGGTAGGAGGCGACGACGATAGGTGGTGGTCGGAGGCGACAGCGAAGGGTGTTGGTCGCCCCCAAACCGCGACGGCGAGTCGGCGATAGTGGAGGCGGTGGAGGCGGGACTGGTGGGAGGAGGCGGTGGATGTAACAGTGGCGAGTTGGCGACAGCGGAGGCGACAAAGGCGGGACTCTGAAGAACGATGCGGTGCGAGGCCGCGGTGCGAGGCAGCGGTACGAGGCCGCGGTGGACGCAGCAGCGGTTTGCGCGGTGGAATGCGTCGACGATGGCGATGGATTCGGCGGCGGCGGTGAGACGGGGAGAGAGAAGGATGAAGGGCGGCGGTGCGGCGGCAGTGAGACGGGCACTCCGCGACGGGCCGACAGCGGTGAGAGTGCTCGAGAGGAGAGATGAGACGAGAGTAAGAGGAGAGAGATGAGACGGGAGTGAGAGGAGAGAGGTGACGGGAGTGAGAGGATTTTTTTTTGTTATGTTTGAGGGTTTTTGAATTTTGAAGTTGTATATGGTGGTTATTTACTAAAATACCATCGGTTTGGTGAAACCGCGATTTTTCCAAATTGAAAACCGCGACCAAACCGCGATTCTGCGGTTTTTACATTTTTCAAACCGCACCCAAACCGCGAGTTTTAAAAACCAGACCAAACCATGCGGTTTACACGGTTTGGTCGGTTTGGGCGATTTTTCGAAAACCGCTGCCCACCCCTACTAAGAACTGATAATGGGGGAGAATTCTTGTCTACTGAATTTTTGATTTTTTTGCTCAAATCATAGTATTCAGCGTCAAATGACTTGTCCAAAGACTCCAAAACATAATGGAGTGGCTGAACGCAAGTTGGCACATCTTACAACAGTGGTTTTGTCATGGATACATGAAAAAATCTTCCAAAAGAATTATGGGCTAAAGCTATGCTATGTCCATGTCATGTCATCAATCGCTTGCATCCTTGGTCTGGATACATCTAGTTCTCCTTTTGAATTATTGTACAATGCTAAGCCTAATGTCAGTTACTTCCGAGTTTTTGGTTTTCTTTGTTATGTTCATGTACCAAAGAGTGAAAGAACTAAACTTGACTCAAAGGCTAGAAAGTGTGTTTTTGTTGGGTTTGATTCTCATAGGAAAAGATGGCGATGTATGGATCCTATAACAAGGAAATTGTTTCTAAAGATGTTGTATTCGATGAAGTCTCCACTTATTATTTTGTTATTCCACATGATCAAGGTTCCATTTTTGTTCCTCTTGAAAGTGCTGATCCAGAAAAAAATCCCTTTTGCAATTGATTCTTTGAAGAAAAACAAAATCAGTCAAGGCAGGAAAATCCAAATCAGCTTGATATAGAGCAGCATGTTGTGCAAGGAAGAACTCGTGATGGAATGCGTCAAAAATCAGCAAGGCGTCGAAAACAACATGCATACTTGAAGGACTATCAAGTGTGTATTAATTATTGCTCTGATAACATAATACAAATTTGAGAGAGAACAACAAAATACCAATTTACTCAAAGAAGATAGAAATAGAGCTTACAAAGGACAGAATAATATACTGCAAAATATACTTACACTTACAAACTAAAAATACATAGAACATATATCCTTATACTAATAACTGCTATAATCTACCTTAGACTTAGTCAAATTAAAAAATTAAACAAAAACCACAATAGACACAACAGAACACTCGAAACATAGAAAACATAGAACTAAAAAACAGTTGAGAAAACCACTTCAGGATGCACTAATTTTAACACTTGTTTGATTTTTTAAACTAGCAGTTTGGGGACGATTTGAAAACTTGAAAACCAAGGATTCACGGTTTGGTGGTGGTTTTCATTCATAAAAAAACGTGTTTCACCAAACCGCAAAACCACCCCCAAACTTAGAATGAAATGGAATAGAGTTGAAGCCTTTTCATGTTGTTTTAACTTTTGAAATGAACTTAAACTCATAATTTTGATTGAGTTCATATGTTTCATTGTGTTTTTGGTGGATGGTCATGTATGGACATATATTTTGTTGATGAACATGTATAGACTTGTATGGAATGTGTTTTTTTGTTGAAAATATGTCGCATGAAAACCGCAAAACCAAACCGCGCAAACCGCGATCAGTTTGGTTGCGGTTTTGAGAGGTCGCGCTTTGGTATTGGTTTGCGAAACGGCTAAATCGTAAACCTCCAATTTTGTGGCGATTTGATGGTTTTCATCATCAAATCGCGGTTTGCCCACCTTTAGGTTTTTGGTTTGACCCCTATAACATTTTTTTTCTTTTTTTTCTTTTTGGTTGTTCAGAGCCCCTTGAACTTTTATTTTATCGCATATTGAGCCATTGGAGGACCTAGGAACTTTTTGTAACCCATATGTAGATATGGTTCATTTCATAAAATGACACTAGAAAACTTAGGCTAGCCTACCCAAATTTTGCTTCTTACATACTTTTGATACTTTTGTACTCGGTGGTCTTGGACTACTTGGGCACCTCTCTATTGTTTCCTTTGACACTCATTTCTCGTTGTACTTTCATTTTTACAGTCTTATTATCATGCATTCCATATAGCTTTCTTTCTATCTGCATGACTTTTAGACTGCTTTATTTATTTCGAATTACCGTTTAGATCCTACTTGTTTTTACTTACTAGACTCGACATTCTTGTGTTTAACCGAGTGCAGATCTGCAACTGAGCAAGGGCAAGATGCCGACACTTGGCGATCTACTTTAAGGACATCGGAGCAGCCCTCCTCCACAAACTTTTGTAGGTTTTTGACTTTTTGTATTACTTATACATGTTGTTATCACACTTGGGATACTTATTTGGGTTAAGAGATACAAATGACTTGTATATCATTTTTGCTTAGTTATTACACTTGACATAAGATATACATGAATGTACATGTTTACAAGGTTCCACGTTTAGGATGTTCGACTCTTTTGCTTTATTTTAAGTTATTTAACGTATTAATTGCTTCCGCTAACTTGTAAAACTTAAAAAAATACAAATAACTTGACTTAAAATTATGAATTTACTTATATGGATGGATCGGAAGGCTGACTAGGCCTGCGTTGACCTAGCGAGACTGGCTCGGGGGTCCGCGTGGGCTTAGGCCGGGTGGGGCCCAGTTTGTGGGAAACTGGGGCTGTCACAGTTGGTATCAGAGCCTAAGTTTTTACTTATAGCTCTTGATTAACTCACAACCAATATAAGACACAAATTAAAAATAAAGTTAGGATACGGTTGAAACTTATAGTGGAACCCTATGATCTTGACTTAGAGTCTTAGTTAGGAAGTGAGGCGAGTTGGGGAAAATTAAAACTTGGATCCTATATATGCTAATTGTTGTATTGTACTATACTATATCGATAACTATACGCTGATTAGATACTCACTTGCTATTGCAGATCGCGATGGCAGATCAGCCTGGCTCGAGTGATGATAGTAGGGCAGCAGGTCCTCGATTCGCGAGTATTGAGGAGGTACAGTCATTGACTCAGAGAGTCACATCTCAGGATCAGCGATTGGACGAGATCCTTAGGATACTCAGGGCACAGATCACAGCTACACCAGCACCATCTTCGTCGATAGTGCCCACTGTTCAGGAGATGAGTGCTCCTACCGTACAGGCCACTCCAGCAGCTCTCGTCGTACCGACACCATCTATTATAGCTAAGATAGTATCGGTTCAGACTGAGACGGTATTTCTCGCACCACCTGCACTGGTAGAGACCATGCCGACTACGCCCATAGAGATGAGCACTGGGGCGACAACTGAGGCGAAACAGTCACGAGAGTTCCAGAGACATAGACCACTTGAGTTTTACAGGGGCACGAATCTCGAGGCGGTAGAGAAGTTTGTGAAGAGCCACGAGAAGATACATGACATCATAGCCATACCGGAGCATATGAGACCTAGTATATCGTTAGGGCTGATGTTTGGAGAGGTCGATGCGTGGTGGCGCAGTATGGTGGCTACCCAGGTTAAACCCAAGGATTGGGCAGAATTCAAGAGGCGATTTAATCAGAAGTATTTTCGGCCTTCGGTCCTGAAGCAGAAGAAAATCGAGTTTTTGAGCATCTGACAGTACACTGAGGAGTCGGTGATGCAATATATGGGCAGGTATTTGCAGTTATTGGATTATGCTGGAGGGATAGCTGACACAGACGCCGACCAAGCACAGTATTTCATGGAAGGTCTGTTGAGGGATATCGGAGGCACTGTAGTGACTACAGAGCCATAGATTTTACAGGCAGCATATAAGAGGAGCCTGGCCAGAGAGGCGTACTTGAGCACACACCCCGATGAGATCATCCCAGCACCAACACCAGCACAGTTGGATTATAGGTCAGGTGGTGACAGGAGGAGGAAGAGACCGTTCAGGTCGAGAGATGACAGAGCACAAAGTATAAGATCCGTGGCGCCACCATCCCATCCAGCGCGCACCGCGCCAGTACCATCTATTTCAGCACGGAGTTATGCCAGTACACCACAACAGCCAGCACTGTTAGGGCCGCCACAACAATATCAGCGGACTGAGGGTAGAGGCAGAGGCGGTGGTCAGGGGTAGAGGTACGGACATGGTCAGGGACAGAGATATGACCAGGGACAGGGACAGAGGTCCAGTTAGGCGCAGGGACAGGGACAACGGATTCCACCAAGGCCGGGACCACATCGAGCATGTTTTGAGTGTGGACAGACAGGGCACTTCAGTACATGTTCACGACTAGGCAGGGCTCAGCCACAGCGGCGCATAGAGTAAGTTCATGCCATCGCTGCGCTGGATCCAACTGCCACTCGTAACCTTATCGAGGGTATGATTTACATTTGCAGTCGATTTATGCATACTATGATTGATTCAGGTTCTACTGTATCTTTTATTTCGAGTCGTATGGTTGATGAGTTAGGATTGAGACCTATTAGGCTAAAGCGACCCTTGATCCTCAGCACGGCTGCTGGGGATATGATATACCCGAACTTACTATGTGTTGACTACTCAGTTGAGATAGAGGACCAGGAGATGCCCGCAGACTTGAGGGTATTGGAGTTCTTAGAGTTTGATGCCTTGTTGGGCATGGATTGGTTAGCCGCGTACCACACACAACTTGAGTGTTTCAGCAAGGTGGTTATGTTTCGGCTTTCGGACCGAGCAGAGTTTAGCTTTCAAGGGACTTCGACCACATTATCGATCATGTGTGCTAGAGTGGCCACAAGTTCAGATCTCGAGACATTTGCTAGTGTTTTGAGTACGACCGATAGAGTTGAGACGAAGATAGAGGAGGTGCCCGTTGTATGCGAGTTTTCGGGTGTTTTTCCCATAGAGCTACCAGGATTACCACCACCCAGAGAGATCGACTTCATCATAGATTTGGTCTCGGGGACCAAACCTATTTCGATTCCACCGTACAGGATGGCTCCTAAGGAATTAGAGGAGCTGAGGACCCAACTATATGAGTTGTTAGAGTTGGGATTCATACATCCGAGCATGTCACCTTGGGGTGCACCAGTACTGTTTGTCAAGAAGAAAGACGACAGTTTGAGACTATGCATTGACTACCGACAGCTCGACAGAGTCACAGTGAAGAACAAGTATCCACTCCCACATATTGATGACTTGTTCGATCAGCTGACAGGAGCACAGTGGTTCTCTAAGATTGAATTGAGATCGGGATACCACCAATTGAGGATTCGAGATGAGGATAGGGAGAAGACTACATTTCGCACGAGATATGGGCACTACCAATTTACCGTCATGCCGTTTGGGCTGACGAATGCCCCAACGATGTTCATGGATCTTATGCATCGTTTATTGAGAGAGTACTTGGATAGATTCGTGATATTGTTCATCAGCGACATTCTAATCTATTCCAGGACTCATGAGGATCACAAGGGATACCTCCGGACATTCTTACAGACTTTGAGGGAGCATAAATTGTACGCTAAGTTCAGTAAGTGTGAGTTTTGGCTCACTGAAGTCTGATTTCTTGGACATATTGTCGGAGCCAGTGGAGTGTCAGTGGACCCCCTAAGATTAGAGCAGTGATCGATTAGCCTACATCGACATCAATGACATACATTCGCAGTTTTCTAGGATTAGCGGGCTATAATAGACAGTTTATTCATGATTTTTCCAAGATCGCTGCGCCGATGACACAGTTAACGAAGAATGAAGTCAAATTTCAGTGGAATCACATTGTGAGCAGGCTTTCCAGACTCTGAAGGAACGATTAACGACTGTGCCAGTTTTTGTACTACCTGAATCAGGGAAGGATTTTGAGGTGAACACTTATGCTTCTAAGGTCGATTTAGGTTGTGTTTTAATGCAGGGTAGTAGAGTGATTGCCTATGCGTCCCGACAGCTGAAGATTCACGAAAAAAAACTACCCTACCCATGATTTGGAGTTAGCTGCAGTAGTCTTTGCATTGAAGATTTGGCGTCATTATCTCTATGGAGAAATGTTTGTGCTATTTACTAACCACAAGAGTTTGAAATACCTCTTTACTCAGAAAGAGTTGAATATGAGACAGATGCGTTGGCTAGAGTTCCTTAACGATTATGATTTCTCTTTGGAGTATCACCTAGGGAAGGCTAATGTCGTAGCAGACACATTGAGTCGGAGAGGAGTAGATCCAGAGATAGTGACGTGCCACATGACACACGAACATGGGCTACTCGAAGCGGCAGAGTTGATGAATTCAGTTGATATACCAACCAATATCAGAGTGTTGATTTGTGGGCAGATGAGGACTCAGACAGTGTCGATTCAGAGTGTACTTGAGGGTCAGCAGGCAGATGAGCGGTATCAAAGGTTCTTGGAGTTTGCTCAGAGTCCGAATCATCCAGATTGGAGTCAGTCGACAGACTCGTGCCTGAGAATTAGAGGTCGACTGTGGAGTGCATCAGTGGCTGAGTTACGTGATGAGATACTTCAGGAGGCTCACCACTCACGTTTTACGGTTCATCCGGGTCGGACCAAGATGTATACGGCTATGCGTAGTCTATTCTGGTGGCCAGGGATGAAGACCGATATTAGTGATTACGTTCGAGCGTGTGAGATATCCCAGCGAGTTAATGCTGAGCATCGGAGACCTGGAGGATTATTACAGCCACTTCCCATTCCTCAATGGAAGTGGGAGCATATTGCCATGGATTTCGTCAGTGGATTACCTCGATCTCAGCGCGGCCATGATAGCATCTGGGTGATTATGGATAGGCTGACTAAGTCTGCGCACTTCTTACCAGTATCGACGACATACAAGGTGGATAAATTAGCTGCTTTGTACGAACGAGAGATTGTCAGGTTACACGGAGTTCCATTATCCATCGTGTCAGATAGAGGATCACAGTTCACATCGCCGATTTGGCAGAGCACGCAGGCACTATTTGGCACTAGATTAGATTTGAGTACGGCTTATCACCCACAGACAGACGGACAGTCAGAGCGGTTAATTAAGGTGTTAAAGGATATGCTTCGTATGTGTGTGCTGGAGTATGGTGGTTCTTGGGAAGAGTATCTTCATTTGTGTGAGTTTGCTTATAATAACAGTTATCAGGCCAGTATTGGGTCATGCAGATCTCCATCATGTTGGGCAGAGCCCGAGGATGTGGCAGTTTTTGGGCCAGAGATTGTGGTGGATCACACAGAGAAGATACGACAGATCAGACTTCGTTTGAAGGGTGCGCAGGAGAGACAAAATAAATATTACGACAAGTACCATGATGAGTTAGAGTATGATGAAAGAGCCTATGTGTACTTGAAAGTCGCGCATTTGAAAGGTCACAAGAGATTTGGAATAAAAGGAAAACTCGCGCCGAGATACATTGGTCCTTTCAAGGTCAAGATGAGAGTCGGCAAGGTTACATATGAGTTAGAGTTACCACCTCAGCTGGCCGGGATCCACCCCGTATTTCATATTTCGATGTTTCGGCTAGATAGGTCGAGAGGATGCGTACTACCAAAGGTGGATCTGAGTCAGATAGATCTGAGGGAAAACATCACATACGAGGAGCAGCCTATTCAGATTTTGAACCGTCAGGTGAAGAGACTGAGGAATAAGGACATCCCGTCAGTCCTCGTTAAATGGCATCATCACGGGGACGAGGAGCTGACTTGGGAAATAGAGTCTTATATGCACGAACACTTTCCATATCTATTTTGATTTTGGTAAGTCTTAGTCCAAGCTATTTTAATCTCAATGAAGAAATTCTTATTAGTTGGGAAGACTGTAACGACCCTAAAAATTTAACACGTGCCACGTGGCATCTTAGGACCGTGACTCGGACTCGTTGTGATGTGGCACACTCGGTCAACCCTCAGGAGTCGACACCGAGGTTAGAACCCGCAGCTCGGACCCACGTGGACACCGTCGATAAGTTCATGGCACGCCAATCGAAATATAAACATTTATTTTTGTGTAATGTGTGTTAAATTGGTTGTATTATTATTAATCCGCATCGCACCAATTATTATTTTTATTGGTCGTAATGTGCGCGCGTAGTGACGAGAGAGTACGACGTCGCGGTGTACGCGTAACGCGGATGTATGGGGTAGTCCGAGATTTAGTTGTCGCATCACACATCACATCACATCACCAATCAAATCATATCACCATCCCCACTTTTCTCTCTCTCTCACATAAATTTTTCTCTATCTTCTCCAAATCAATTACACATTTCAACCACTATCTCCCTCTACTTTAACTCTCTCCTCTCCCTCTCATGTTCTTCATTCTCACCTCTCGATCTCACTCACATCTCCTCCACGGCCTTAAGATCTCGGCCTCCTTTTAATGCGCGTCCATTTCGGTAGTGACGGCGACCTCTTTGTTGATCGAGGTGAGTGGTTGTTTATGTAGTGAATTCTTGAAGAAATTGGGAGCTTTAATGGTGTTGTTGGGGTTGATGTTGATGTTGTAGTGTTGTTGTTGTTAGAAAACAAAAATCAAATCAAATCAACAATGGAGGGGACGAGCATGTGGGTCGGGTCGACCCGGACCCACCCCATTAATAAAATAATAATTAAAATTTAATTACATTAAGCTGATTTTTTTAATAAAATAAATTACAGACAATAGATAAAAATTATGGAGAAAAATTCCAAAAATTCCAAAAAATATAAAAAATTAGAAAAAGCTAGAAAAACGAGTTCGGCACCGCGCTATAATTTGAAAAAGGTGCTAAAAATAAAAAAAAATTGAAATAAAATTACAAATTTGTGGTCTCATAATATAAATTCACGTAATGTGACTCTAAAATAATTAAAATGGCATAAATGGACACCAGAGACTTAGGAGGCTATAGTTGGGTGTCGGGTGTGCATATCGAGGCGTGAACGGGACGTTTTACGGACGACTTGCGATTGCTTGAGGTAAGTAAAACCAACTAGGAAATGCACAGTAGTTCATTTGAGCTTATATTTTATTGATATTGTATTGTGTCCCTTTCTTGGAATTCTCACCCACGTATGAGTGTCTGAGGGCCAAGCGAGTCACGCGAGTGTCTTTGATTGGAGTGTTTACCGGTTTGCAACCGGGGCCATGACCTCGAGTCACTTGAGAAATTGGTCGGAATGAGATGTGTTTTATCTGAGGCACCGTTCATATCCCTCATTCGCGACGGTCTAGGTACAGCAGGCGACGTCGCGTCCTAGGACCCGGGTCTATTTGGCATTGTCGCGACTCTATGACCCCGACCCTGTGGCACCCGCACTCGGTGGTCATGGACTACTTGGGCACCTCTCTATTGTTTCCTTTGACACTCATTTCTCGTTGTACTTTCATTTTTATAGTCTTATTATCATGCATTCAATATAGCTTTCTTTCTATCCGCATGACTTTTAGACTGCTTTATTTATTTTGAATTATTGTTTGGATCCTACTGGCTTTTACTTACTGGACTATACATTCTTGTGTTTGACCGATTGCAGATCCGCAGCTGAGCAGGGGCAAGACGCCGACACTTGGCGATCTACTATGAGGACATCGGAGCGACCCTCTCCTCCGCACACTTTTTTTGTAGGTTTTTGACTTTTGTATTACTTATACATATTGTTGTCACACTTGGAATACTTATTTGGGTTAAGAGATACACATGACTTGTATATCATTTTTGCTTAGTTGTTACACTTGACACAAGATATACATGAATGTACATGTTTACAGGGTTCCATATTTAGGATGTCCGACTCTTTTACTTTATTTTAAGTTATTTAATGTATTAATTGCTTCTGCTAACTTGTAACACTTGAGAAAATACAAATAACTTGACTTAAAATTATGAATTTACTTATATGGATGGATCAGAAGGCTAACTAGGCCTGCGTTGACCTTGCGAGACTGGCTCAGGGGTCCATGTGGGCTTAGGCCGGGCGGGGCCCAGTTTGTGGGAAACTGGGGCTGTCACATTATAAAAGTAAGGTGTACTTAATTTTTTTGTGAATTTTGTGGTTTGGTTACAAATCTCGACTTTTATAGACTTTTTGTATAAAAATACACATAAAAAAATGTTCAACTTCTCCTCACCTCAACCCAGAAACTTTTACAGGGGTGTATTCAATTGAGATTTTAATGGACTTTTGGTTACTTTTAATTACTAAATAACTTTATGTGTATTCAATTAAAACTTTTAGAGAGTTTATAAACGTAAGGCGTATTCAATGTGAACTTTTATAGACTTTTAAAAAGTCTATAAATTTTTTGGGGTATTCAATTTAAACTTTTAGAGAGTTTATAAAAGTAAGGTATATTTATTTTTTGGTGACTTTTGTGGTTTGGTTACAAATCTCGACTTCTATAGACTTTTGTATAACAATACATATGAAGAAATCTTCAACTTCTCCTCACCTCAACCCAAAAACTTTTATAGGGGTGTATTCAATTGAGATTTTAATGGACTTTTGGTTACTTTTAATTACTAAAAAAGTTTAGCATAGGTGTATTCAATTGAGATTTTAATAGACTTTTGGTTACTTTTATAAGCGGATGACTTTTAGAGATTTGTATATTTTTATAGACTTTTAAAAAACTTTGGTAGACTTTGATAGACTTTATTAATGACTTTTTGACGCGCGTCGAACGCGTCAATAAAATAAAGTTCATAATCCAACTATTTTGTAGAATAGTGGCAAAGGGTCGATCCCACGGAGATTGATAGTTTTTCTTAGGTTAAAAACAACAAAAAAGGAAAATCGGGGGTTTTAAAATAAATATTAATTTAACTGACTAATCTAACTAAACTAAATCAAATAAAACAACTAAACTAATTTTCAAAACAATTAATAAATACTTAAGTAACACTTAGGTCTACAGTTCCACAAATCAGGATCAAGATTCAATGGCAATCATGGTCTTCAATCTTTCTCAAAAAGTTATTAATTTAAATTCTCCTAGATTAGCTATAGAAAATTGACATCCGCCAGAAATTTTTTATTCCCCTAATCTCGATAGCCAGGACGTCTGCCACTAACTACTTCCCTAATTAATGCATAACCCTAGACATCCGCCAATCGGGTTTAACACACTAACCATAGTAATATGGGTCTGTGGGAACACTAATCCTAAATAATTGGGTCGCATCCGCTCCCGGTTTAACCTAGATTTAATTGTTGCACACTCAAGAACCGAAAGGGGTTGACGGCAAACGGGTGAGTGTTTGTCACTTTATTGGTCTGAAAGCACAATTACACGGATACTAATGGTCCAAATAATTATAGGTTGTCCACCTAAAAGCATGCACTGATCACATACATACCCTAGATCTAAACCATATTCCTTAAAATCAACAACAATGAAATAGGAGAATTTAAACTAAATTAAATAATAAAATAAAAGATCTCACATAATACGCCATGAATCCATAATCCCGACTTGTTTCCCCTCCGACCTAGGCAAGAAGTTGATTAGCCGAACATCGTCGTCGAAGAAAGTAGATAACAAAACAATAATAGTCGGTGATAAAAATAATAAAACATAAGTCCCTAATATAGAAAACTACTAAAAGTTGGTCTCGGGAGGTGAGAGAAACTAATTTTGGGTGTTGGGGAGGTGACTCGTGCGCCGAGGACGATCATGTGGCTATTTTGGGCTCAAAAACTGGTGTCTGCCACGTGTTTGAACCGCATTGGTGCATTTTGTGCTGGAGTCCTGACGTGTCGCCTTTTGATTGGTGGAGACCGTTGCTTGCGACGTGGTTGACGTGGTGAGAGCGCGACATGTGGCGCACGGGAGGCGGTGGTGAGACTTGTCCAGAATCGGCGAAGATGTGGGAGACGGTGCTGACGCGCATCCCGAGACGTATCTGATGGAGGCTGAAGCGAGTGAGAAGGTTGCCGGTGAGCCGGACCAAATGAACCGTGACGCGTGGCGCCGAGTGATGAAATGGCGAGACGTAATTGGAGCCACGTGGCTTGTGGAAACGAGTTGGGCCAATAGAGAAGCGACACGTGGCACGTTGCTGGAAACGCATGGAATGCTTGGCGAGCTGGACCAATGAACGGCTGACATGTGGCACGTTGAGGTGATCTCATCCAAATCCAGAGTTGCCGTGAGTTTTTTGGTAACGGGATCTCATCCAAATCCAGAGTTGCAACGCATAAGCTCAACATAGCCTTGATAACGGTCTTTGAACCATTTCCATCGACTTTTGTAATTTAAGGAATTTCTTTCATATCCAAGTGTTGCATTAAGAACATGAAGTATTTTTTTTCAATGGTTGCTTTACTAAAAGCACCATTACTATCAGGCCATCCGCAAGTTGCAGCATCAACCAACAATTTAAGCAACTCATTGCTCTCTTCAGCAGTCCATGTAGTATATTTTACCACACCTTTTCCTTTCTTTTTTTGGTTTTCAACATTTACTTGTGAGTCTCCCATCGCACTATTATCGTATATATAAAAATTGTCATAACCAAATAAAACCTTCCTAATGGTCTTTTGCTAATCATTAAAAAAAGTTCACTAGAAAAAAGAAAAAAGAAAAAGGAAAAACAAGTAAGCTAATTGTAAATCTACTTCTCACAGTGTTACATGCATGATGAAGCCGTTAAATTAGTTGCAAAGAGGATTTGCAGTACATATTGTACATGTGCATACATGCATGACAAGTAAAGCTAGAGAACTTAACTATACATAGCATTCAAATATGTACTAAATCAACATATACTAGTTAAACAAACTCAGAATTAGATTGGACTAGTTAATGTAAATGATGAACAAAACAGCTATGGGTTTATCATTTGTGTGTGTGTGTGTGTGTGTGTGTGTGTGTGTGTGTGTGTGTGTGTGTGTGTGTGTGTGTGTGTGTGTGTGTGTGTGTGTGTGTGTGTGTGTGTGGTGTTGTTATCATCGCTTGTGTGGGTTGTGGGGATAAAGTGAAGGGCGGTAGTGTCTTTAAGGACTATTGTGGTTTGGCTTATTAGAAAAAGCTAGCTCATCCATGTCTAATTTACATGCCACTGTAAACTATCTTTAGATCAAATAGGACACATAAATAATGAAGACAAAAACACATTGGCTAGCTCCTCCATGTCTCTCAGACATTGGCTAGCGATTAATGAGTAAAGAGAATATAGACCCATAATGTGTTCATGCAAATTTCAGTTTGTTTTTAGCCAAATCAATGAAACAAACTGTAAATTATCCTTAGATCAAATAAGACACAACACATTGGCTAGCAATTAATGGATGAATGTCACGGCCCAAATCTCTAACCCCCGTTTTAACTCCTTAATCATGATCACTGACCTTTGACGTGGGACCTACACTATGATACGTGCACCGACCGAGGCACGTGGCCGAGGTATATTGTATTTTTATATTGATGTATGTCTGTGTTATGTATTGTGTAGACTTACTAAGTCGGTTTGTACAGTTGTAGGTGTCGAGACGAGAGCGGGGACACGCCTCGAGTAACGCGCGAGCCGGCGAACCGGGTAGTTAGCATTTTGGTAAGTCTTATTTAATACTAATATGAAATAAGGAATTACTTATAAGCCTATGGTTATGTTTATTAATGTAAATCAAATTAAAGGCCTATAGTTGTGTAAACTAAATGGAAAGCATAAGATTGGTCTAAAGATACACATTGGCACATCTAGGAACTAGGTGAGTAATGAAATGGTGTGACTTGAGGTTGAGATAGTGAGAGTTAGTGGGATATATGGCAAGAGTTGGACCATTAGATGTTCCTCGGGATACATAAATCCATGGAGATGAAGGGCTAAGAAGGAACATCACCTTAATATATAATATTAGTGATCAAACAACATGCAAACCAAATCACTCATTCATTTTTGCTGGAGAAGAAGAAGGAGTTGCTGGAGAGGAGCGAATTATCAAGGTGTTGAAGGAATCCATGGGAGTTGGTGAGAAATTCTCAAGCTAGGGTGCTACATCAACTAGGTACACATCTTTTTAGTTGAAATTAGAACAAGTTCTGGTTTTAGGCTAATTTCAGATGGTAGACGATTGAGTATTTGAAATTAATTTATATATTTAGATTTCTCATTTCAAGCTGATAATCCAGCTATATTTAAGTTCTTAATTTGGTTTTGAAATCATAAAGATATGAATTTTTGAAGTTGCAACACCAAAACTAGAATTATGCATGTTGTATTAGGAATCAACCTGGGTAATTTGGTCATAATCTACCCATTTTAGATCCAAATTGATCCACACCAGTGGCATTTGAAAGCTTATTTAAAGTGGAATAACTTTACTTAACTAAAGGTATTTTGATTCAAATGTTTTTATATCCAAACATGCTCTACAAATTGGTACTGGAATTAAAAAAGAAAGTTTTGAAACTAAACTTGTTAAGGGGATAACTCCCTAACTACTTATCAAAATGAGCTGATCTTTTAGTATGTTGTATTTGGGTATATTTTCTACCTTGTGACCAAAAATCACATTTTTAAGAACTATAGATTGGGAGAAATAGATTTTCTAAGTCTGCTAGTCTGATTATCTCAATTAGACCTATGTTTAGTAAAATCATGATATCTCTTTCATTTTAAATCAGGAATTTGTAAACTAAACCTTTCCGAAAATCTAAGAGAGAGACCAAAATAATTTTACTGATGGAGGATTTGGATATTTTGATCATTTCATGCCTAAAAGTGCGTTAAGATGTAGGACTGAAATTGAAACTTAATTTAGTCTTTAGGGGCTGATTTAGGAAGATTGATTTAAAGTCTATTGAACCAATTTGAATACACAATAAACACCACTAAATTGTGCTTAAACCCACTATATTTGAACTAATGAGACACCAAACTCAGGAACCTAGGAAAAGGGTACGGGAGAGCAAATACAAGATTTGGAGTATCGGGAGGCCAGTAAAGCTAGGACTTTACTTTGTTGTTGTGAGTATACCCAATGGCAACTTTACTTGACATTTCATTTCTATTAATTTTTTTCCTTGCATAGTCCTTTTGACTATTTTGCCTTTGTATTCTTATATCATGTGTTCTTTGTGTCTATGCTCACTTGATGAGTTTAGTTTGCATGATATTCATTCATTTGATTTGATTCATTGATTCTATCACATGCTATGTCTATTCTTGTTGTTTTAAATGTGAAATGAATGATAAATAGCATGCTATTAGGCTAGTGAATATCTTATAAATGTTTAAGAGGACTTGTATTCCTTATTTGTTTAGGTGTGTAGATGTGCCTATGCCTTGACAATCCATACTTGGTATTTCTTGAAATTGAAAAAGTAGTTTTTGCATTTAGGTCCCGTACTCGATCGAGGTGTGCGCGACTCACGAGGTTAGAGTCCCTGGGGATGTCGGCACATGTTACTTGACATTGTATGACACTCGGGGTTAGAGTCCCGAGGTGGTCTACACACCGGGGTTAGAGTCCCTGGTAACACTTGGGTTAGAGTCCCTTGTGTTATATGATTATTGAGTCGGAGTGACATGTTTCACTGCCGAATGGACCTAAATCACCACTACTTAGCCTAGTGTCGATATCACTTGTTTAACTCGGTATTTACTCGCATATGGTTTATTTTTCGTTTTCCCATTTATATGCTTTTAAATACCATTTGAATATTTGGAAATGCAAATTAAACTTGTCATCGGGGATTACTGTTTTATTCTTGTACTCACCGTCCTTTTTATGACGGTGGGTGCAGAGCCGTCTACCAGCAGGTTGGGCAAGGAGAAGATCTGCGATTATCCCTGAGCCTGTGGCGTGTCACTGCATCGATTGTAGGTATTCTTTTGGTATTTTGATTGTATATGTTATATATGTCTTTCAGATACTATTTGTAGTTGTATATTGGGTTGAGCGTTAGTTTCCCCGACTTGACTTAGACTATTTTACTGTTTCACTGCATTTCGAGGACTTTATATATGTGATATCATTTCCTGGTTTTCCACACTTAAGATTTTATAAATGGCTTCCGCATAAGTTACTAATTGCTTCTGCATAATCAATAAGACTTCCGCTAATTAATTAATTAAATAAAAAGTTTTAATTAACTCTAAATTTTATAAACTGGTAGGACTAGTGTATTTCTTATCCCGAACACGAGAAAAGAGGCGTATAGGTTGTAAAGGTTTACTAATATGTAGTGAAGTCCTGCGTGGATATGATTAGGGCTTAATTACGGGATTAGGCCGAGCGGTGCCCTAGATTAGGAGAGGGGCCGTTACAGTTGGTATAAGAGCCTAGGTATTAGAACCTTAGGGATAAATAAGAAAAATACGAACTCATATAAAACACAAACCTTAGAAGTGGAAACCAGATGATCCTTGCCTATGAACTATTTTGTTGGGAATTAAGTGAAGGTGAGATGGAGATTTCTTATATGTACGTGTTAGTTTCTATATGTATATATATGCGTTATGCCACGTAGTAGCTGATTCGCATTCGTTATCCACTTGAAGACACCGATGGGGATTCGCGCGAGGCCGGAGACACCACAGTTAGCGAAAGTCAGCCTCCCACCGTATCAGTTGACAATATTTAGAGGATGTCTGACTAGATGACCGCTCAGGAGTGAAAGATCGTCGATTTCATCGCTTACATGTCGGCGCAGATGACTGCACTGGTTTCGACCGCCCCCGTCACCACAGCTACTACTACAACACCCCGACCACGAGACTCAGCACTACGAGAGTTCGGCTTGCATCTAATAGAGAGATTGAGACTCTAGGTAGCGTTGTACGCAGTAGCGGAGAGTCAGGGATCCAGACTAGAGGAGATACTGGTTGTTCGAGACTTCCTAGATGTTTTCCCAGAGGATTTACCTAGATTACCGCCACCGCGAGAGCTAGACTTCATCATCGACTTAGTATCTGGTACCGGGCTGATCGCGATACCGTCATACCCCATGGCTCCGAGGGAGTTAGAGGAGTTGAGGACTCAACTTAAGGATTTGGGGGGAGAAGGGGTTCATCACACCTTCGATGTCACCATGGGGAGCGCCAGTTTTGTTTGTAAAGAAGATGGATGGTAGTCTAAGACTATGCATCGACTACAGGCAGTTGAACGGAGCGATAATCAGAAACAAGTACCCACTTCCACAGACAGACGATTTATTTGATCAGCTGAGAGGAGCACAATTTTTCTCCAAGATAGACCTGAGATTGGGGTATCATCAGCTTAGGATCAAGGATGAGGATAGGTCCAAGACATCATTCAGCACCAGATACGGACACTACCAGTTCAAGGTCATGCCATTTGGGCTGAGCAACGCCCCGCCGTATTCATGGATTTGATGCACCGGGTACTTAGACCATATCTCGACCGCTTCGTGATAGTCTTCATCGACGACGTCTTGATATACTCGAGGACACGTGAGGATCACGAGCAGCACCTCAGAGACGTTGCAGACATTGAGGGAACACCGACTTTTCGCTAAGTTCAGCAAGTGTGAATTCTGGCTTGCAGAGGTCAAGTTTCTTGGGGCGCATTGTTGGAGCAGCAGGGATTCCAGTAGATACGGCCGAGATTCAGAAGATCATGGATTAGCCGGCACCGACATCAGTACCGGAGATTAGGAGCTTTCTGGGGTTAGCAGGATACTACCATAGGTTCATGAAAGATTTCTTGAAGATCGTTTCACCGATGACGAGGCTGACACAGAAGGATGTTGCTTAGGAGTGGACTGAGAAGTGCGAGGCTGCATTTACTCAGTTGAAGAGGTCATTAACTACTGCGCAAGTGTTAGTACTGCCAGAGGCTAGACATGGATTTCTAGTGTACGCAGATGCTTCTCATACGGGTCTAGGTTGTGTGTTGATGCAGGCCAGCGGTGTCGTGGCATACGCATCGAGACAGTTAAAGAGACATGAGAAGAACTACCTCACGCACGATCTAGAGTTAGCAGTGGTTGTATTTGCGCTGAAGACTTGGAGACACCTTCTGTATGGAGAAAGATTCACACTCTTCACTGATCACAAGAGTCTGAAATATCTCTTCACACAGAAAGAGTTGAACATGAGACAACGCAAATGGTTGGAGTTCTTGAAGGACTACGACTTTTCCTTGGAATATCACCCAAGAAAAGCGAACGTAGTCGCAGGTGCACTAAGTAGGAGACCGACTAGAGATGCCGAGGTGGTCAGATGTCACATGATGCATGAGTATGGATTACTCGAGGCGACGGTGATAGCATGTCAGACAAAGGTTCCTACCGATACTCAGGTGATGATTTGCGCACATATGATATTACAAATCGTGTCTACACAGCGAGTGTCAGAGGGTCAGAGGATCGACCGGTTGTACTCGAGATTCAGCGAGTCAGCGCAAAGTGCAGAGTGTACAAATTGGGCAGAGACGACAAATCAGTGTCTGAGATACCGAGGCAGGTTGTGGATACCAGAGGTGCCGGAGCTGAGAGATGAGATCCTTCTAGAGTCGCATCGTTCTAGATTTACCGTACATCCAGGCAGGACTAAGATATACCACGACATGAGGAGACATTTCTGGTGGCCTGGGATGAAGGCAAACATGTCTAGATTCATCAGGAACTGTAGTATCTGTCAGCATCGCAGACCCGGGGGATTACTACAGCCGCTTCCCATTCCTTGATGGAAGTGGGAAGACATCTCTATTGATTTTGTCAGAGGACTGCCGAGGACCGCGAGGAGAAATGACTCGATCTAGGTGATAGTTGACAGACTGACGAAGTCTGCTCATTTCCTGCCAGTGGCGTCGCATTACACGTTCGATCAGCTGAGCGTATTGTTCGAAAGAGAGATTATCAAGCTGCACGGGGTACCATTGACAATCACGTCAGACCGAGATGCTACGTATACGTCCAGGATGTGGCGGAGTATGCAAGAACAAGATGCGGTACGCGCCTACGCTTCAAGATTTACTTTCCACCCTCAGACCGACGGGCAGACTGAGAGATTGATTCAGGTCCTCGAGGGCATATTGCTGGCATGCGTGTTGGAGTTTGGCGGATCTTGGGCGGAGTACCTACTGTTGTGTGAGTTCGCTTACAACAACACTTATCAGGCTAGCATTGAGATGACGCCATTTGAGGCTTTGTATGGCAGACCGTGTTGCTCGCCATCGTGTTGGGCCGAGCCAGAGGACTGGGAGATAGTGGGGCCTGAAATTGTTGTTGACCACATGGAAAAGGTCAAACTGATCCGTTATAGACTCAAAGGAGCACATGAGAGACATAAGAGATATGCATATAAGTATCGCGGTGATCTCGCGTATTCCGAGGGAGCCTTTGTATATTTAAAGGTTTCCCCTCAGAAGGGTCTTCAGATATTTGGGGTGAAAGGCAAGCTTGCACCGAGGTACATCGTGCCTTTCATGATTAAGAAACGGGTCGGGAAAGTGGCATACGAGCTTGAATTGCCTCCACAGATGTCAGGGGTCCATCCAATGTTCCACATTTCGATGCTTCGACTAGCCGAGTCGAAGGCAAGCGTGCGACCGACAGTTGACTTGAGTCAGATCGACCTGAGCGAGGACATCTCTTACGAGGAGCATCCCATTCATATCCTAGATCGGAAGGTACACCAGTTGAGGAGCAAGTCCATCCCGAAGGTACTCGTCAAGTGGCAGTTCCACGATGACACGGAACTCATTTGGGAGCGGGAGGACTACATGCAAGATAGATTCCGTACCTGTTCGAGTCAGGTAGAACTGTAACTTAAACTTAATTTCGAGGATGAAATTTTCATTTTGTTAGGAATATTTGTTACGGCCCAAATCTCTAACCCTCGTTTTAATTCCTTAATCGGGATCACCGACCCTTGACTTGGGACCTACACTGTGATACGTGTACCAACCGAGGCACGTGGCCGAGGTATATTATATTTTTGTATTGATGTATGCCTAGTGTTATGTATTGTGTAGACTTACTAAGTCGGTTTGTACAGTTGTAGGCGTCGAGACGAGAGCGGGGACACGCCTCGAGTAGCGTGCGAGCCAGGGAACCGGGTAGTTAGCATTTTGGTAAGTCTTATTTAATACTAATATGAAATTAGGAATTAATTATAAGCCTATGGTTGTGTTTATTAATGTAAATTAAATTAAAGGCTTATAGTTGTGTAAACTAAATGGAAAGCATAAGATTGGTCTAGAGATACACATTGGCACATCTAGGAACTAGGTGAGTAATGAAATGGTGTGACTTGAGGTTGAGATAGTGGGAGTTAGTGGGATATATGGCAAGAGCTGGACCATTAGATGTTCCTCGGGATACATAAATCCATGGAGATGAAGGGCTAAGAAGGAACATCACCTTAATATATAATATTAGTGATCAAACAACATGCAAACCAAATCACTCATTCATTTTTGCTGGAGAAGAATAAGGAGTTACTGGAGAGGAGTGAATTATCAAGGTGTTGAAGGAATCCATGGGAGTTGGTGAGAAATCCTCAAGCTAGGGTGATACATCAACTAGGTACACATCTTTTTAGTTGAAATTAGAACAAGTTCTGGTTTTAGGCTAATTTCAGATGGTAGACGATTGAGTATTTGCAATTAATTTATATATTTAGATTCCTCATTTAAAGCTGATAATCCAGCTATATTTAAGTTCTTAATTTGGTTTTGAAATCATAAATATATGAATTTTTGAAGTTGCAACACCAAACCTAGAATTATGCATGTTGTATTAGGAATCAACCTGGGTAATTTGGTCATAATCTGCCCATTTTAGATCCAAATTGATCCACACCAGTGGCATTTGAAAGCTTATTTAAAGTGGAATAACTTTACTTAATTAAAGGTATTTTGATTCAAATGTTTTTATGTCCAAACATGCTCTACAAATTGGTACTGGAATTAAAAAGGAAAGTTTTGAAACTAAACTTATTAAGGGCATAACTCCCTAACTACTTATCCAAATGAGCTGATCTTTTAGTATGTTGTATTTGGGTATATTTTCTACCGTTTGACCAAAAATCACATCTTTAAGAACTATAGATTGGGAGAAATAGATTTTCTAAGTCCGCTGGTCGGATTAAATCCCAATTAGACCTATGTTTAGTAAAATCATGGTATCTCTTTCATTTTAAATCAGAATTTTGTAAACTAAACCTTTCCAGAAATCTAAGAGAGAGACCAACAATGATTGTACTAATGGAGGATTTGGATATTTCAACCATTTCATGCCTAAAAGTGCGTTAAGATGTAGGACTAAAATTGAAACTTAATTTAGTCTTTAGGGGCTGATTTAGGAAGATTGATTTAAAGTCTATTGAACCAATTTGAATACACAATAAACACCACTAAATTGAACTTAAACCCACTATATTTGAACTAATGAGACACCAAACTCAGGAACCTAGGAAAATGGTACGGGAGAGCGAATACAAGATTTAGAGTATCGGGAGGCCAGTAAAGCTAGGACTTTACTTTGTTGTTGTGAGTATACCCAATGGAAACTTTACTTGGCATTTCATTTCTATTAATTGTTGTCCTTGCATAGTCCTTTTGACTATTTTGCCTTTGTATTCTTATATCATGTGTTCTTTGTGTCTATGCTTACTTGATGAGTTTAGTTTGCATGATATTCATTCATTTGATTTGATTCATTGATTCTATCACATGCTATGTCTATTCTTGTTGTTTTAAATGTGAAATGAATGATAAATATCATGTTATTGGGCTAGTGAATATCTTATAAATGTTTAAGAGGACTTGTATTCCTTATTTGTTTAGGCGTGTAGATGTGCCTATGCCTTGACAATCCATACTTGATATTTCTTGAAATTTAAAAAGTAGTTTTTGCATTTAGGTCTCGTACTCGGTCGAGGTGTGTGAGACTCACGGGGTTAGAGTCCCTGGGGATGTCGGCACATGTTACTTGACACTGTATGACACTCGGGGTTAGAGTCCCTGAGGTGTTCTACACACCGGGGTTAGAGTCTCTGGTAACACTTGGGTTAGAGTCCCTTGTGTTATATGATTATTGAGTCGGAGTGACATGTTTCACTGCCGACCGGACCTAAATCACCACTACTTAGCCTAGTGTCAGTATCACTTGTTTAACTCTGGTATTTACTCGCATATGGTTTATTTTCCAGTTTTCCCATTTATATGCTTTTAAATACCATTTGAATATTTGGAAATGCAAATTAAACTTGTCATCGGGGATTACTGTTTTATTCTTGTACTCACCGTCCTTTTTATGACGGCAGGTGTCTACCAGCAGGCTGGGCAAGGAGAAGATCTGCGATTCTCCCTGAGCCCGCGACGCGTCACTGCATCGATTGTAGGTATTCTTTTGGTATTTTGATTGTATATGTTATATATGTCTTTCAGATACTATTTGGGGTTGTATATTGGGTTGAGCGTTAGTTTCCCCGACTTGACTTAGACTATTTTACTGTTTCACTGCATTTTGAGGACTTTATATATGTGATATCATTTCCCGATTTTTCACACTTAAGATTTAATAAATGGCTTCCGCATAAGTTACTAATTGCTTCTGCATAATCAATAAGACTTCCGCTAATTAATTAATTAAATAAAAAGTTTTAATTAACTCTAAATTTTATAAACTGGTAGGACTAGTGTATTACTTATCCTAAACACGAGAAAAGAGGCGTATAGGTTGTAAAGGGTGACTAATATGTAGTTAAGTTCTGCGTGGATATGATTAGGGCTTAATTACGGGATTAGGCCGGGCGGTTCCCTAGATTAGGAGAGGGGTCGTTACAATGAAACAAACTATAAACTATTTAGATCAAATAGATGAAGCAAATATATATAATAGAATAGACTCATACCCAAATACATGAACCATACAAATAGATGAAGCAAATATATGTATATATATATAAACCGTAGATCAAATAGATGAAGCAAATATATGTATGGAGTTAACTTCACTGTTCATCACCCTTCTTTGGGGAGAGAAGAGTGAGATTGTTGCTTTGTTTTGTGTTTGAGATCAGAATACTAAAACAATAATATTCACGGTTCATACCCAAATACATTAATCTTTGCCTTGTTTTTTCAAACACAAAACAAAAAGCAACTGTAGATCAAATACTAACATAAAATCGTAAATCGATAATAGAATGAGTCGTACCTACAAACACATGAACCGAGTCGTTTTGCCCAAATCAGACCAGTTGGTTTCATCTATTTGCAATGGAGAGAGAGAGAGAGAGAGAGAGAGAGAGAGAGCCACAAACACATGAACCGAGTCGTTTTGCCCAAATTGGACCATTTGGTTTCATCTATTTACAATGGAGAGAGAGAGAGAGAGAGAGACATTGGTCAAGGATGTTACCTCCAGTAGCGTATATCCAAGAGAAGGGGAAGTGAAAAGGAGAGAGCTCTGCGAGGTAGGTCGACAAGAACGTGTTTTTGAAAGTTCGCAAAAGTTTCTGGTGGAGGCTGAAGAGATGAGAAGAATTTCAATATATATATAGTTAGGTGGAAAGTCTTGAAAAGTCATCCAAACTCACAAATCCACAAAATTTCTTAAAAAATTGAATACCCCTTACAATTAGAGAGTTTACAAAAGTTTTAATTGAATACCCCAAAACTTTTAGAGACTTTTTAAAAGTCTATAAAAGTTCACATTGAATACACCTTACTTTTATGAACTCTCTAAAAGTTTTAATTGAATATCCCTAAACTTTTTTAGTCAATAAAAGTAACCAAAAGTCTATTAAAATCTCAATTGAATACACCCATGTATATTAAATTAAAACTTTTAGAGAGTTTATAAAAGTAAGGTGTGTTCAATGTGAACTTTTATAGACTTTTAAAAAGTCTATAAAAGTTTCGGGGTATTCAATTTAAACTTTTAGAGAGTTTATAAAAATATGGTGTATTTAATTTTTTGGTGACTTTTGTGGTTTGGTTACAAATCTTGACTTTTATAGACTTTTTGTATAAAAATACGCATAAATAAATCTTCAACTTCTCCTCACCTTAACCCAGAAACTTTTATAATTGCTAAAAGATAGCCACTGAAAAATAATAAAAAATCATTTATAAAATAGAAAGTACGCCATGTGTCATGACCTTGTTAATCCTTTACAGAAGATCTTCCTTTATATAAATATAGATTATACCAACATATGTTATTTTTTAGGAAAATGCTCGATTACCTAATCCACTTTGAGCACCGATCCAATTGATTGCCGCGCGATACAACTCACGCCGCACGCACACATCTCAATGTGTATTGCGCTGCAAGTGACTGGTCAGAGGCTAAAGTAGGTTATCAAAGCATCTCCCTTTAAAAGAATAATCGCGCATCTCGAGAGCCCATAACCAGCACAGATGCCGATGCGCGCGATTTGGCGTACCTTCGCCGCGACCACTCAAAAAGCTGTTCGTATCGTCAACAATGGCGGACAAGGCGAGCAGAGGAGTGGTTGTGTACGGCGACGGGCTCGTTCGATTCATCGACCCATCTCATACGCACATCCATGAAATAGCCTCTCGCGGTTCGTGCGGCTTCTTGTCGCTCAGAGACTCTCCATCTCCAACAACAGGTCTGTTAAATCAACAAAGATGCCAACTTTTTTATTGTTTGTGTGTTTTAGGGTTTTAGCTCAAAAGGGGTTTTCAGAAATCCCACCAAGAATTGATACTCATTGTATCACAAAATGGGTTTGTTTGATTTGCTTGAATTTTGTGGTTTTCAATCAGAAACTCATGTTCAAATAAAAAAAAAAAGAAAATGAGGACTTTTTGGGTTTTTGTGAGTTTTAGGGTTTAGCTTAAAAGGGGTTTCGTAGTAGACCCACCTAGAATTGATCCTCATTGTTTTGGAAAATGGGCTTGTTTGATTTGCTTGAATTTGAATTGCCCATGTTCAGAATCAGATTTTGTGTTTCTGAATTCTGTTTTATTGTTTGGCGCAAGAAATTAGACGAAGTATGGGTAGACCGAAGCTAACTTGGGATCCATTAATTAAGAGGGATTTAAAGGATTTGGAAAGCACACCATCAATTCCTCGCAATAGAAGAGTTTGATTCATGTAGCCGACCCCAACTAATTTGTGATTGCTGTTGTTGTTTGTTAGTTTTGATGTGAGTTTGGCCTGATTTCACTGACTACATTGAAAGTATGATCTTTTGGGAACCTATTATAAGTTTTAAATAGATGTTCAAAATTGCTTGCATTACATTCATTTGTTTGAACGGAATGTATATTATGTTTCAGACATGTTTGGATTGATATTGCAGAGGACGAGGACGAGAGAATTGTGAGAGAATTAGCGCAACTTCTTGACGCTTACGATTTTTGCATAATGAAGGTGAAGTTTGTGTGAAAAGAGAAGTGTTAATAGAGTTTGTTTAGTATATTTGCTTGTTGGTTTTTGCTTGCCTCATGAATGGTATGAAGAATGCGTCGGTTGATTTAATTCGTTTCAGAATGCAGAGAGAATTCAAGGATTAGAAGGACCAGATGAGTCCTCCATACCAACCTTGCCAAAGCGGTATAATGATCTTCTCATGTCAACTTTTCTGCTGGATAGTAAATAAATTATACCCCTATTTTTAACTGTAGAAGCTTCTATTTGAACCTTTAGGTTTATGGGACTAAGAGCTGCTATTGTTACTAATAACTCGAGAGTCAAATCTTTTGCAACTGAACTTGGCGTAACTCCCCTAGAATTAGATGACTTTTTTGGCCAACAATCTCTCAATGAGCTGTCATTATCTCGGTTGCTATTGCTACTTGGATTTAAAGAAGGCAAGATACTTGAAGTTAGTGGGTTTGATTTATTATTTATCCATGTTGGACTTAGCGGCAAGGAAGGCGCTCAAGATGTTGAGGCCTTGGGCACCAAGCAGATTAAATTGGTTAACGAGTTGACTGGTAGTATATTGCAAAGAGCTCAGCCTGGAACTGATATTCTCTCTCGTTTGCACTTTTCTCTTGTGGTGAGCTATGGAGCTTTATCGGATGGTGAAGATCGTAACTCAACAAGCTTGCTTTCACAACAATCGGTGAATGATAATCTTTCATTGCTTATACCTCGTCAAAGTTACTCCACCAGAGGAGCAAATTTCGCTCCTGATATCAGGTAGAAACCTGAGAATTTCGTTACAGTAGGTTCTGCATTAGTTCCATCTCATAATCATTTATAATTATTAAGTTTATTGTCGTCGTCATCATCATTATTATTGCAGGAATTATAGTCCGATGTTAATTGCGCAGTGGCAGGAGGCAGTGACACGTAAGGATACAGCAATATCGTTTTCTTTCAAGGAATTTAAGGAGGTTTGCACAGTCTTTTGATTTCATTATGTGTTTGGATTTGCAATCTGAGGAAATTAAAGAATTGTATATTAAGGAAATAAATAAGTTTATCAATTGGTTTAGTCGTTTTTCCCACACAAGCTTGAAGTACGACTCCTTAGACGTCCAATCCAATCTCTCCGAACTATTGCTGGTTTTATGCTTAATCAATCCCAAGGTGTTGTACTCCAAGCTTGTGTGGGAAAGTAATTAATATTTAAACTCAAAGTGCACATGAAGAATCATTCCAAGTTTTTGAGATTGCGGTCAGTAATACGAATATCTTACTTCCAGTCAAAAATATAAGTTCGGTTTTATTGAATATAAATATTGGATTTTGTTATCATCGTTCCCTTTGTAATGTTTTTCTTACGCAATGCAGCGCGGAGCGAATCTTGCTATTCCAGCAGAGAGATTTCTGCATGAGGTTGCATTCAAGCTTTGGAAGGCCCCTAAATATGGAGCATGAATATCATGTTATCAGATCCAATCAATCAGGTAAAGTTATTTATAGGCATCTAACATGCCTAAATGGCGCTTCCAAGTCTGGCAAATTTCACAAAAATGGATTTCATTATCCACAATAGTAATAAACATCATGCCCGGAACCAGTTGTCAGATTTACTCAAGTTCTTTTCTTTCTTACTAACTGATCGCAACCATGGATGAGGGGTCGGGTTCAATCAAAAGATGGATCAAGCTGTTTGGATATGAAATAAGTGAGTCACCCGTACGATTTGTCTCGGATTCTTCAGTTGCACTGCTCTTATGCCTGTATTTTGCATTTCATTTTGCTTAATCAACTTTGGAAAGTACAACTGTGCTGGTAATTTTCCCTTCATTGACATGTTCTGAAAAGATTTTGCATGAATGTCTCATGTAACAAATCCATGTGTTTGCACCAAAATTTTGGGTGATTTTCTGTGCCGTCCATCTGTTTAGATGTATTCACTATATTAGCACCTAATCTGAAAGCTTAGATTCATGTGGCCGAACGCAACTAATCTGATCCATGTAGCATTCTCACTTCTTGTTGTATAGTTGGTGATTAGGAATCTTGGAAAACATGAAAAACAACTTTTTTCACTTTGTTCGTGCATCGAGATTTCGGGCACAATGCAGCCAGCCTTCTAACAATAGACTGTATCAAATGCTATCTTATATGTACTAAAACAAGAACAATATACATAGATTAAAATTTGGCTCAAATGAGCCCCAAAGACCATCATCTGTATATATACAATGACTTTTTACAGTTTTACAAACACAATGCCCTGGGCACTTCACTGCCTATACATGCTTTTTTTTTTTTTTTTTTTTTTTTTTTTTTTTGTTTTAGGAATCAAATAACTCCTAGTTCACCACAGAACGCATCCGGCTCGAACGATCGAGCGGAATCGTCGTTGTATACTCCAGGTACAGCTCTACCTCCAGCTTCTTCTGATGGAATGTATGAATCATTTTGGGTGGTCTCTATGTTTATCAGAAGAAGAATACATATGAACAAGGAGGCCCCCATTGCCACTAGTGTGTATTTCAATCTGTTCAGTACTGGCTTCACCTATTGAGTAGGAAAAAAAAAAAAAAACTATAGATTATGTGAAGGACATGCTTGAAATGATTTGAATACTAAGTGGCTGTAGTTGATCTTACTGAAAATGATCCCAGAAGCCTATCCCTTGCCAAAACCTCAGCTGTCTTAACCCTCAACTGTCAAGAAAAAGGAACTGATTGTTGTACTTTTTTGTGCTTGAAAGCAATGTAACATTTTCTTTTCGGGTCTCCTTGTGTAGAGCGTCCGAAGCTAACTGCCCTAACTAGTTCAAATTGAGTTGCTATAAAGTTTATATATGTGGGAGGTCTTCTAACAAGGTTTTCATTTCGGAATCATGCTATTTTGACTCCATTTGAATATGTCAATTTGACACACTCATTGTAGTCCTTTATATGCACATTGAGTTTCATGTATACATCAATGTATCAATCAAGGGTCACAAGCAAAAGCGTGCTACATTGACATATGGCCAAATATAGTCAAAATAACATTTTTCTTCTTTTATATCTTGTAAGCACAAGTTAATAGCATTTTTCTTCTTTTATTTTTTGTAAGCATAAGTTAAAAAGTGCATTGAGTTTCATCTACTCAAATCCGTTAGAAAGTTTTCAATAAGATTCCACTTTTAAACATTTTAAGATGGTTGAGTTTTATCCACCCTAGCCGATCAAAACTAACTTGAGATTGAGGCTTTGTCTTTTTGTAATATTTGTTTTTGGGCCAATCAGCGTTCACTCCTACAAGTTCATGGATTTACATTACTACTGATATTGTCTCTAACATAACCACCTTCGACCCATATGCGTGAGGCTTTTACCTCAAAAGGCTTCAACAGAGTCAATACTATTTAGAAAGATATCCTCGTTTGCATTCTTCATTCTGAAGTTTTTCTTACAACATCTTGAAATACTTATTAATTGATGTAACTATATTCCATTTCACACGTCCCCAATAAAAAATTAGAGATTTGAAGGATTGATTAGGAAGTTAGGTACTGATGTAACTACAAATGCTCCTGCTAAAAAATACGATTCAAAATATAAACTGAAGAAATTCAACAATGTAGTAGTAGACGTAGAGCGAAGCTAATTTAGAATGCATTGATTAGGAGATATTTAAAAGATTTGAAAGCATATTTTCAATTGCACCAAATCAAGAGCAATGGAAGAGTTTTGATCCGTGTAGTCGACCCCATCTAATTTGGGACACAGACTTTGTTGTTGTTGCTGTTGCTGTTGATGATATGAATCTAAAGCAAATACAATTGGTGATGAATATTACCTGACCATCATACCACCCAGTTTCCTCATCTGCAAAAAAAAAAAAAAAAAAAAAAAAAAAAAATGAAAACACACTCTAACAATCACACACCAACCGAATACAAAGAAAACATTGTGAATTGTGAGATCACAAATACTAACACTCAACAGTGGCGCTGAGGAGGCGATTGCCAACATAAGACCAACCAAGGTACATATGCAGAACTGCCAAGGTGACCACAAACAGCCCACTAGACACAGCTCCAATGCCACACTTGAGAGGAGTGGCAGCGGCGGCGCCACCGCCGCCAAAGCAGGCGACGGGGAGGCCGATAAAAAGGGCGAAGGAGGCGCCGGTGGCGGCGAGGCGGGAGGAGTACTCGACGGCATCGGCGCAGGCCAAGGAGAAGGGGAAGGAGGTGGAGAGGGACTCATATTCCTTTACAGGCTGCTGCTCCAATGGAACAGGGCACTCTGTTTCGGAGTTGTTGTTTCTTGATGATGATGATGAGAGTATGAATGTTGGGTGGGTTTTGATCAGGAAAGATAGTTGTTTTGATGAGATTGTTGTGGGTTTGTTGATGATGAACATAGATGATGAACTTGAGAAAGTAGTGCCCATGTTCATGTTCATGTTCATGTTCATGTTCATCATCCTTGCCATGGCTGATGATTCTCTCTCTCTCTCACACACACACAGAGGACAGTTGGGAGTTTCCTGACCATTCCTTGGGTTATTCTAATGGATTTGTTTTAAGATATTCTTTTTTCAAAAAATAAGTAATATCACTTCCTAGGTGGCATTAAGGTTGTTGGAATAGTTAATTATATTATTTAATTGTTTGTAATTTGAATAAAAATTATGTTCATTTTAAAAAACGAATATAATTTTTTCAAAATAAACACAGGTCCGAACATGTTTTTTTTTTTTTTGTTCGTTTTAAAAAACGGGTACGGATCTCGACAATTTTAAAAAAAAACGGATACCCATTTAGTGATTAATTTAAATAATATTTTTATTTGTTTATATGGGTATTTTTATACTTTCATGATGTTTGCATTGTAATTTCACTGGTGATGATATTATTATAATATGAAAACTTGCCGGACTTAAATTTCAAATATATGATGTCTTTTTTGTAGTGATGGAATGCATGTCGATGTAAAAATCATGTATTTTTGTTAATAATTAGGTGAGAAAAATTACTTTATTATATTAAAAAACAGGTCATTATGTTTTAAATTTATAAGGGTCCAAACAAAAAAAAGGTGTCCAAGTTCGAACCCATTTTTTGCCACCCATATGTCTATTAATTAAACCATCTCCAACCGAACTCTACGGTTGGTGGCCAACTGAATTCTATTTCCCTTCTATTTTAGAATTCGGTGAATAGCACTATTAATTGAACTCTAAAATAACATTCCTTCCTTTTTATTTTTTTGTTATTTTTTCTTTTAAAAAATTATCAATAATTATTTTTTTATTTTTTCTTATTTTTTACTGATTAAATAATTTGTTAAAATTAAAACGAATAAATAATTAAAAATAATAAAAGTAAGAAATAGAGTTTTGAAGTAAAATAAAATTTGCGATTAAAAAAGAAATAGAGTTTGATATAACAAAACCATACAATAAAAGGGAAGCAGTAGAGTTTCGTGGTTAAAAATGCTCCAAGAGACTAATCAATTTTAAATAGTTAGACATTGAGAAAAACTCAAGCCATTGAAATCTCCACCATCGTGCGGCACATATGCCAATAAAATCCACGATTGTGAGCCAATGTATGTACCAAATATCATTGTCCTTTCTATAAAGTCAAATGAATGGTGTAGATTTCATTGAGATATGCATTGCACGTATTCTAATGCAATCTACGCAGTTGTTTATCAAATGTATGTACCTAAAATATGTCGAAAAATCATTTTCCAATACTAATACGCACAACTAATAGATGTCAACGATGGTATAATTTTGGAATTTCTCTTACTAAAATCTACCAACATTCTTACATCCAAGAAGCCGAAAGAATCAAATGCATCCCCTGATCATAAACTCAAGAAACCGAAAGCGAAAGTGTTATCGACAGCGTAGAGTATCCATAGTTTTGCGAAAGTAGACATCAAAAACTAGATATCAACTTGGTAAAACCATTATTGACAGCGTAATTAAAAACATCAAGAACATGGCTCAGCCAAAATGAAATGTTTGAAAAACTGTGAAATCTGGAAGTCCCTTAAAACACCTTCCATGAGGAAGAGATATCATTCTTTCTTTCCAACCCCATGGGACATGTTGTATATCCCTCGAGCCTGCGACAGAAACGACCGTTTAACTTAAGCAGAACAAAAACTTAGAAAGAAAGATGAATTAAAGGCGATGTATTTTACTCACAATGAGAGCTCCGGACGTAACTGCAAAGGCAAGGGGGATAGCAACTGAGGTGATCTTATCGAAAGGGCCCTTTAGGTAAGTGTGCTTGTGAATATGCTGGAAATATTTTTGCGTCTCAAGAAGCTTCTCCCTGGGCCTAAATGGTTCTTCTGCTGCCATTCTACATTTTTCACACCAGGAACAAAAGCACAGATCTTCAAGTTTTAGCATCTAAATTCAAAGCTCAGGACAAGGTGTCCTACTAAACAAAGCATCCATGTACATGAACCAAACAACTGCAGAAGAATTAAGCATCAAGTCCATCAACGAGTGACAATCGTACTTCTTTTTCCTTTACTCTGGAAAACAACTTTACACATGATATGATCCACTTTTATCACATCCCTAAAATACCAAACCATCTCATCCAATCTAAACTTACGGTTGGAGGAAGTTTTGAACTCTCGAGCTTAAAATTGGGAAATGCATAGCACAATGCACCTATACCGTACACACTTCTCGAGAAAGTTTTGAACTCTCTCTGATCGACAATTTTATAATATTAGAATAGGCTACATGATGCCCTTTTTTTGAAACATTAATTATGTAACATGTATGAGAATATGCCTAAGAAGTAATATCATGATTAGACTTATAATTTCAACAACTTTCGATTGGTAATTACTTGATATTCTTTATGTTTGAGGCTGATAAAGTGGGACGAGCCCCTTGAAGGAGGGAGCAATTAGATCTTAAGTAACCAGAGTGGTGACGGGACTGCTATTGCAGTATTGCTAAGATCTGTAAGTGAGCTGCACTTTCTTAGGTTTTAATTACTACAAAAGTTTATTACGTAAAAATCCTTTCTCAAAGTGGTGGTTCAACAGATAACATCAGTGAAATACGCAGAAACAATTTATTCATCGAGAGATTAGACGTGAGTTTACAAGAGGAATAGATGCTCTAACCCCTATGCGCCTATTTTTAAAATTTTGACATGCATGCTGACGAAACTAACATCTGTTCATTACTAACAATATATAATTAGTGTCTTCAGCAGCCACCAATTGTTAAGTTCACCTTTGCTACAATTGCTGATGGTTAAAAATTGCCGATGGTAAAGTCTGTACAATTGAACATGCGACCGTTTTCTATCAATAAAAAAATATCACGAGTTATACTATAAAAACTTAATCGTCATCAACTCCAGCAAACATAGACTACCATTTGTTGAACCACGTGAGAAGGATCAACAGACAGTACTAGCCAAACCATGCAGAAATGACTGATAATTGACTACCTTCATTCATCTGATATCAATGACCTCATATTAAGCAACTCATACTAGTACTTCTTTCCTAATCCCTTTATTCTTTAAGTCTATATTTAGTATCCACAAACAAGAGAAACAACTTTCAACAGCACACATTCCTTTTAGATGATTAAAAAAATAAAGTAGAGGGTTTAGCTGGTCATCTAGAGAAAGGAGAGGACCTCCCAATGGTCAACCCCAATTTCAAAAGTATTTAAACACTTTTTGTTCAATATGAAGAATTTTAACATTTAAAATTCAATGCATCTTTTGAGCATAAACTGGTAATCACAACGACCTTCATTGTTTTTCCATTTTAAGTTAATATCCAACCTAACTTTATTATCAAGTTTCACATTCACAATTCACCATACAAGTAAAAATTAATATCATAAATTTGGCAGTTAGTCACTTTATGATTCGGGGAAGAAAATTCAGTTTTGAAGTTACACTAAATCGGAACACATACTATTATTTTCTTCTTTACATCCAATTTATTGATACTTGAGTCAAAATATTTAGATCTGATACCATACTAGTACATTTGCTCTCATTGTTGATTCATTTTCCAATCAAATACCTCAAATATAACATAATAATCCATTCATCAAGTAAATCCCAATATTCCTTTCCTTTACGGCCTCTGCCTAACACAGCAAGCATACATCTTCTACTGTTTATGAAAAACACCAATAACAATAATCATGTTCCTCCTTTACATCTTAGCAGATTACAATTAATAGACCAATTCAGCAATAGCACAAATTAAATTATGGCTCCGCGTCTTTCATTTGAAAAGCTCCTGAGCCCCCTCAATTCTCCAATGCATAAGATGCCTCATAGACCAACACATCCACCCGCCCATTTTGAATTCTCGTAAATCTCAATCAAATTCACTTCTCCTAGATTTTCCGATCTGTTTGATTTTCTCTAAGGATATAAACCACAAATTAAATGCCCTCGTTAGAAAACTCGATTCAATAAAAACTGAAAAAATTAGACAATGCATCAACTCAATAGAAACAGAAGAGATTATCGATGCGGGGGTAGACTAAGCTAACTTGGTATGTATTGATCATCAAAGGACTTGGAAAGCGCACTATCAATTGCACTAAATCGAACGCAATGGAAGAGTTTGACCCATGTAGCCGACCCCAACTAATTTGGGATTCAGTCTTTGTTTTTGTATTAAAATCCCCAATTAAGAAACAAAATTATCCTTAGCTTCCCCTTTCGTTCAAATTCCGCGTATCTTAAAAGCATTCAAAGCAATACAGAAACCCTAAATTCTTACGCCCAACCTAAAATCTTCCTCACCAATTCCCCAAAACTTACAAAACTCAGCATCAAAGATTGCATTCATTCAGAGTACAATTAGCCCTAGAAATCAATCCAACACAAAAAATTTACACAAAAACGAAACAGATCGAACTTCCATCACAACATCAAAGCAAACAAATTTACACAACACCATGAAAGATCCGTGCTTGTTATGGACGAAAACTCACTTGATTTGCAGAAATTAAGAGAGGTGAATGAAACCCTAATTTGATCAAACAAGATGAAGAACGCGAGACTTACCTGTTGAGAATTTGGGAATTAGGGTTTCGTCGTCGGGACACACGAATCGCTCGAACGTTCAGGTGGAGAGAAATGGTGTTGCTTTGTCCGGGGGTGTCGTTATATATATGAAGAGCACTTGTGCTAAGTTGCACTGGGATATGAGATATGCGCATCCCGAGGCACATCTAACGTATGCAATGGCGGATCTAGAGGGGGTCGCCCCCTAACCCTCAAGACCCTGTATATACCCTACGTATTAGTCCTTCCCGCCCTACAAATTCGTCATTCCCGCCCCTATGGTCGACACGCGTTCAGTGTAAGATTTTCAAAAAAAAATGATGTACTTGAAATGTCTTGAGTGTAGCATTGTCAATTTTATTTTATTTTTGTTATGCTTAGTTTTTCATACTAATATATTTTTTTGTTTGGAAAAAAAAAAAAAAGTTACGATTGAAGTTCACCCCTTAACAAGATTTTCTGGTTCCGCCATTGAACGTATGTAAGCTTCGTGGTTGTCATGGTGGTGGGGGTTCGATATGCGTTGCTATTTGTGCACGCATATCTCGATGCAAAAACATCAAAATCTACGGCTGTTGAGCAAATGTTTTTGTATTAGGTCGGTTTAGTCACAGCGACTAGCTTTAAGCGCTTAGTCGATAGATCCAAATTACGAAATATTTCTATGTTAATACAATCGTAGTTATTAAGGAAGGGCAGTTGAGAGGTTTGGACACCTCTAGAGACAACCTACTTATACATTCGCTTAAGAACTCGACTCAGTAGAAATCGAAAAAATTTAACAATTTAGGAGCGACGAAACTACTCAGTAAGACACATTGATTAGAAGAAATTTAAAGGATTTAAAAAGCACACTATCAACTGCAATATAGCTCCAACTAATTTAGGATTGAGGCTTTGCGTGTATGGATATGGGAATAAGGTCTTCATCTCCTACCCTACCCATTTGCATCCCTAAGTAAGCTCCAACTAATTTAGAATTGAGGCTTTGTGTGTACTTAAGTTAGCTACAACGATCGAGTGTTCTATTAAGCTCGATTTAATGCAATTAAAGTGTCATTAGGCCAAGATCAGTGTATTCTTCAAATCTCACATAGTAGCACTCAAAGGATAGATAATTGTGAGCTTCAAATCTTACAATGCAGCCCGCTATCCTTTTTCGTTACAACAACAACAACAACAACAACATAGCCTTAGTCCCAAATTCTATCCATTTTCATTCCAACTCAATATTTGCTTATGAGATTGTGTAACAACACCATACCTAAGACTCAAACTCAAGACCATATTGATTAAGGACAATGCAACCTAAGCCATTTTCCTGAAGTATTTATTCCCTAATTCTTAGGACTTAAAACTCTCTAACACATGACTTTGCAAGTATGATCTTTGCTATCACAACTCATTCAACTGAAGAATAAGCAACTGCCCATTTTTGGTCTTTATTATGTGTGTGTGTGTGTGTGTGTGTTTTTTTTTTTCATTGGAATATGGGATGCTGCTTTCATATTGTAATTCAAAGTTGCTGTGGAGGAAGATGCATCAATAATTACAACATTTAAGTTGCAACCCTGCAACCAATTTTTATGGAAGTCACTGATCAATGAGTATAATCGGTGGCAGGTGCGGAACAACATGAAATTGGTTTATATACAATTAGAAGGAAGAGAGGATAAGATAATTGATTGAGACCTTCTGTTCATGCAGCAGCGATAACCTGAATCGACTAAGCGGTGGCTGCAGCTTGTTCTTCAACCACCTGGGTTGCCGGGAGGAGAGTGCAGATGAGGTTGCGGTCGCCATACACATTGTCCACTCGTCCTGGTTAACCACCAAAAGAAAAGTGCATGATATACTCGGACATGTCGATAACATAAAGAAGGAATGCCAATATAGCATCAAGATGGTAAGAATATTGTATCTATAAAGGTATCATCCAACATTCAGCATAAAAACTTGTGATGGTTTACATAATCAATTACCCTTGCCGCGAAACCATGAAGAAAATAGACGCTTCACTAGTTTTCGAACTAAATTCACACACAAAGCAGGAATAGGAACAGGAAGAAGAGGCACCAAAATGATAGATGGGCATGAATGAATTGAGCTTTTGTATTACCCACGCTAAATTGATTAAATAAGTTAGTGGTGCAATTATCAGTCACTGCTAATAGAAAACTTTTTTCTGATAAGAAAGAAACCGACTTGCCTCCATTGAGACTCGAACCCCAGACCTCACTGCTAACTAAAAACTGGAGAAAAGAAAAATTGGCGAGCTATATTTATTTACCTGTTGTTGGCCAAAACTTGGAAGCTCGGAGCCAAGAAGCAGGGAAAGCTGCATATTCCCTTGAATATGGTTTTGTCCACGCATCAGCCATAAGCAGCGACGGTGGATGTGGGGCACCCTGCACATATTATTCATAGTTATGTATTTTTTGTCCTTTACAAACTTAATTTGAAACGGATGCATGACTGAACATGCACAAGATCAAGTTTTAAGTATCGGCGATAAATGAACATGGGATGTACTTGAGCCCTTACCTTGAGGACATTGTTGTTAACATCAGCTTTCCCATTCTCAATTTGAGCAATCTCTTCCCTTATGGATATGAGAGCATCACAAAACCTGTCCAACTCAGCCTGCATTCGGAATTTGGAATTAGAAGAGGTGAGATCTAAGAAATTTAGAAGGAAAAAGAAAAGGGTTCCTCAAAACAAACCTTGCTCTCACTTTCAGTTGGTTCAACCATAAGCGTTCCTGGAACTGGCCACGACATTGTTGGTCCATGAAATCCATAATCCATAAGCCGCTTCGCAACATCTTCAGGCTCTATCCCAGCAGTATTCTGCAGCAAGCACATCATACAGTCAGACGAAGGTAACGTTTTTAGGTAATGGATCTATAAATAATTATTAGACGTGGTAGTACCTTGAAGCCTCTTAAGTCAACAATGAACTCATGAGCAACTGTGCCATTAACTCCGCGGAAAAGAACGGGGTAGTGATCCTGCGAAAAAGTAACGTCAATTCAAAACCAACTTTGCAAAAGACCTATGCCGTCCATTGTTCTCAAAGACCAGTCAAATATTTCAAGGATTAAATTAGAAAAGGGAGCTAAGAGTAATATAAGACCTCCAATCGTTTAGCCATGTAGTTTGCGTTCAAGATTGCAATCTTTGATGCGTCTGTGAGACCCTTAGAACCCATCATGGCAATGTATGTATAAGAGATGGGCAAAATAAGTGCTGAACCCCAAGGTGCTGCAGAAATGGTACCCATGGGGAGAGATTTGTCAGGGGCTGGGAGACCGCCTGTAGGTATCTTCAGCATGTAACAGAGAGAAAGTTAGAATCTGAATAATGAAATAAACAAGAGATTTCTGCATTTAATCACAATCACTTCATTCCTAAAACCTTAGAGAATGAGAAACAGATCGCCGGTTGTAAGCGAAACACACTATTCATATCATATAAACCATCAACAAATTGCATGAGACTATGTAGTACTAGTACCTCTGTGCCTATTTAATGAAACTAACCATAGAAATCAAGAAGGGATGGAAATGTATTCTGAAAAATAATTCGACATGTGAATTCCATAACAGAGAAAGTTTTAACAGACAAACGGAAACTAGAATATGTTAACCAGACAAATTTCGAAACAATAAACATGTTATTATTTTAAGGCAATGAGATTAAGCTTGTTCACTATTCATTAATGTGATGCTTAAACATTTGAAATCCAAATTTTAAAACTAAAGGTCAAGAAACTCTCAACATTCTCAACCAACATATTAATAAGAGTCGGTGCCAATAATATCATTAAATAAGGAAATAAAAAAGAGCTGAAAACTTGCAATGTCAATTATTCAACAAGAATCAGCATAACAGAACCTTAATCCTGAGTCGCCCAAAAAGTCGTCCTAGATTACAAATGAGTTTAAGAATGCAAACCATTGAAATCAAATTTAAGGACATATATTACAACATTACATAGTTGCCGGAAAGAGTGGATTGTGGGCCATTAGACCCAATTATCTCTCAAGTGTTCCTTTCCTTCACGAGTCAACGACTACAAGCATTTCAATACATGTCCTTGGAGTTCATACCAAACCTTTTTTTATCATAAAAATTGCGCTGTGAAGCAAAATTTTGAAATCAAGTAATACTTCACTGGAAATATATAAAGAGCGCAGTAATAGATAGTATAAGCAGATTGTCTTACCACAGGATGTGAAGGAAGGAATGGTGCCAGATGTTTTTTCACGCCAATGGGTCCCATACCAGGACCACCACCACCATGAGGAATGCAGAAGGTCTTATGGAGATTGAGATGGCAGACATCGGCTCCTATCCAACCTGGGCTAGTCAATCCAACCTGAGATAAAGAGACAACACTCAGAAAAAACAGAAAAAATGGCAAGCTCATGGAAACCTTCTAAAAGAATAAGTAAAACTACAGCAGTCTTAATGAAAATCATGACGACCATATTATTTAGCAAAAACACAGGTGAGCTCGTCAAGCCAAACTATAATTGAGGGAGCTTTTTAGAAATGGATTGTAAACTCATGTAAATCCTTCTTGAAAAAAAAAAGTGGGTATAACAACAGTAATATGCAATTAGGTCTGTCCAAGTGGAAAAATTAAGTGACCGTACAAATTTGTAATTTTGAGAAAAACACAGAATAAGAAAAAGATGGGGCGTTCGAACAGACCTCTCTGCAGATTTATTTGTAAATGAACAAAGCAATATGAAGCCAACTCGTGCCACCGCAAACATTTCACATCAGTCTACACAGTATCTACTATTAATTGCAGCTTGAAAATATGACCAAATAATTTAAGAAAACATAATTATACTGACAAAACTAACAAGGGTTGCAAAGAAAGAGATAGATCACGCTTTACAAACATGTACGAAGAAGCAATCTACTTGAAATAGATAGAAGCTCTTCAAAAAGTATTAAATTCAAATATATAAAGTAAATATTTCCTAGAGATGAAACTTCGTGGTTCTCTTCAAACTTTGAATCCTCGCCAATATGTAGTGTAATACCATGTAAACTGGAAGTGAGATATCCAAACAAGCAAGCAAATGTAAAACAGAAAAGGAAACCCACCTGAGCATTCATGTTAGCACCATCCATGTACACTTGACCACCATTGTCATGAATTATCTTGCATATCTCATCGATACCTTCTTCATAGACTCCATGAGTGGAAGGATATGTCACCTTATATCAATTACAACAGTTGACATCTTCAGAATGAATTATCTCAATGTTCTCAACAATGTACATTCTACACAAAAGTTGCAATTTTAAATTCAAAATGCCCATACCATAAGTGCGGATAGATTGTCCTTGTTTGCTTCAGCAGCCTTCCTCAACTCCTCAATGTTGATGTTACCTTTAGAATCAGTGCCAACAGAAACAATTTTCATTCCACACATGGCTGCACTAGCAGGATTGGTGCCATGTGCAGATACTGGTATAATACAAACATTGCGGTGATGATCTCCTCTTGACTGCAATTATTATATAAGAAACACTTATCACAAACCATTTAACTCCAATGTTTACATTTCTAAAGTCTGCTATACACCTGTTGGAGTCCATCACCATACCTGATGGTATGCACGGATAACCATCAGCCCAGCATACTCGCCAGCAGCCCCAGCATTTGGTTGTAACGAGAAAGAGTCAAATCCAGTGATTGTACACAAGAGATCACCTAGATTTTCGAACATTTCCTAGATAATGGCAATAACAATGGTTATCAAGGGTGAGCAGGATTTACACAAGCATGAAAACACCACGTCGCACTCGTGAACTGTTATGTAAGCTCAACACAGACGAAAGGTCTTAACTACCTGATAGCCCTGAGTTTGTTCAACTGGGGCAAAAGGGTGAAGATTCGCAAATTCTGGCCAGGTCACAGGCATCATTTCTACTGTAGCATTCAGTTTCATAGTACAAGATCCCAGCGGAATCATGCTGTGGCATAGTGACAGATCCTTTGACTGTAACCTATGTAAGTATCGGAGCAACTCATGCTCCGTGTGATACCTGGAGATAAAACGACAGTCATTGGGCAGCAAAATGCGTATAGAAAAGGAAAAAAAAAAAGTTCATCGAACATGACATACGTGTTAAAGATTGGGTGAGTCAGATAAGTGCTTTCTCTTACAAGCCCAGATGGGATAGCATTCTGAACCTCTGGAGCAAGAGTGGCCGCAGTAAAGTTAACCTTAGAGTCATTATCACAAAAAACACAGATACAATTAGAAAATAATGCACTTAATACTTCATATAATTGGAATCTAATAGTCATGAAGATGTTGAACTCACAGGCTTGCCGCTAGAGAACACTTTGAAAAGGTTATCGACATCATCTAAGGTGGTGGTCTCATCAAAAGCCACAGTTATCTGAAAGATAATGAAATCACCAGCGCAATTAGTAAGATAAAATCAAAGTATTCTCAATCGTCAGGTATCATTTCTGATTTCACTTACGGTTTTTGAATCCACAACTCGCAGATTCATTTCATGCTTGTATGCAGCCTCTGCAATTGCATGTGCATCAGCACATTTGACCTTTACAGTGTCAAAGAAGGGAAGACCTTGAACTTCGACAGTCCCGAGTTTTTTAAGACCAAGAGCAAAAGTTCCAGCGAGACCATGGACTCTTTGAGCAATGTTCTTGAGGCCTTCAGGTCCATGATACACAGCATACATGGCAGCCATGTTTGCAAGCAGTGCCTACATACGTACACAATTCATCAAGCATTGAAGCACAATTAAAAATTTCACCCGTCATACGTAATACTGTAAGAAGAAAGGTTGGAATAAAACGATATAATACCTGAGCAGTGCATATGTTGCTAGTGGCCTTGTCCCTTCGAATATGTTGCTCCCTAGTCTGCATTGCCATACGCAAAGCAGGCTTTCCCGATGAGTCAACACTTACACCAATAATCCTTCCAGGCATCATCCTCTTGTAATCCTGAGAGGTGGCCAGGAATGCTGCATGAGGTCCTCCATACCCCATTGGCACACCGAATCTCTGAGCCGACCCGACAACGATATCTGCCCCTAACTCACCAGGAGGCTTCAACATCGTCAACGCTAGGAGATCAGTTGCCATGACAACCTTCACCCCATGAGCATGAGCATTCTTAATAAACTCCTTGTAATCCAAAATCTCGCCCTCGGTACCAGGATACTGAACCAGAACACCACATACATCACCCGACTTGTAATCAAAGTCCTTCAAATCAGCAGTGACAACTTTAATATCGAACCCCGAAGCTCTCGTCTTACAAATATCGATAGTCTGCGGGTGACAGTTACTAGCAATAATAAAAGTCTTCTTCTTCCCTTTTTGAATGTTGTTACACATAGCCATGGCCTCAGCTGCAGCAGTCCCCTCATCAAGAAGGGAAGCATTCGACATGGGCAACCCGGTAAGGTCAGTAATCACAGTTTGATAATTAAGTAGAGACTCGAGCCGGCCCTGCGAAATCTCAGCCTGGTACGGCGTGTACTGAGTATACCAACCAGGGTTCTCCATAATATTCCTCAAGATTACACCAGGAACAAGAGTATTGTAATACCCCATCCCAATGAATGACTTGAAAACCTTGTTCTTAGCAGCTAAGTACTGCATATGATCAATCATTTGGCTCTCAGTCAATCCCTCATCGAATTTCGACATTTTCATACTCCCAATCCTAATCGATTTCGGAACAGTTGCATCAATCAACTCATCCAAATTGGAGTACCCACAAATCCCAGCCATCTTAATCTGGTCCTCCGGCGTCGCCGAGTTATGTCGGCGAGGGAATGTGTCACTTGGTTTCAATGCATCAACAGATATAAATCGCCTTTGCGGCGAAAACCCGGCATTGTTAACATACAATTGCTTCTTCATTGATACATCACAAGACACATGATGAACTCCTGATCTACCCAAATTAACAAATGGAGCGGCAAATGAAGAAACGTACCTCGCCGACGCAACCAATGATGATGTATTTGAAGTTGAGCATGAAGACTGCCTAATCAAGCGTCGGAGGATTGCTTTGTTGGCCAATTTCCGGGCACGCTCCATTGAATTTGGAGAATTCAAAGGCGACCCAGATGAGATTAAGTGGTGAAAATCAAAATCCAAAGAGACCCAGATGAGATTAGGTGCTCAAAATGAAGAACACAAGGTTGGGGTTGAAGAAATGCGTGTATATGTACAGATTGGGAGATAGGGTGTGGTGGGTGGGTGAGGGTTGGTGCGCAGATTAAGAAACTGCGCACCCCCGGTGGAGAATAACGACAGGGTCTGAGCAAGAGAGAGGTTGATTTACATGGGCGACGTGTATGTGTTGTGTTCTGTGAATTGGAGCACAAACAACTCAAAATCTGTCAAGGGTGGGAATGAATGGAAGGGAGAGGAGGGGTTTTGGATTGCCTTTCAATGGCTCAGAATCTTGGATTCTCTGATCCAAGAAAATTTAGAGAAAAAAAAAAAAAAAAAAAAAAATTGATGATTTTTTTTTTAAAAAAAAATTTGGTTTGATATATTTCATAAAGAGTGGCAAAAATTTTATGATGGCTGTCAACCTATCGCAATGGAAGGGTTTGATTCATTTAGCTGACTCTAATTAATTTGGAACTGATGTTACGTTGTTGTTGTTGTTTTGGTGAGAAATGTGTCACAAATGATACAAAAACACAAAAACTGCTTTTACGAATGATTTGTTGGCACAACTAGAAGCAGTTTGATGTCATTTAACTAGTGACTCGAGTTTGAATTTTTGGTATGAAAATACTAATGTTGAGAGCTCCCCCATCTATATATGGTTCTCGGTGTGAAATAAACTTGAAGTAGTGAAATAGTCAGAACCAAGGTTCACAAAAAAAAAAAAAAAAAAAAAAAAAAAAAAAAAAAACTTTACTTTTGGAAAAGAATTTTGTGTCATTCCTCACACCCACCTCACAAAGTTGTTTTTTTTCTTTTTTTTCTTTTTTTTCTTTTTGTCTTGTTTTGTGTAAAAAAATATGTGAGCACAAAGTACAAAATCAAATTGAAAATGGGTTCAATGAGAATCTGATTTTTTGTGTTTTGAGTTCACAAATTTGGGTTAAAAAATGGGAATTTTTGTGTTGCTTATTGTTGTGGTGGTTCAAGAATTTTTGGTGAAGACTATGGTCCATGATGGGGTCGTGTGTTGGTTACATGGAAAATGATTGGGTGGCATTTCTTGGCTACCTACATTACTATGTGGTTGAACTTGTTAGAGTGATTGGATTATGCTTCGAGAGGTGTGCAAGCATATTAAAAGACGTGTCCAATGGACTCCAACAAATGTGTAGTAAAATAATGTAGTAGAAGGGAGTCCACCTAAAATGTAGAAAATTTTTGGATACTTTGAATCTCACCTACTCACTCTCTCACGCTTTGTGGTGGCACATCTCACGTGGGTGTTTAATTGGAGTAATGCTAGGTTGGGGACCTAAACTTAGCGTGTTTATTTGGAGACCGTGCGATTCACATTAAGATATGAGCTTACTTTTGATAATGTGTATCGTAATTCGTAAGATCTTCAAGAAGTTACAATGTCAGTGTATCGTTTCACTTTCAATTAACTACAACTACATTGTCTTGATTGCAAAGTTGAATACTTTTGAATCTTGAATACGGCTGAGTTGTTGTGATTCTAAGGTCAGATTAATATATTTCTTTGGACAATGATAGAGTGAGCTTTTTCGGATACTTTAGTAATCGGCACTCGGTTGTCGGTGTCCATTCAATACAGATCAATTTGTGCGCGCACAAACATAGATGCAAAAATCAACCAACAACAATAACCGAGTGTCCATTCTGCTATCTCAAAACGGGTCATCAAATCATTTTCCTATTTCCTTTTTGTGTTAATCAGAATGCATATTATATAGAGTTGTAACATCTACAAATATTTGCCCCAGTAATGTGGTGTTGTGACAAAGAAATGAGCACTAGATTTTAACTAGGACTAGAGATGCAGGCGAGGCGAGTTTGAGGCAGAAAATGCAATCCCCATCCCATCCCCACTTATGGTGGGGCGAAGATTCCCTGCTTGAAATTTTTCATTAGAGAACTTTTGACCTTCATTCCCGCTCAGCGAGGATCCCCGCCCCCACGAGGATTTCCCACCCACATCTCTCTTTCACATAATATCTAAAAAAAATCAAATACATTAAAGATCTAAAATTAAAATCATTAAAAGTTTTTTCTTCGCAATTATAAGTCGGTTTTCAAATTTTATATGAAGCATTCACCATACAAAAAAGTGAAATATAAGATTTAATGATTTAAATTCAATTCCCACTGGGAATATTCAGAATCCTCGTGGGGGATACCCTTTGGGTGGAGTGGTGAATTCCCACTGGGTGAATTGTCTCCGTCCCCAGCCCCGTGGTGACTAGTTGACGGAGAATCCACGCCCCATCGAGATGGATCCCCGTGGGGAATAAGGATTCCCCGCCCCACCTGCATCCCTTACTGAGACAGAGGTCTTAAGGGTCAATTTATGGTAACTATATTTATAATCTTGTTATCTCTCGAGATATGAGGTTGGCTATTCGCGTGCCCAACTAGTTCTTTATTCATGACAATTATATTTATTATCTTATTAACTCGGGCGTCGACCCCAACTCCTCGATAATAGTCTTTATGATAACAATTATTATCCAAATGATTCAACATCATATCGACAAAATTACCGATTAATTTAAAAAGTACCTCAAACATAACTACACAAAAGTCTTTAAGAAGGATTGAACCCAAGCACCAGCTCTTTGGTTGCTCTGTGTTTTTGGAATTCCATACAAAGTGGAGTAGTTTAATCAATTTTTTTTTTAAAAAAAAAAATTCATGCAGAGTTCGTGGTATTAGCTTTTTTTTTTTTTCAAAAAAAAATTATTTGTTTGTGATCATCTTGGCCACTATTTTTTTTTTTTGGTGGGCCCTCCTTCGTGCCACCAACCCTTGTTGGCCAAAATCTGTGACTTTTAAGGATATAAAAGTATCTTAAGAATATTTCTTGACCATCAATTTTTTAAGCATAAAATATTGGGGAGATATTGGAGGATAACTCATTTATAGGTTTTTTCCTACTACCTTCATTCATAAAAACTCAAGCTTTTACTTTGTTAAAAAAAAAAAAAATCAAGTTTCTACTCGGTCTTTAACTTTTATTTTCTTCCTTTATATAGGAAAAAAAACTCAAAATTAAGATGAATGAAGAATCACTTGCTAAAAGACAAAGTTTAGAAAAGTTGTATGTTCAATTCCTGTGCAAAATTGAGGGTCTAAGATGCAACTCATATTAATAATATATCTAGTGGGAAAAAAGCTAGAATATTGAGACACTTGAACAATTTGCATAAGTTCATGTTTTTCATCAAATAAAAATGCACCCCACCTACCAATTCGGCCCACCAACATGAAAAGAAAGTAGACATTATTTGTCCTACTCTGCTATTTCCTTCTTTTTTCCCTTGAACTATAGAGTTCTCACTGCTCCCCCTTTCAAATAGTATTGCGTTCTTTGAAACTAAAACCACCAACTTGTAAGTTGAAGATGATTAAGTTGAGGATAATGTCAATTCTCACAAATAAAAAATAAAGGAAAAGATTGGTTTATAGCGAATTGTCGAGTGCGCCCAAGTAGTGAAGAGCCCAAAGAAAGGCTTTATCATATTCAATTATCAAAAAATAAAAAAAATGATATAATATGATGTGATCCTTGCAGTATAGGTGAAAGGAGTGGATTTTTAAAAACTCTCACGTCCATTTATATAAGTCGTTTTTGACCAATTTTAGTTTTGCGAGATTACAAGTCGATTTGCTATTAAAACATTTAATGAGCACTTTCTTTTTAACGACTTGTATATATATGGAAAGAGGGAGTATAATACTGTTCATCAGGACTGACAAATACTATTCTTAAATTGATGTCACGTGTGCACTAAATTTAAGTGTTGCTCAGCTCCATCGCACGAGGAGTCCAGAGTCTGATTTTGTTAAACTAATAGCAAGCTCATAACATTAAGCCCTCGTTTTGATAAATTACATTGTTAATTGAGAGTTATCTCCTTAGAATTAATATTTTCATGTTTAATTCAACTTTAAACTTGCAGGGAAGTTTCAAATTTTTAAACAATAAAAAATATTAATTGACAAAATAGCTTTCAAACAAGAGAGAAATGAATAATAAAAAAAAATCATTAATGAGAGGGTAATTGTGTCCACAACTTCTAAGAGATAACTCTATAGGAAGTAGTGAGGAGATATCGATATCACACTTAGGGTGTAAGTTGAGAGATAACTTACAGGCAAGTTGAGTAACCAAACAAAATTAATTCTCAACTCCCTATGAATTACGCCTCATACCAAACATGGCCTAAATATTGCTTTACACCAAAGCAAGTTTGTGTGACCCCTTCCTTCTACTGTAAGGCCTTGTTTGGGTAGGGATGGAGTTATCTCCCGAGAGATACCTTAAAGGTAGTTGAGAACTAATCTTGTTTGGTTGCGCAACTTACCTGCAAGTTATCTCCCAACTTACACCTTAAGGTGAGAGAGATCTCCTCACCACCCCCATAGGGAGTTATCTCCCAAGAGTTGTGAACATAATTACCCCTCATTAAGGACCCTTTAATTACTCATCTCTCTCTTGTTTGAAGACTATTTACGTTAATTCGTATTTTTTTATTGTTTAAAAACTTGAAACTTCCCTGCAAGCTTAGGCCTCGTTTGGTTCGTTTTTTAACTTACAGTGTTAACTCATCGGAGTTAATATTTTCAAGTTTAGTTCAACTTTAAACTTGCAGAAAAATTTTAAATTTTTAAACAATAAAAAATATAAATTGACATAAATAACCTTCAAACAAAAAAGAGATAAACAATAAAAAAGTCATTAATGAATGATAATTGTGTCCACAAATCCTGTAAGATAACTCTCTAAGGAGGTTGGTGGAGAGATATCTCTCTCTAGGGTGTAAGTTAAGAGATAACTTGCAGGCAAGTTAAACAACCAAACAAAATTAATTTTCAACTGTCTGTGAGTTATCACCTTAAAGATATCTCCACTTCATACCAAACAAAGCCTTATAGTTGAACCAAACATGAAAATATTAACTCCAAGGAAATAATTTCGAACTAACAATGTAAGTTTGCAAAAACGAACCAAACCTAAGTTTTGGTGGGTGAGATGAGATCCCTCTTGAAAAAGGTTGAAAAATGCACAAATAAAATATCAATCATACTGTAACTGCAATAAAAAGTCACAAAAAACTCCAAACATTTTTCCGAAGTTGCAAGCTAATCCTAAGATTTTCCAAGTGCCCGTTTGCGAGGACCCAATTGTTCGGCGGAACAGTAATGACTTGTCAATTCAAAGTGATACTGTTCTGGCACCGTAAAATCATAATCTTCACAGAGAGAGTTGAAACCTTGGAGAGGAGAAATCCAGGTAATTGTTTCACTGTAAAAGAGAACCTAAAGAAGTATACTTCTTCCAAGTTCAATAATCATAGAGTAGCAGAAACCCAGGTTTCTCGCAAAAGATAGTGTCAGTTACTCGCAACCGCTAAAGGTTTAGAAAGAAGAGCAGCTGCAGTCGGGTTAACTGGATGGCACACAACGTTTTTTAACCTGTTGGTAGACTGCTTCTATATGTGATATATGGACCTAATGGTACGTCAGTCTGGATTAGTCAGAGCAGTTGGTTTCGGACATTGATCCGGAAATCTTTTAAAAAAAGAAAGGTTTAGCAAGAACGATTAGTTGAAAAGGTAATCTGGCAAGCTAAGATTCTGAAAGAGAGATGGAACATGGTCAGGTGCCAAGTATGATGAAATCCTCAACAGCAGAAGGTTATATGATGCGGAACACTGAATCTGCGAACCAGTCGCTTGAACTCCATTTCATAATCCCTGTGGTAAAAGAAATACACAAAACATCAGACAGAAATATTCAAATAGCCAGGGTTACTGATGAAAAATGGCACGATACCAGCTGATGAAAGTACAAATATTCGCAAGAACAATCATTCATCTATCATATTAAAACTGTTGAAAGTGTTGAAATTAAAGTGTAAGAGAAAAGAAGAATTGAGATTTCAAACGCAAACGACAGTGGAAAAGATAATGTCCTAATGCAAGCCTTCAGTAGGCTACTGATTGTCTTTATGCATGCCTAGGATATGCTACCTGCCTAGTGCCAATAATCGCGACACCACAATCAATCATTAACACGATCATTACCCTAACCTACAAACAATTAGAAGAGTATCGGGAAAAAAAATCTTTAAATCCTTTAAATGCTTAACCCTCTTTTTTTCATTCTGCACACAGGAGTATCATAACCATAGGTTAGCTATCGAGATTCAAACATTAATATAGATTTCATCTTTTTATGACCATGGGCATCAGAACTGCCTCAGCCCATCCTAATTAAGGCCTGACAAATCCCATGAGGGCGGCCCTACCACTAACCCAAAGGTCGAAGGTCTAGATTTCATCTTTTAAATAGCCCTAAAAGGTTTATTTCTTTATATAGTACTTATATAGTACTTCTCTTCTTAAGTTGCAAACCAAGAACTTCTTGATCATCCTGCAAGTCACAGGCATAAACTCTGCAAATGCAAATCACAACACCAGTAACACTCATTCAACCTAGGCTATTGAACATGAAGCATCAAAAGGGGTTTTACTAAAACCAAGTGTTGAAATTTCAGGGACCTCACATCATACCCGGTAGAATAAGTTAACTATTTGAATCTTCTGAGAACAGAGAAATCCTACTGCTGGCACTGCAACAGTCTTTTTAGGCAAGAAACATGTCTGAGATGGAAAAATTCAAACAAATACTACGACTCAAATGACACGTACATCTTCTATATATATATATATATATTAGTCACCCATTTGAGCCAAAAATGGCACTTGCACAGTGAACTTCTACTTCTTCAAGTTGATAAAGAATCGATTACAATTCTTTGAAGAATTAAGATGAACCTCAAGGTCCTCAACAGCAGATCATTGACTATATAATGCTTTGAAGATGAACTTCAGCAGAAGAAGATGATCTGGAGGTATGATGTTGAGGATGATTTGGAGACCAGCAAATAAAAATCTAATTCAACAAATTCAACCTTTACTCCTTAAATATCACCCCATGTAAAGTTGAGCATTTGCAATCACAGCCCTAATAATGTTAAAACTCTTAAAGGTTCTACCAGAAAGCTTCCCAATCCCAAAGGTCATCCATTCTCATTTATTGGAGAAACTTTGTCCTCAAATTTCCATATGCTAAGAACGTCAAATGTCAGACAACTTGAGTACCAATTAATTTGGGGCCCACTACATGGATCTGGCATTTTTCTACCCAGCTCAATTTGATGCAGATAAAAATATAACTTAAAGTGAATTCGATATTAACACTTTTTCAACAGCAAAAGAAAAAATCAGCAAACTTGTTTGATAGGGTCAGATATGGCCCAAAAGGCATAGGATTACATAAACCGAGAACCTTAAAACACAATCTTATTGAACTATCAACAACTTTTGCACATCCATGAATTGAACTGTAGATTGTAACTTGTGAGAAGCTACAGAGTAAAAAGTGTACATGCATATATGAAAAGCCCCCAAGGGGTGTGGTGCAGTGGCAAATAGATGAGAGAGGCAAAGATCGTGTTCAATTCTTGGTATCTAGACTATATCCCTTGGTTTCTCTTGGGGCTTTTTTTCGATAACCATAGGTGTTTGAAACTTTTTCTGCCCCTCCTTACTTTGGTTCGACTAATCCCATGGGAGTTAGTCCGGTGCCCCCAACCCCAACCAACTCCCGCAGGGTTAGTCAAACTAAAGTAAGAAGGGGCAGAAAAAAGGTTTGGAAACCCGCGAATGTTAAAAAAAAAAAAAAGATATGAAACAAATTAATGTTTGATAATTAAGTTAATGGATAGTCAAAATTTAATATATAATTGATAATAGAAACATGTATTATCTTAACTTATCCCATGGTCCCAGTAAAAGAATAAAAGCACACACTATTAACTGCTACAAATAACAACTCTAGCCAAAAAAAAAAAAAAAAAAAAAAAAAAAAAAAAATAGAAAAGGAAAAGGCAGCAACTAGAAGTAGAACAACGAAAATGAAAACAGCAGAAGAGAAGAATTGAATAGTAGTATAGACTCCTTGCGGGAAAAAAAAAATACTAGTATAAACTGCAAAGGAAAAAAGAGAAATAGAAGAAGTTAAAGAAAGAGAATATTTAGTTTAGCAAGTCATCTTGGGGCATAAACATGGGTTGAAACTTCTGTCTTTTCACTTAAATGGGGAATAATTTTGCCGTTAGTGCATTTGTTATATTTGGGACCATAATTGCCATCCAGATTTCACAGAATAAGAGCTGCCCAAATGAAACTAAATTCACAAGCTCGTGATCCAAGATGATCTCAGACAAAACAAGCCTCAATCCAAAATTAGCTGGGGTCTCCTAGATCTTTCTTTTTTTTTATAGGAAACAGCAAGGGATTGCCTAGATCTCAGACAACCAGATCCCAAAATTGATCCAACATGAAAATGCCCATATGTGGTTCGTTCAAATCAATTAAGGTAATTGTAGGATCTTACGATCCTAATCATTCAGATCATTTTTTATAGAACCTAATCATTTGGATCTTGATGCTGACAATAATGCTTGCAACACAAAGATTAGAGATAACTACTATTATAAGTACTCTTAGCCATATCCTCGTATGGACATCACTAGATTTGTCCAAAGTAGCACTACTTTCCAAGTTCTTGAAGGCCAATCAAAATCTAGCTTAGCTTCCTCTCCAGATCCCAATAGCTACTTATGTAGACTGAACTATGTATTCAATCCCTAAGCTCCCAAACAGCAATCCAACTTGATTAAGCCTTCATTGTGGCTGATAAATTATTAGTTTAAAATATTGGTAGAAGTTTGGAAATGTTGAGAAACTGGATTGATTTGAATGGCATCACTATTTAGCAAAATATTGAAATAAAAAATGCCATTATATTGGAAAATAACTCTTCTACCAATGTTCAAGAACAAATCATACATTAAAACTTGCTTAAACTATAAAGGGATGAAACAGTATAACCGTATAATTGATACTATGAAACTTTGTGAGAAGATGATTACAAATAGGTAGAGAACATGAACGGCAATACCATACACTCAGTTTGGCTCTATGCCAGAAAGTTCTACAATGATTCAATGAAGACTATCTTCCTCATAAGAAAGTTAACAGATAAAATATAGAGAAAGGGGAAAAAATTATCTCCGTATAATATGTACACTATGAAAAAGCGTGCAATAGGGTTCTTAAAAATATGTTTTAAGGTTGGAGAAAAGGATAGTTCGTGGCTTCGTGCTCAATCCACATAAAGTCTTAAAGATGTGAAGGATGTGCGGTACCAAGTATAAAAACAATTAGAGGAATTACAAAAAAAAAAAAAAAAAAAAAAAAAAAAAAAAAAAAAGCTATGGACAACGCCAATAATCTGCCTTAAGCTCAAATCTTTTCATATACAAGATGATGCCCCATGGTTTGTGCTATTTGCCAGCAATATTGTTAATAAAGACGAAACAAGTGATGGAATGAATAGGAAATCAAAAATTTGGAGGAATATGTTAAGAGTTTGAAGGCTTTATCTTTAGTAGAACTAAAACTGAATAAATGCACTATGAATTCATAAACAATACAGATTAAAATAATGAAGTAGTACAATTAGGAGAAATAGTAGTTCCAAAGGTGGGTCATTTTAAATATTTAAAATAAATCATTCAAAAAGATAGGCACATTGAAGATGATGTTTCACCGAGAATTCATGTAGGATGCAAAAAGTGGAAGAGTCCAACAAGAGTGATATATGATTGAAACATACCAGTTCAACTAAAAGGAAAATTTTACTTGGATCGCAATTAGCTATGTTTTATAGGAGTAAATGTTGGGCATATGGACTAAGGAAACAAAACATACATAAAATAAGCATAGTAGCAATGAGGATGTAAGTTGGATGTGTGTGGTAATAATTATAAGGAATAAGTATGAATTTTGTTAGTGTAAGGACCATGTCCAAGTCAGGAGAGTGGAGAGACTAGTGTTATGAGTATGCTTTAGTTTGAAAGTGGATGTGTACTCCAAAATGTCAATGCAAGTTAAGAGTTACCATTCCAAACTTATAAGCCATATTTTTTTCTCTCAACTACTCGATGTGGGATTATTTCCACATCTCCAACACTCCCCCTCATGTCCAACTGGTCTAGCCTTAAGATGCCTCTTTTCTTCTGGGGCATGTACTCTACAACCTCAGAAGCCACAAGTCTTCCAACATGGGCCTAGCTTCATCATTTATTTTCGCTAGCCCTTCCAATTTTTTTTTTTTTTTTTTTTTTTTTTTTCCTGAACTTTAGATCTTTATTGGGCTGTTCAATTAAGCCATTGGGTCCCTAATACCATATGAATTTTGTTAGTGTAGTCCCAAGTCCAAGTATTGAGAGTGTGGAGAAACTAGTGTTATAGGTGTGCTTTAGTTTTAGAGTGGATGAGTACTTCGAAATGCCAAGGCAAGTTAGAGTTCCGACTCCAAACTTATAAGCCATATTTTTTCTCCCAACTAGATGATGTGGGATTATTTCCTCATCTCCAACAAAAAGAAATACAAAGATTCAACCAACAACAACAACAACAACAACAACATAGCCTTAGTCCCAAATTAATTGGGGTCGGCTACATGGATCAAACTATTCCATTGTGTTCGATTAAGTGCAATTGATGGTGAGCTTTCCAAACCATTCAAATCCCTCCTAATTAATGCATTCCATGTTAACTTTGGTCTACCCCTACCTCGTCGAATCTCTACAGTTTCTATTAAGTCAAGTTTTCTAGTGGGGGCATTTGTAGGCCGTCTTTGTAAGTGACCAAACCACCGCAACCGCCCTTCCCTAATCTTTGTATCAATTGGTGCTACTCCTACTTGTCTTTGAATTTTTATATTTTTTATTCTATCTTTACGAGTTTTACCACACATCCACCTAAGCATCCTCATTTCTGCTACGTTCATTTTATGTAATTGTTGTTGTTTTACCGCCCAACATTCACTTCCATAGAGCATAGCTGGCCTAATTGTGGTCCTATAAAATTGTTCTTTTAACTTAGTAGGAACATTTTGATCAAATAAAAAGATTCAATGACAAGAAAAATTAGCGCCAATGGAGGAAAAAATAAGAGAAGTGTGGTTGTGGTAGTTGGTGCACATTCTAAGAGGAAATTGAAGGAACGGGTGTAGACCTAAGATAACTTAGGATGCATTCACCATAAAGAGTTAAAAAGCTTGCCAAATCACATCATGAATGACACTAAATAGAGCTAAATGTAAACATTAGATCAACATAGTTGACCCCAACTAATTTGGGATTGTGGCTTTGTTGTTTGTGCTGATGCCCAATTTTATAGCGTGCAAGCACAACCAACCAAGCATAACTGATGTAAATTCATCACTTACAATTCAAGGTCTTCAAACAACACTGAATTCCTGGTACAATGTCAATCACATCACATGGTGATGCCAAGTTTGTAAGACACTAGTGGAGGATTCTCCAGAACAGTATGCCACTTCTCTTAATTAAGATCAACTATAAACCCCAAATAAACCATTCAAATCTAGTGGTTACCCGATTTTTGGAAATATTAACATAGCATAAAAAGCAACTAACTGATAACTTCCCAAAATCCACTTTTAGAGCTAAAATCAACAAAATCTTGACTAGCAACAAAAAAAAGGACTTCTAAACATGTATTCTAACAAATCAAAACCTGCAGCGCATGGCTACATTCCCCAACCACCTAAATGACATTTTCCTCCTGGCAGCTGCATAGCAATGAGAAAATATATACCTATTACTCCAGGTAACTGCATATCTATGAGAAATCATATATATCCTAATTAAAAAAATATATATATTCAATGCCACTATTCCTTATGTGATTACAGTGCCACGCGTTGTTTGAGGTTGACCTCAGTTTCATATTGCTAGACTCGTGAAGCATTGGAACATGTGAAATAGGATAAATTTTGGATGCACGAAATCAAGGTTGATATGCTGCACCACTATCGGTAATGTCAGGCTCTTTAATTCTCTGATATTCCTTTTTTTCTCAGTTTTGTCTGTAGTACACTATAATCATATCAAAAGTGCCTGCATGCACATGTTTTTGTTTTTGCATTGCTTTGTTTTTGAAAGCATGTTTTAAGTTTAATGTAACTATTTGAGAGAAGATGTTAATGAAAAAACTTGACGTTCATACAAGTTTTACAGCTGCAGCTATGTTTCATCAACTAACTTTCTCTTTTGTTCTCCATTTTCACCTGTGACTCAGTGAGTCACATCAACACTATGTAGCAAAGGGTTATGATTTTTTTCATTTCCTGCTAGTTCAGAAACTGGGCAAGCGAACCAGCCAAGGTAATGAACTTGACTCAAAGTCAATCAAAATAACAAACAACCTATCCATCCCAAACACACACAGATTTCAAGAAGCTAAACTCCACATATGCACTAATCAAATAGAACAAAAACAAGCAGAATTACTCCACGCCAATTGCCTAACATGATAGAGAACAGTACTGGCAGTAATAAGACCCACACGACAAGATCAAATAATAACAATTAATGTAACATATACATACAGCAGCATGAAGAACGTTTGAGCTTAAGATTAGTCTTCTTCAGTAAGGGCAAAGTTTGAGTGCATCACGTAACCTTAATATCTATTGTTTAATCAAAAATCAATGATAAATAGCGAGCCTTAGCATCATAAAAAAAAAAAAACTCCAAATTCTGTCAAAACATTTAATGGAGAACCAAATAATAAAGATCGGCAAAATAGGAAGAAAAAGCATTCAGAAAATTAGAGAACCTGACAACCTTTACATGCGGGTTGGGTTGCTGACTCTACTGAGGCAATCTGACTGATCGTTAACCAATTCTGTAGTCCTGTGGTGAACTCGATTAAAGCCTTCTCAAAGGATTCCCAACCATAACTTGAGCCTCACAACCAAGTAAAGATTGACCAATCCATTAGACCAAGGAACTTGGAAAATATGAAGGTTGAGCATGCTTTCCATAAGCTAGATTGTGATAAGAATAGCATCAAACTTGCAATTCTTGTCAGCGTCTAGAAAGTTACATAGCATTAAACTGTATGAGTTTGACCTGCAAAACATGAACAAAAAATGAGCTAGAAAATAAAGAACAGAATTAAAAAAAAATGAATATAACTAGAAGTTCAAAACAAACATGCTTGTACAAGTTTAAACAAAAAAAAAATGCCAAATGATATACAGATGTTTAAATTTAAAAGTTTCGCATCTAGGAATAATCACAATGCCAGCATCAGAAAAGTACAACAATGAGATCTATAACCAAAACTCAAGTGCTAAGTACAGAAAGCAGTTGACCGCATGGCAAACAAGGGCTGACTGTAGCCTTTTTATTCATTTACGATTCCTTTAGAAGAAACAGTAACCAATAAAGCACAATATGCAATCAACGAACCCTTCCATCCAACTTAAGAAATAATGTCAATGTATCAACTCGACTATCATTCTTTAATCCATAGTTCCTTTGGCATCCATAAGCTACCAAATTTTAGACTCGATCTGAATTACACAATTTCTGAACACTGGTTGCCCCCTCTTTGTCCATCTATCTTCATCAAACCAGCACCAGCTTAGCCACTCCATAAGGTAATAAGGCTGGCGTTCACAAAACTGATTCCGATGTTCATTGAACATTTGTTTTATGATCTTCTTTGGGATGAAAATATGAAATCCTGAATAGAGGTTGTGCACATTAACTCCCACCTCAATCTTCCAAAGAACTGTGCACATTAATTCCCCCTCAATCCTCCACAGACCACTTGCCAGCACATGCACATCAAGAAGGAATGAGCAAACCATACTTCACAACCAAATAGAATGATTTTGCATAATCAGCATTGTCGAAGGACCACTCAGTATAGAGACCAAAAAAAAAAAGTTTTTAGCTACAAATTACTGATCGTCCCGTACACAGTAATTCATACTGCGATCACCGTCCTAGAGCTGTGTAACTTGTACATACTCTAACTGTATAATCAACAGTATTATTTCTAACGCTAACATTTCCAATCATAAATCTGTCATGCACTGTGAAAGACATGTCTCCATAATAATCCCATTTGCCTAAATATCAATCTCCTCTGTCCAAGGGATTCAACGAGTGTCAGATAGCATAATCAATAAATCTGGATACTGATTACTGAAAGATACTAAATATAACAAACTTGATCTTCCATAGAAGTTTCCACTCTCATGGGTGAGTTTCGTCTCAATAGCAGCCTTCCATTCCATACAATTCAAGCATCTGATGCAAACTTTGGAAGAAGCTTATAATTAATAATACTCAGAACCTAATGGCCTACAAACAGGTTCATAAAAATATTTGAATCAACTAAATCAGCTTCACGGACTCTAATAACCAGCCTGCTTGTTCAATATTAAAGCAAATCAAGACAAAAAACAGTGCATCAGATACACAAGTCCATGAACACTTAGAGTCAGCTTCAATAAGTTTCTCGTACTCTCTAACAAAGAAGCACTTGAAATCTTTAGGAATAAAATTAAACAAACTCAACCTACATGCTAATTTAAGATACTAAAGTGATTTGATATAGCAGCTCATTCATTTGCTTGCAACAAGATATAATCACCTCCTGTGAAACCAGGCAACATAAACCCCACAAAATAAAAGTCAAATCATCCTCTATAAGCGGTTAATTTTACAGTGCAGCACTACTTTGTACACCTACCCACCCTAAACATTCTGCTCCAACAACATATAATTTGAAGTCTTTTGGATTTGCAGCAGTAGCCAAAGGAGAACTAGCGAATTCGATTTAAGAACCTGTATAATTAATGAAATAATTAATTATACATGTAGGGAGTCAAATGTTAAGATGAAAGAGGCCTCAAAAAATGTTAAGATGACAGACGATCTGGTTTTTATGTTCCCTAGGATAAACTTACAGCTGTTATTTATAATTAAAGAACTCTTTTATCCAAAGGCAGGTTCCAATAATTCTTTTACTAACACAAAAAAAAAATGCTCATGGGGAGAGAAAAAAAAACCTTTCTGACATTACAATCAGGCCAGAAAGTAAAAGATTGTAGATATGGTTAATGGGCTGTGAAATCTCACAGAGAAGAACGGAGAATTTGTTCTCCTTATAGTTTAAGGCGTCGAAGAAGAACCTAAACAAGGGAAAAGGAAGAGTTTAACCTAAATTTGGAAAAAGAAAAAAAGATTTTACCCAAATAGTAGACACAAGGTGCATAAATCTTAATTCTAAATATGTGTGAGAGAAAGATATTAAATCCCAGTTTTCTATATTTCTTGAAAGTGAAATTTTAAAGCGGTAAGATTCTGAAATGGACAATATATATTCACAATGATGATTGCAAGCTGATTCTCAGTGGACATTCTAGTAATGCCAAAATCATCCACAAGCAACTAGTTCACCAAAAGTGAAAAAAGGAACTGACAACACAAGAAGCTATTGGAAGAGATGATGATTGGAAAAAGCATTTTAATTGAAGAAGATAATCAGGAGGCAACAACCAATTCCTTTCACTGAATACCTATCACAATTTAACAGTTAGCTTCCGGAGGAGTCAGCTCACAGTCAAGCTGGAAGTTGAGTTCCACTGTTATTCACTGAAAATCAGCTCATAAATTGGATTCCGGAATCACCTCCATCCTCGTGTAACAAGCTCTTTATTGCTAAAAGTTCATTCTAAATCTAGCATGCATCATCCCTACCATACTTCTCAATCCAATTCAACAGAGAGTTTTCCCTGCTACATGAAGAATGACAACGTCATCTTTAGCTGACGAGTTTACATATTTCCACTTTTCTCTAGCTACTGTTCTAGAACCAAAATATGTCAAGAGACAAGACCACACATAATATTTAAACTTTAAACTTCTAGATTTGAAAAGTAAACTTAAATCAAATGTACAGATAACCCAAACTGCAGTGGTCAGAATACTTGCCTATGATTTTCAGACCATACGCCAATTACCCTCGCAACATGAAACTTGTACCATCTCCTTCAGAAACCCAGGCTCATCCAATCAAGCACGAACAACTTGCTTAACAAGTAGCTGGCCGGTCTATATAAACACTGAATAATACGGAAGAACTACATATCAAATAAATAATAAGAACTTAGAAATAACATGTGAATACAAAATCCCATAGCATATGCTGCCCTTGGAGAGAACATCGCTTGAATATGGTAAAGACTATACATTCAACTCACCAAAGAAGAGTTGGAATTCAATCAATATTCATCCTCAAATGTTCATCCATGACTCCGGAAATAAACTCATAATGGTAATCCAAGCTGCTTAGAGTCGTCCGCATAATTCTCCCACCACACCTTCAACTTCCCACCAACAAAAACCAAGAGGATAATTCTTTTCCAATGCATAATTTTTACCATATATTTTTGTCCTCTATGAAACCAATACAACTCAATCTAAAGTAATATCCCACGTCAAGCCATCTGCTGAATGAAGAATATAATACCCAAGCCATTCAATACTAAAGTGCTTCTCAAAGACAAAAACTCGAACTATTTTCCTAGCACTAAGTATTTTCCAGACCTCATATGTCAACAATCCTATCCTGTAATCAATTAAGACGGCAAGTAATCAGTGCTAATTCTGCAAAGAATACTAATTGAACTCCGAGTACTAGAAGGAATCCCGCAGATGCATCACCAACAGACAGGATAAGTCCTAAATGGTCTCAAGTCAATTATTGATACAACAAAGAGAAACATTTGAATAATAGGTCAAGGAAGCAAAAACCATTTTAAGTCTATTGCTCAGTCCATCCTACCTCAAAGATATAGGATTAATTCTTATGGAATAACCTAAATTTGATTTATAACATATACAAATATATACTTGGAGCACTCAACTATTCTAAAATGTACCACGGCTGCTTCATAATCATTTCAACAACCAACATTGTAGCTTCTTCCAGAACTCAAGAATCCTTCGCCATTGTATCACAACTTCTTCAATCCTTCTTAAATGTGATACAAACCCAGTTCATACAATACAAAGAAATCCAGTCCACTTAAGTTTATCCCACAGACAAAAGGTGCTTCCTCATCATTTCAACGAGCAATGTGATGCCCACACTGAAATTCCAGGATTTTCTGCGCATGATCCTTGAAGTTGAAATATATGAGCCTGAGCCAGCATAAAAATGATATCCAATTTAATTTTTCAAAAAGGCTGTCTTCAGCAAATAACCAGCAGTTTCCTCTGTCGCCAAAACGAACCCCAATCTTTGATTTATGTTTATAATATACTGCTACGACCTGCGCATAGAGCACCTTGGCCACACTCAGAAGAACTAATGTGCACCTGTCCCTTCTTATATCTTATGCATGCCGGCAGCTGGCTAACATAATAATATGTTATCATGCACAATAAAGGTGTCGTTGGTACCATGAACAAAAACAAAACGTTTACTATCATGTCACCAATTTGTACTTCAAGCACAAGAGTTGAGGTCATGTTTATGCATCATTTCACTAAAGATTCAACAAAAGACTGGCACATGCTGTAAATAGTCTCTTCCTCTTGAATAGTCCATACAACCAATGAATCTCTTGCATGACATTAATACACCACAATAAGCATGCCAGTACTAATGCCTCCACAACAATCATTCGGAATAACTTTCTTGTCGTAAAACAAAACATCAACTTCAGAATATACCAAGTTAAAACATAATTATTTGGAAAAGCAACACTAATTGTACATCAGGAGCCATATAATTGCAATAATGTTATGTAGATAACAAATGTATCCGACACTATACGCTGATTATATTTGATTTATCCAATTATTGACGACTGTCAAGCCTTAACATAAGATTTCAAGAACAAGTAATCGAAATAAATCAATAAATCTATTGTCATAAGAGGGATGTTAAAGGTAGTTCAAACAATAGTAATGGAGAGACTTGCCATTTCAGATTTAAAGCTAACAAAATGCTAATGCAAATTATCAAGTTACGTACTTCGAACTTTGATCTAACCTAAACCACACAAAGAGAGATAAATATATTTCATTATACATCTTGCACCACTGATATGAGGAAGTGCCAAACCAAACGTCCAGCAAGTAGTTTGTATTCAAGAAAGAAACAACAGATGATTACCTTCTCAAAGTTGGAAGCAAGCCTACACAAAGCCCCTATTGGTAACTTCAGTTCATGATGCCTACTATCAATAAAAGATACTCATTCAAGAAAGTAAACCTAAGTAAATTCAATACTTCCAACCATTTCTATATGGCAGAACATGCATTCCATGATGAGGAGTACTTTTATCACTTTAAATATCAATCGCCCAAATTTCAGCGGCGCCCAAGTCTAGGCTTATCAAGCCCTCCCCACAAACCCGGACCGGTACCATATAACGGGCCCTTGTCAGCAACGCCCTGAGAAGAGTTCAATGTTACAATAAAAGTTACACTTAAGTAATCTCTGCAATCTATTGAACCCAGAACAAGATAAAGAAAGCTCTAAGGTAAACATCAAGTGTCTTCTTTTTGAAAAGTTGTAAAGCATACCACGTGAAGGCCATATCCATCTCCATAAGCAGAAGTGAATCCTCCATCAGGGCTACCAAGTTTGACACCGTATGCTCCACCTTATGCCAACAGACATAAGTAAGTATTTCTAGAAGCTAGTATAGTCAATCCCAACAAATTAAAAAGTAAGTATTTTAGTAAACAGAATAAGGAATATGTGAAAACATTTCTATCACACTAAATAGAGAAATACATACCCAAAAAAGATTCCAGGAATGCAGTTACAAGAATGCGGTTATATGTTACGCAAAACAGCTTGCTGATAATATCGGCAGTAGACACACACAAAAAGGGAGGAAAACTACTTTAACAAAAATAGAAGATGTTGAAGCCTTCTGTGATAAAGTAGTCACAAATTCTCATGATGCTTCTTTATTTAACGGCAGTAAACTAGAAAAACAAATACGGGCAGTAAACTAGTCCAAGAGCATAGCCCAATCGCCAGACTTGCCAGAGTCAGCTCTAAATGTTGTGTACCAAACATTGCCAGACAGTAGTGACACAGTGAACTTCCGGCAACTCATGTTTTCACTGGTCCTACCGAGGTACAAGTCCAAAGTAAAAATTCGAGCAATAAAGTATCATAAAGAATGTTAAGCATACTGGCAAACTTAAAAACTACACCAAGTAATTCAAACCAATTATACGTTTGAAGTCCTAAAATCATAGCAAATTATGTCTCCATATTCCCAAAGATCGAAAATAAGTTTCTTAAAACATAGAAGAAGTTGAGCTTGAGCAGGAATTACCACCACCCCATGGTCTAGCATCAGAGGTTGAAAGGTCTGCACGTAGCTTCTCAACTTCACGGGCCATACTGACCAAGTTCTTTTCCATTGCCTGTCGCTGCTCCACTAACTCAACATTTGCTTTCTTTTCATACTCAAACGCACCCCTGTTACATGACTAAATTATTCATTAACATTTTAAAAAAATACACACAACAGATTAAGTACGTGAAATACTAGATAAAACTTGTTTACAACAGCACCAAAATATATTGGAAATGCTTTTTTTTGTTTGGTAAAATGGAAATGCTTTTCAAATCAATACAGAAGCATTAAGAACAACCTGGCGCGCATAAGTTCCTGGTGTAAGCCATCAATTTCTGTCTTCATAAGGGGAATCTGCTTATTATCAGCTTGAGCCCTTGCTAATTCTTGTGTGAGGTTCTGAACTTTCCCTGCCAGCTCCTGTCTTGCAGTATTCAGTTTTTGGACCTCTGCACGTAACTGTAAAGCTTCACTCCTCAAAGGTTCAGTTGCACGAAGATCAGCTTCCAGCTTCAGGCCTTTCTCAATAAGCTCCCTTGAGTGGGCCTCTTTCTCCGCACGAATATCGCCAATGGCCATATTCATACGGCGCAGTTCCTCCCTGGTTGCACCCAATTCCCTCTGCATAACAATACGATCTTCTGCCAACCTCTGATTTTCAGCTATAAGTCTCCGTATTTCAGCACGTTGCATGTCAAGTTCTTCCTCCAACAAAGCTGGATGAGGTGGTCGAGGCACGGGACCCCGAGCATATGGTCCTTCATGAGGGTAACGCCGACTACTATCAAGTGTGTGGCGAGACATCCGATTTCTTCCAGCCATTATTCCCTAACCTGCAAAATATTGTTTCAAGGAAACATCAATATGAATGCAACACAGTTGATAAATAAATAAGAGAATCACAAAAGCAAAAAAAAAATTGAGTCACATGAGGAGCTGAAGTAACCTATAAGAAGAAAAGAAGGCATCCAAGATAAAATACAACGCAAATTCGCCACTGAATTCTCTTTACAAACAGTAATATTACATCAAATGATCAAAGCATTAGCGATGGAGGACCAGCAAAACCTAGTCCTAATTAGACTTTTACCCTGCGCTTGAAATATTTGGCGAAAGGCTTCACACATCTTGCATCAACTAAACAAGGCTTAGATAATTTAAACATTACTTAAAAGTACGAAAAGTAAATTATTTTACGTAATGGATAAGAAAATGCTGTCATAATAATCTGTCAAAAATCCTCTTATAAAGCTTGCACCCATTTTCCCCATGCCACAAACGACAGGGTCGGGCGGAACCTTTTTTAAGAAGATGAAATCTTTAACATGAAGTGACATGAACACCTTCATTGAAATTTAATCACCCCAAAAACTCATAACATGGAGATTCTCGAAATTCGACAATTTCGAAGTACCCACTCTCTAATCTTTATTCAAACAATCATTTGATAGTTTGTATGAAAAATAATCATAAAAAGCTTAGTTTCTAGAATTTTTTTTTTCCCAACTATCAAAGTATCAGCAAAGAAGCTCCAAAATTTATTCACAACATCATTCTCCCTCCCTTAATGAAAATTCCTATTGAGATTATGAGAAGTTTAAAGCTCGCGACGCAGCGACTACATCCCCGTATTCTACCTACAAACTCCCATATCCTAACCATGCCTATAATCATCCAAATCAACCTTAAATTCAGTTTCTTCACCAAATTCTTGAAGAACCAACAACAATCACAATCAAGAACAAAACCTAACCATGAATTACAATCCAACAATCACAACAACAGCAAATCGCATGAATGATCACAAATTAACAACAACGCGATCACATTCAATGACCTAGAAAATGAAAGAACGAAGAATCTCTGGTGATAACAAATGAAAGAAAGACCTTCGTCGAGAGAGGAGTCGAAATCGAAACCCTAAAATCGATCGAGCAGAGATTCTCTCACCTTTGTACGACCTCAACAACAAAGAGCGAAAGTGAGATGAGCGGATGTTATTTGGGTGAAATGCGTGGAGATTTGTGTACGAGATGGATCGGACGGAGGGAGTTCACGCGTACATAGTCCGCGACACAGTGCGCTCTTTATGACGTTGTTTATTTGGTAATTAAGGGGCCTCGCTTTGGGCCGAACCAAGAGTTTTGGTCAGCCCGGATCATGGCCTCCTTTTAAAATTAGTTCAGGTCGACTACATAAATTAAACTCTTTTGTTAAACTTGATTTTGTACATTAGTTTGATCGGTAGTCGGCCCAACTAACTTAGGATTAAAGTTATGTTCTTGTTGTTGTGGCCGTCGAAATTTAGACGTATTAAAGTCACAAACATGTTTTAGATTGAAACAAATAACTTAATTCAATCTACCAAAAATGAAAAATAGCTTACTTCATGTACCAAAAAAAAATAAAACAAAAAAACAAATAGCTTAGTTGTTATTGTTGTGTTTGTATCTTTCAGCTTGGTCTGAGTTGCAAGGGACTCGGCCTCCCCTTAATAGTGAGGTCTCGAGTTCGAGTTCTTAGATAAAAAACGAGTTGAGAGGGCGATTCACTCCCCTATATACAACATAATAGTGCCCGAACGTAGAAACAAGAGAGAAATAAAAAAACATTAATTACTTTTGTTATGATACCTAAATGACAATTAAATCGAATTTATATATAAATTTGGTTGTGAATCAAATTATGACATAATATTGTAGAGCCGAGGAGTACCAAATTTTCTTGTCATTTGTTATACCAAAATCAATATCAAGTTCTTTTTTTTTTTTTATTTCCGAAACTCGAACCCACGTAGATATTTTAGAACGATGGAAATACTAGTTTTTTTATCATTTATTATACCAAAATCAATATACCATGTTTTTTTTTATTCAATCTAGAGTCAAATCCATGCCCTTCCCAAACTTTGTTTTTGGACGAGTGATGTCTCTTTCATCTCATCAAATATGCTTTGACAAATCAATACCACGTTAATGTTTAATTTTTTTTTTTTCATAAAATGTGTGGTTTTATTTTGTCTACATCTTTTCTTCATTAATTGTGTCAAGTTATAATATGCGATCAATATCTAACTTCAAATAGTCATGTCAAAATAAAGGAGACAAGCTATAGTGACAAATTAAAGAGAAATCAATTAGTACTACACTAATTAAGCCAATTCTTATGGGGAATGGAGATATTTACAAGGATGACAAGTTTTTTTCCCTACTACATTGGTAAAAGTTTTTTTCGACTTTATTTTAAGAAAACACATCATTTTTCGCCATGTACAATTATTTTTTGGCTATAATAAAATAAAGTCTCATTCGATTTTGAACCAATTTTGAGGCACCTCACCTTCTTTCTCTCTCACTCAGAATCGAAACCCACGTGGTTTATTGGCGCCGCGTGTTGATTCTTGCGCTTCGTCACATCATCTCGGTGGCGAAGTAACACTCGATTACAACCATATTAAGCTTTAAATCAACTTGTTTTGGTATTACAAATAGTGACATTGATGATTTTGTTTTTCATTATAGGGTTTGGTAGATTTGGTCATTCAAGTAATTTTCAATGTGAAATGGATGAATATACCACAATGGTGCAAGAGGAGGTACAAGAATAGGTATTTGTTACCGTTTATTGTGTTTTTTTTTTTTTTTTTACAGCGTTTGCACGATCACGATTGTTTCGGCCACGCAAGACCGAGACTTGAAAAAAAGTCTCGTATATGGTAGCTAAAATTAATTTAGACGTCTCGGCCATATGGTAGCCGAAACGTATTGGCACGTCTCGGTCATATGGTACCGAGACTCTTCAAGTAGCGTCTTGTCAGTTGCTGGACCAACACTCGCTTTTTAAGTCTCGATCCGTACTACCGAGAATATGTAATTTTTTTGTTTTTTGGCGAATCTACTACGTCTTAGTGATAAGTCCTTATAGTTTAATGTTTATGTTGCGTAATGCCGATCTCCACGTTATTTTCGTGAGTACAAGGATGCTTTCACTCCTTATAAGTCATTCACATTTAGAGAAACGACTATTTTATGGCTTCAAATGATTGGTCGTGCAAACAAGTTTGTGTTAGTTGTGAAATACTTTGATCTTTGGAGGGATTAAACACGGGGAAGGGTCCAACTTATACGTGAAAGGTCCGGTACATTTAGGGGAATGTCACAAAGACTAGGGAAAATCAAAGTCGAAAAACTTGCTTTGAAACCAAGAACCGAAGAGGAAGAGGAAAATACAAGGACTCAAACTGGTACTAAGAAATGTGGGTGCCATTTCCTTATTAACATGAAAGAAAATGCGGATTCTTTATGGTACGTCAATGTCGTATCTGGGAGGCACAATCACGACCTCGCTAATAACTTGGACTACCATTCATTTGCAGGAAGATTGGATACAGGTGAGCTAGTGGTTGCGATGCAGATGATTAAGGGGAATGTGAAGCCACGAGATATCCTCAACACATTGAAGCAAAGGGATGCAAATAATGTTTCGACTATGCGAATAATATACAATGCACGAAAAAAATACCGAATTGAGGATGCGGGTAGGATGACTCAAATGCAACGACTATTGCACATATTTGAGAAGAATAAGTGTATGTCGTGGCATATGAAGCATCCCGAGACGAATGTCGTGATCGACTTATTTTGGTCACATCCCGATTCAATCAAGTTGCTACGGTGTTTCCTAGCGGTTCTTCTAATGGATTGCACATAGAAAACTAATAGGTATCGGATGCCGTTATTAGAGATAGTTGGAATCACTTCGACGCATTTGACGTTCTCGGTTGGGTTTGCTTTCATATAATCCGAGACTAATGCCAATTATGTTTAGGCACTTGAGAACTTGAGACTTATATTGTACGAGTGGCCTAAACCCGACGTAATTATAATAGATCGAGAGTTAGACCCGATTAGTGCTATCGAAGAAGTATTTCCAACATCGTCTCACCTTCTTTGCTCTTGGTACATCAACAAAGTAGTCTTGGCCAAGACTAAGAATATGTTTTGAGATAACAAAGGCTTTGCGTGTTTCATGGATAGGTGGATGAAGTCTGGAGGCATCATTTAAACTTAGGATGAATGACTTATGGTCTGAGTTATTGATTACTTGGATAACACATGGGTGAAGTACTACAAGAAAAAATTTGTACTGACATGGACAAATCGAATTATGCACTTTGGGGAAACCAGGACACAGAGGGTTGAGTCCGCGCATTCCACTTTGAAGCTACATCTTGACAACAATGTGCAAATTTTGAGACTTTGTGGGGTGTGGTAGATGGTCTTCTTAGAATCCAACATAACAACATCAAGACATCATTTGAGCCCAGTTTGAATGTGGTGCAACATGAATATGTTGATGATTTGTATCGCGGGTTGCGTGGATACATTTCTCAAATGGTGTTTAAGTTAATTAGAAATGAATCGAAACGTGGAAAGGATGTTGGACATGAATCTACTCTTTATGGTTGTGACATACGTACCACGTATAGTCTTCCTTGTGCACATGAGATAAACTTCCATAAAATGGATGGTTCACTCATACCACTTGAGGACATTCATGTATACTCGGCGAAAGTTGAGTATGATACATGAGAATGATGTGGATTGGGCCTGATATAATGTAAGATGAGATTCAAAGAGTGTTGAAAAAGTTTTATGCTTACACCGACGAGGATGGTCGCATCGGGATTATTCATCACTCGAGAGAGATTAGTCGGCTTTCATCTACACCAGGGGTTATCCCACCTACAAAAATAAAGACAAAGGGAAGGACACCGAGGTTTACAAGTTGGAAGTTTGATGAACAAAGGAAATAAGAAAGGATCGAAGAGGAAACTCGATGAAGAAGATACTTCGACGACAAGATTGTCAAGTGGGTTTGAATATGTACTATCGAAAGAAGAGACATCTAGTTCGAGAAAGAAGCAAAATAAAGTGGGGCCTAAAGTACGTCGGACACGTCGGATGACCCAAGGTGTATTTAAGGTGGTTATTCTCATTGCATACAACCGAATTGGTTGTCATACGTTGAGAGCACTATTGATGTGACAGACGATGGTAATTGTGGATATCAGTGCGTTGCTTCCGGGCTCGGACGACCCGATGTATATGGTTAGATGTTAGTACGTAGAAAGATATTTGATGAGATAACGAGGTATGAAACTCTTTGGCAGGAAGTGTGACATCCAAGAATTTCATAAACGTGATTAGAATGCTAATTAAGTATTTTCAGATTTAATTTGTGATTTAAGTATCCGATGTAGGACCCATGTATTACGGATCAAGATCATAAATTTAAATATTATTTTGGCATGTTGCATGCCTAGTGGATGTAATATACGTTATTTTGTCGCGAAGTTGAGGTATGTTGAGATATATCCTCAATTTATCATAATCGAGGTTGCAAGTGCGTGTTGTGAAAGTAAATTATTGGTAGCTCAAAAACTAATGAATCAAGTGTTAATCCCAACGTGAAGATTTTGCCTCGATTTACGCGCAAGTTAGGATATGGTAGTGTAAAATAAGAATGAAGTTAGTGCAAGAACTTGCCTTGAGTTTCGTATCGGTTGTCGGTGGTCGAGGTTGAGATTGAGTTTAAATTGGTGCAAATTTGATTTAATATAACAAGAGAATTAGTCCATAAGGGTTCAGTATGTCATGGACAAAGTTAAGATTTTTGAAGTTTTGGTGTGACTAAAACCTGTATTATGGACATTGTATAAAGATGAACTATTTCGTCGAGAGTTTGGTTCAATTTGGTAAAAAAGCGGATCGAAAACGAGCGTCAGAGTTAAAGCACGCCAAAATAAGGATTTCAAGAATTAATAAATAAAAAGAAATTAAGCTGGTTACAAGCAGCTAAGGGTTTATATATATATATGAAAGATCAAATGAAATGAATCGTTTCATTTTATTTCTCAACAGAGAACGAAAAAGAATTCGTTCTCTAAACCCTCTCATTTGGGTTTTTACTAAGCGACCTCTCAACGTCCGACTTTCGCCCAGTTTTTTTCTGCAAAACCGTAGAACATCGCGAGACAATCAGCTCAAGTTAAGTTTCTGTGGTGGAAACGAGGTATTTAACCCGCAATTTGGTAAATTGTCAATTCATGGTATTTTCCTCAATTCAATTTGAATTCTTGCGATTTCTCGATTTGTTTCGCTAGGTATTGATAGAAATTGGTAGGAATTGTTGAGAATTGATGTATTTGGTTGATGTACGCCGATTTAGAATAAATCCCACGATGTGTAGAGTTGATATTGATTTAAATTGAGTTTTAGATGAATGGATTATTGGTTTTGATCCAATTTGACTCCACAAAGTGTAACAATAGGTTACCTTAAGTTGGTGATTAGTGCTAATCCAAATCCTAATTAACCCGAATTAGGCTCGTAGTTAAGTCCAAATACTCGATTAGCGTGTGCGTGTGTTTGCATCCCGAATTGTGTTTGTTTGGTTTGTTTAACAAATTTATATATAGGTTGTAGTGTGACGGCCCCGCCGCACTGGGGTGACATGTCTCCATGTACTCCTTGCGCCGGTACTTTGGCAATCGCACGTGTCCCACTCGCACGTCCTCTTCATGTCTTGTGAATCGTGTCCACGTGTGTATTATCTCGATAAATTAGTAAATTATCCTTATATTCTTTATCCATTCTTTGTAGGAATCTAATTGTTTCAACTGTTACTTAATTGACAATTTATTGAGATCCTAACCATACTAGTGGGTTGTATCTTACAAATTAACATATTCAACTGAAGTCTTAATTAATACTATTTAAACAAGGTAATTTAGCATGATAAACATTGTTCAAAGGCAAATCCTACTGTGGAAAACCCTAGAAAATACTCTATATATAAGCGACAGTACCACAAACAAGGTATATATACATGTACGGTGTCATCTCAAGTCTCCCAATACCCAAAATATACAAAATATCAAAAATAAATAAGTACAAGTAGGTCCTCGACAATAGACAATCATATATAATCGCCTAGGATCCCCTTGACCCTACTGGTACTAGGATCTGCACTCAATCATCACAAAAAGACAGATGACGAGTACAGTAAGTAAAATCCCAAAGAACTCATATGAGCATTCATATAATAAAGTAAAGGAAATGCAAGGAATGTTGTCAAGTAAACATGCAGAATATAAAATAGACAACTGTAAATGGCTCATTGCATGAATAGACAACAGACATGCTAACAAATGTGTGTGCTCCTTCCAGATGGACTAGACTGTACTTCGGGTCACCAAGTTCCCACCAGTGGTCGCGTCCAACTGGCCCGACACTTGGTCCCTCGTGTCGCTGGCCAAATCCGCTGAGTCAGTGACACGTGCACCAAGGGCAAGCTTAGGTCGCCATTCACTGAGGGTCCGGTCACACGTGCTACACTCCAATGCATCATGAACACACAACCAGGAAATTCGAGGGAGTAACCTCAACCCACGTCCAAGTAACCGAATAGAATAATGAACAACAAGGAATGATAGAAATGAAATGTAAAGTAGAATAAATACTCAGAGTCTTTAAGTTGGATTTTACAAACCTCACACCGCTCTCCGACCTCCCCGGACTCCTATACCTAAGGATGCAAATGGGTAGGGGAATACCCACGGGTGATGGGGATTTATCCTAAAAGGTACGGGTATGGAGATTTTAAATGGGGATGGGGGTGGGGATGGGTACAAAATCTTATACCCACACGGGTATAGGTAATAAAATATACCCACGGGGATCTCTACGGGTAATCCCCAAGGGATACCCATCTACCCATGGGGATCCTCATATATCAATTTATACACCATATGATATTTATATATAAATATTACATAGTTTCCACTTCGAAACACTCATATATATAATAAAAAGCCTCTTAATGAGATTTATAATTTTAATTTATTTGGTTAATTAGTAATTATATGTTTTGTTTTGAATTGTTCGCAAATATATTTATATTTTAGAATTTTAGGATCAAAAGTACTAAAAAGTTGATGACTTGGTGGTTTAAAGAGATAGTGACTTTAAGAAATATTTTGAATTTGAACTTTTCGTTTTGCACATGCCAATGATTTTCTAGAAATTTAATTATAATTTTTAGCACTTAGTAGTTGGAATTTTTATTGCATGATATGTTGATTTTTTATTATTTTTGTTGGAATTTAGACAATTGTGTTGTTATTATGTATATTTGACACCTTATTTGTTACAATTTTTTTTTTTTGAAAATCATGGAATCCCCAATGGGGAATGAAGTAGGGAAAAAAATCTCCCTTCGAGAATTCCCCATCCCCTCAAAATTCTCATTAAAATCTCCATGGAGATCCCCAATAGGTAACGAAATGAGTAAAATATTTTACCCATGAGGATTTCCCATACCCACGGGGATTTGATGGGTATGGGGATGATTATGAGAATTCATCCCCGATGGGTATGGGTGATAAATTTCTTAGTGGGTATGGGTATGGGAATGAGGTCCCCATCCCCTACCCTACCCATTTGCATCCCTACCACAGTGCCCAACCGACAAGCTCCTCGACATCGAGCCCGGTCCACTAAATCACTCGAAGTCCAATTTTACAAGTTTAGGTTGCTTACAAAGTTTTAGATATGTATTAAATGAAAATCCCCAAAACAACCCTTTATAATCCATATTCATCTCATCATTAGCGCTAATATGGTCTACTTAGCGTGCTAGATTGAGCTAGCGCGTTAAAGAGGTGTACCTAGTGCTCCGGATGTCATTAGCGAGCTAGGGAATTTAACTAGAGCGCTATTGTTCTTCGTTTCAAAGAACAAGTTGCATACTAAGGACGATTAGCGTGCTAATCGTTCCAACTAGCACACTAATTGCCTTTTGGGACAGAATTCCCGAGCCTCATGGGACAAAATTCTCAATTCGAGAATTTTGTCACTCTAATTGGTTTTACACCCTCTCCTCATCAAAATAACTTCAATACATCAATTAGAACACTCCAGGATCATTCAATTAACCCAATTTTCTCCAATTTTATGCATACACCACATTTTCCAATTTCATCAAAACCATCAATTCGAATTAAACCAAAGGGTAAATTCCCTATGAATATAATCTAATAACATGTAACATCATTGGAGAGTGGAGGAGATGAATATGATGATTATCTTGGTTTGAGCTTTTAATTTGGTCTCTAATGTGTGAATTCCCAGCTTGAATTATCTCTCCCTCTCTCTCCCTGGTTTTCCCATATTGCATGAAAAAAATTTGAGTGGATTGATCAAAACACCACTAAGTCCCGTATAAATATATATATATATATATATATATGATTAAGATCAAGTGAGCGTACGTATCTCGAGGATTATCTTGTGGTGTATAAACATGTTGTAACACACTCCTAATGACTCTAATAGCGACTCATCTCCTAGTACTACTCATTATGATCATCTAGGTATTCATCTCATGGTCTTCATTATTTAGTGTAAACTATAAGCTTAGCTTATTTAATTGATATCACATTACATTAAGCCTTACAAGATCATATGGTTAGTGTTTTATTTATTCAATTTACCCATTTCATGGTCCCACCAACCTTCGACTACCCAGTATCCGGTGCCTCGCGTCTCGACACGCATTTCGAGGTACGCCGTAGTCTATTATTTAAATTTCAATATAGTTAGCCTATGATTACATTACTCATTTCAACTAAATAACTTTGTCTTATTTATGTTTGTTTGTTGAGTTTTCCTAGTGTACCGTACTTCGCCTCTCAATACTAGCGTTAACACGCGCTTCGAGGCGACTACCGATCACACACCCTCACACGCTCTCATTATTCAACATACACACATGCGATGTATTTAACAAATAATTTAATAAATTGCATCGCAAATAAGCCATCCAACACATAATTTAACTAGTGTACCTAGTTCGATGTGTGTCCTAGCCTACCCGCGGCGTTCACGTGGATCTGAGCTGACATCCATGTCTGCAATTACGATGTAAATAACGACGTTAATAAAAAAGACCATTACAGTTCTTCCCAACTAAATAAAATTTCGTCCCGAAATTTAACGTGACTAAAACATCATACCAGGAAATAGGCGAGGTATCACTCTCTTATTGTCGACTCAAGTTTCCAGTGAGTCCCTCGGTCCTATGATGCTTTGACGAACCAAAACCTTAGAGAGCTCCCCGTCCCTCGACCTCTCCTCGTAAATCACGTCAAAGTTGAACCTCAATCGCCCTAACTCAATAGTCGGTCTCGGCCCTGACCTAGCTAGTCTCAACATCGAAATGTGAAATATCAGATGAACCCCAGCTAACTCAGTAGGTAACTCTAATCGATACGCAACACTACCCACTTACCTGCGCAATCTCGTACGGCCCAATGATTCTCGGTGCAACTTCCCCTCAATACCAAACATCTCGCACGACCCTTCCAAGGGGAAACCTTCAAATATACCATGTCGCCCTCCTCATAGCTCACCCCTCGTGATACCGATCCATGTATTTCTTACGTCATCATCTGTGCGGCTCGTAACCTTTGTCGAATCTGTCTGGTCTTCTCTTTGTGATCAACTACTATCTCAGGCCTAACTATCATTGTATCTTCCGGCTCCGCCTAGCACGCATGTGATCTACAAGGCCTCCTATATAGTGCCTCAAACGGTGGCATGCCAATGCTCGCCTAATAGCTGTTATTATATGCAAACTCACACAAAGGCAAATAATCCTCCCACGAACCCCCAAACCGCAATATACAAGCCCTGAGCATATCCTCCAACATCTGTATCAGTCGCTCTGACTGTCCGTCGGTCTGAAGATGATAAACCATACTAAACTGCAACCTGGTGTCAAACTGCTCCTGCATAGCCTCCTAATGCTTCGATGTCAACATGGGATCTCTATCCGATACAATGGAAACCTGCGCCCCATGCAATTTAATAATCTCATGCTCAAACAATATGCTCAACCGAGGAAATGTGTATCTCATGGAAATCTGAATGAAATGAGCCGATTTCGTCAGTCTATCAATCACCACCCAAACTGCATCGTGACGCCTCGATGTCTACGATAGTCCACTAACGAAATCCATGGTGATGTGCTCCTATTTCCACTATGGAATGGGCAACGGCATTGCATGTGCTAAGCCTTCACCTGCCGGCAAATGTGTCAACTCCCGACGCGCCTACGTCGACCTTCATATCCGCCACCAATATACTTGCTTTAATTTATGGTACATCTTGGTCCAACTAGGATGAACTATGTAGCGAGACCGATGTGCATCCTCTAGAATCCCATCCCGTATCTCCTAATCCGCAGTATCCACAATCTTCATCGGTGTCTTAAACATCGATCCGTGGTCTCGCCCAATCGGTGCACTCCGGATCTCGAGCCAAACCACTGAACCGCTCATAAAGCCCATCAGCCCTCTAACACTCGACAACCATCTCAATCGATATAGTCGGCACTCTCATCTGACCACAAATGTGCTGATCAGCCATAGTGGATACCTCTCATCATACACATAATCGATGCCGATTGTAACCGTACTATGCTCGTGTGTCATAGGTCGCATAATAGTCCGATCATCAACCCCGCTTTCTTGCTCAATGCGTTCGCTACGATGTTCGTTTTTCCAGGGTGATATTCAATAGCGAAGTCATTGTCCTTTAGTAGCTCAAGCCATCTCCTCCGGGGCATATTTAAAATCCATCTGAGTGAAGATGTAACGTAAACTCGGTGATCTCGTATACAAGATGAACTTCTCTCCGTAGAGATAGTGCCTCCAAGCCTTTAGTGTAAAGACAACAGCTGCAAGCTCCAGGTCGTGCACTGGATAATTCCCCTCATGGGGTTTCAACTGTCTGAAGAGATATGCAATTGTTCTACCATCCTGCATCAAAATGCATCTAAGACCAATGCCCGACGCATCTGTATAAACTGTCAAAGTCTTACCCGGCTCCGACAATGCCAATATTGATGCGAAAGTCAACCTCATATTCAGCTCACACTCCTCTGACCAATCAAACCTAACATCTTTCTTGGTTAGTCTCGTCATCGGCGCTGCAATCGAAGAAAAATCCTGCACAAATCACCAGTAATATCCTGCGAGTCCGAGAAAACTTCGTATATCGGCAATAGACTCAGGTGTTCTCCAGTTAATGATAGCCTGAATCTTCTCTGAGTCAACAGAGATACCTTGGTCACTGATGACATGTCCTTAAAATCTCATCGCACTCAACTAGAAGTCGCACTTATCGAACTCGGTGTACAATCTGTGCTCTCTCGTTGTCGTTAAAACGCCTCGAGATGTCCTCGTGATCCTCACGAGTCCTATCGTAGATCAAGATGTCGTTGATGAACACTACGACGAATCTGTTTAGATATTGTCTCAAGACCTTGTGCATCAAATCCATAAAAATCATCGGGCGTTAGTCACCAACGACATGACCGTGGACTCAAATAGCCCGTATCTCATGTCTTGAATACGATTCTGGATATCCTCTTCTCGAATCCTCAACTAATGATAACCTGAGCGAAGGTCAATCTTCAAGAAGAATCTGACACCCGCCAATTGATCGAACAAATCATATATCATAGGAAGTGGGTAACGGTTCCTAATTGTCACCTGATTCAAGTTCCTATAGTCTATGCACATCCTCATCGAACCATCCTTCTTCTTCACAAACAATACTGGAGCTCCCCAAAGTGACATAATAGGGTGAATAAAATTCTTCTCCAGCAATTCATCCAGCTATTTTCTAACCTCCTCCTGTTCCGATGGTGACATCCTATACGGTCTACTAGCGATCGGCTGTGTCCCTGGTATCAATTCAATGATAAACTCAACAGCTCGTGGCGGTGGCAATCCCGGAAGGTCATATAGAAATACAACAAAATCTCTAACTACCTGTACATCCTCAATCCTGACCTCAGTCCAAATCTCCAGCACAACTATCACCGCAAATGCCTCTATCTCCTACGCTTGTAGCTAGTCGACCTCTAGTGGTTGGTAAGTCGATCGTAGATCCAACTAGTGCAAACTCGGTATCCTTAGAATACGAAACTCTATCCTCTTACCATAACAATATATCCGTGCATGATAGGGTGACAACCAATCCATCTTGAGAAGCGCGTCAAACTCTAGTACTCTAGTACTCAAAGACCTACTTGGTAATCGATGTCCCTCAACCTCTATCATCACGTCTCTACATATCCGATTAGGGTATATCTTATCCCCGGCGGCCATACTTGAGGAAAAGGTTTGTGTCTAGTGTTTGTGTATGTAACCCTAACACTCAAACAACACGTCTAACAATAAACGATAAAGTATTACCGAATCAAACATAACATGTATAGGTCGACCGTAACCGTGCAACGTACCCTTGACGATCTATCTCGGTCACTCCGCCATCCGCCGTGCTACCGCATGAGCTCTCTCGGCCTACTCCGACTCTCAACGTGGTGACGGTGGTGTCTTGTAGTCTACCCTCAAGTGTCCTTCGACCACACCCGTGACATCTGCGGCCGTCTTGCCTACTGTCTCCCGTCCGTCTCCGGATCTCAAACCCCGACCCGGTCTCTTTGATCGTCATGTCCCCTAACCCCGACCACGACGGTATATCTACTGGTTGTGACCTATGTTGATCCACCGCAGTCTTGATGTGATGGCTTTGAACTTGTTGTGTCTCCTCATGCTTTGAAACCGATCGCTCGATGATCATCCTGCGCCCCTGTCCCGCCTATCATCCCTTTCGGCCTCTATCCCGACAATCCTTCGTTTATTCGACCTTTGGTCCGACCGAGAACTTTGCCTTGTCGTACCTTCATACCAATCACACGCCCGCCATCTCTCTCGTATCGATATGTCTCATGTGCCAATGTTATATCAAAGATATCCTACATAGTGGGTGCCCCGTAGGATACCATCTTGAAGCGATCCCGTCATCTGCTCATCTGGTGAAATAGTAGATATGTAGACGCTCTGTCCTGGCGACATCCATCGAGAACTGAAGTAGGTATCGAAATCTCTCCATGTACTGCATCAAGGTCTGGTTACCCTGTCTCAGGGTCAAGAACTCCTCCATCAGTTTTAGTCTAACCTCCATAAGTATGTACTGATCGTAGAATAACCCTCTTAACTCACCCATGTTGTCGCCTGGGATACGTACCACGATATGTGGTCCACCATATCGCCGCATGGCCTCTCGGGATGCTCTGACAATCGTGCTGGACACTCTCTCCTTATTCCTCATCGAACTTATGGAACCGCGATGAGATACAATCCACTTCCCCGCATGCCTCGGGGTCACCACCTCCGTAAAAGTAGCCTAGCTAAAACTTCAAAAATTTCCTCAATATCTTCGCCTCTGAGCTAAGACGAATCCGATGTACTAGCGGTAGTAGTGGGAATATTCGTCGACCCGTAGTCGTAGGTGGAGGCGTAGGAGTCGACGTCTCCAAGGGAACAACAACGATTGTGGCTCTGTTTATCTGTGTACCTATACTACTCTCTCAATCGGTGTTTGGGGAGCAACTGGGATGACTACTGTCCCCCGTAGGTACTATAATTGCTACGACTCTCTTTGTGTAGCAACTCGCTAACGTAGCAAGTGCCGTTAGTGCGACAATCGATCTCGTAGCAATCGTAAATCGATAAGTCGGTATTTATAGGTATTTAATAGTTTATTTTAGTATATTTAATGTGAAAAGTCTCTAATATATATATATATATATATTTAATTATACTTATTGGTCGTTTCGGGTGAAATGGAGTGTGCGGTTGAGTTCGTGGTGAAAAATACTCAAAATGAAGTATTTACATGCATTGGTCGAACGCGGACTATTTGCCTTGAGTTACGTGTTGCGTAGTGGGTAGAAAAGGAGACAACAAACCAAGTAGACCGCCACATGTTACTCTACCATTGGACAACCACGTCATTCTACCACCTTATTCCAATCGCATTGTCCACGTGGCGGATCATCATACACAAGACGTCACGGTTGCATTTTTCTCCAATGAGAATCGCCACGTCACCGCTCTATTAGCTCTTAACCAATCTCGTGTAGCCATGTGGCGTCTCACCATCACCACATTACTAATCATTTCTTCGCTTGTTCGCAGCTCTTCAATTTCCTCGGGATGTGCGTCGACAAGCACTCCTCCTGATCTCGGCGAGTTCGTGCGACTTTCACTCCGCTTCCAACGCCCGCCACGTGCCAGCACATCCACGTCTAACAACGTCATCAACAACGGTCTGGACTAATGGGAGAACGCCACGTCACGCACGGCAAAGAAAGGCGAACCAATCGAGGTTGCGACACTTGTCCAAAACGTAATTTCAAGCCCAAAAATAGCCATACGATGCTCCTCGCGACGAGTCACCTCCCCAACCCCTAAAATTAGTTTTTCTCACCTCTCGGGACTAGTTTTTAGTAGTTTTATGTATTAGGAACTCTAGGGTATTATTAGGGAACACCGATTATTATATTTTTAGCATTGACTTCTCTTGAGGATTGCCTAGGTCGGCGGGAAACAAGTAGAGATTATGGATTCATGGCATCTTAAGAGAAATCTTTTATTTTATTATTTACTTTAATTCTCCTATTTCATTGTTGTTGCTTTTAAGGTTTATGGTTTATATCTAGGGTATGTATGTGGTTAGTGCATGGTTTTAGGTGGACAACCTATAGTTATTTCGGCCATTAGTATCCGTGTAATTGTGCTTTTGGACCAATAAAGTGACGAACACTCACCCATTTTCATTCAAACCCTTTCGGTTCTTAAGTGTGCAACAATTGAATTTAGGCTTAATCGGAAGCGGATGCGATCCTGTTATTTATGATTAGTGTTCCCATAGATCCATATTACTACGGTTAGTATGTTAAACCCGATTGACAAATGTCTAGGGTTATGCATTAATTATGGAAGCAGTTAGTGATCGACGTCCTAGTTATCGAGATTAGGGGAATGAGGAATTTTTGGTGATGTCTATTTTCTATAGCTAATCTAGGATAATTAATTTAAATTAATAACTTTTTGGGAAAGATTGAAGACCATGATTGCCATTGAATATTGATCATGATTTGTGGAACTGTAGACCTAGGTGTTACTTAGGTGTTCATTAATTGTTTTCAAAGTTATTTTAGTTATTTTATTTATTTAGTTTAGTTATATTAGTTAGTTAAATTAACTCCACCACTATGTGCGCTACATAGCCAGGTCCCAAGTCCTGGATAAAGGAGGAGGACTACGACGCCCATTTTTTCATACCGAAAAATGGGTAAGTGAGGTCCCAAACTCACTTTTCATGCCCGAAAAATGGGGGAGGGAGGCCCCAAGCTCATTTTCCAATTTTGGAAAATGGAGGAGGGTTGCGATAGGTTGACAACCAGCGTAAAACTTTTGTCACTTTTCATGAAATGGATCAAACATATATAAACGTTGGGGCGTTCCCACCTAGCGACGCGCCGCAGACGAGCCGGGCGTAGTGAGAAATGAGCAAGGGTGTGTTTCATATTGCCGCACAGGTGTGAAGAAAAATGAGCAAGGGTTCCCACACATAGGACGAGTGTGGGTAAATAAACTAGTCCCTTCACATCGTCTCCGGATGTGAAGAAAAATGAGCAAGGGTTCCCACACAAAGGACGGATGTGGGTAAAGAAGCTAGTTCAAAACAAAAACAAAATCATAGATACAAATATTAGATCTTTTAGACAAAATAGAAATAGAAAAGGAAAATAAATAGAAAGGGCGAGAAAAAATTCGATTAGGAACATGGAACATAAGAACACTTACGGGAAGTCAATAGAACTAGTAGATACCATGATTAGAAGGAGTGTCAATATTGCTTGCCTCCAAGAGACAAAATGGGTAGGAGAAAAGAGTTGAGAAATAGGAAGCACAGGGTTTAAATTGTGGTACAATCGATATAGATAGAAAATGTAATGGAGTAAGAATTATGGTGGATAATGATTAGTTGCATGATGAGAGTGAGATCAAACGTATTTGGTATATCTAAAGGCTTGGGACCACCAAAAAAGGAAACATGGTGGTGGAACGAGGATATCCAACGATCAATTATGACTAAAAGAGAGATGTATAGAAAAATACATAAGTGTCAAGATAAAGATGTGTACAATCAATATAGAGAAGCTAGAAAACAAGCTAAAAAATAGTTAGTCAAGCTAAAACAAATTTCATGGAAGATCTATATACAAAGTTATGTAATAGTGATGACGAAAAATATATATATATATAGGCTAGCCAAATTAAGAGATAAAAAGAAACAAAACCTAAGTCATGTAAGATGTATTAAGGACAAAAATCAAAATGTTTTAATACGCGAGGATGATATTAAGGAGAGATGGAGAAGTTACTTCGATAGTTTATTTAATGATGGCCAAATTGATACTATAATAGATGAAAACTCACACCAAGAAAGAAATGTAAACTATACACGCAATATTAGAATTATAGAAGTTAAATAGGCATTGAAAAGAATGAAAATAGAGAAAGCATGTGGCCTAGATGAAATACCCATAGAGGTTTGGAAATGCTTAGGAGAAATTGGATTGACTTGGTTAACAAAACTTTTCAATAAAATTTTAAAATCAAAACGGATGCCAATGGATTGGAGAAGAAGCACGCTTGTGCCAATCTTTAAAAACAAAGGAGACATTCAAAGTTGCTCAAACTACTGGGAATTAAACTTATGAGTCACACTATGAAACTTTGGGATATGATAATTGACAATAGGTTAAGGAGAGAAACAACAATATCGGGAAGAAATTTGGTTTCATGCCTGGGAGGTCAACTAGAGGCGATTTACCTTGTAAGACGATTCTTAGAAAAATATAGAGAAAAGAAAAAAGATCTTCATATGGTATTCGTAGATTTAGAAAAAACATATGATAGGGTCCCTATAGATGTTCTTTGGTGGGTCCTAAAAAGAAAAAGAGTGCATGCTAGATACATAGACACTATTAAGGATATGTATGATGGAGTAGTAACGAGTATAAAAACATTTGGAAGAGCTACAAAAGAAATTCCCATTACGATAGGACTACATCAAGGATCGACTTTAAGCCCATATCTATTTACTTTAGTTATGGATGAACTAACTAGACATATTCAAGAAGATATACTATGATGTATCTTTGTTTGCGAGATGATATTGTCTTAGTGGATGAAACAAAAGATGGAGTGAATAGGAAATTAGAACTCGGATGAATACATTAGAATCTAAAGGCTTTAAGTTGAGTTGGACAAAAACCGAATACGTGCCTTTGTGAGTTTAGAAACACTAGACATCGAGATGACGGAGTGGTAAAATTAGGGGAAGTAGAAGTTTCTAAGGTAAACCACTTTAGATACCTAGGATCAATCATACAAAATGATGGTAACATTGAGAATGATGTCACACATAGAATTCAAGGCTGGATGGAAGAAATGGTGGAGTGCAACCGGGTGATTTGTGATCGAAATGTTTCTACTAAGTTAAAAGGAAAATTTCATAGGACTGCAATTAGGCCAGCTATGCACTATGGAAGTGAATGTTGGGCGGTAAAGCAACAAGAATTACATAAAATGAATGTAGCGAGAAATGAGGATGCTTAGGTAGATGTGTGGTAAAACTCGTAAAGATAGAATAAGAAATATAGAAATTCAAAGACAAGTATGAGTATCACCAATTGATACAAAGATTAGGGAAGAGGCGGTTGCGGTAGTTTGATCACTGCAAAAGACGGCCCACAAATGCCTTAACTAGAAAACTTGACTCGATAGAAAATGTAGAAATTCGACGAGGTAGGGGCATACCAAAGTTAACATGAGATGCATTAATTAGGAGGGATTTGAATGGTTTGGAAAACTCACCATCAATTGCACTTAATCGAGCACAATGGAGAATTTTGATCCATGTAGCCGAGGCCCTAGTTAATTTGGGACCGAGGCTATGTTGTTGTTGTTGAATATTAGTTAGTTAAATTATTTATTTAAAACCTTGATTTTTCCTTTTCGTTTTTTTAACCATAGAAAGACCCCAATCTCTATGGGATCGACCATTTGCCACTATTCTACAAAATAATTGGTTTAGGAATTTTATTTTATTGACTTGTTCGGCGCGCGTCAGTAACACCTCGGCCATCTGCGTCTCATGAGTCGAGAGTCGATCCTCCATACTTGTTGCAACTGGGGAGTCTCTAGCTCTACCACTAGGCTGACCAATCTCCTGAGGCGTCGTCGACTGTCCGTCCATGATCTGCATCGAGAAGCGTGCTCTGGATCAGTCTCGGTGTATATACGTATATCATATATATAATGAAAATATAACACGTATATAAACTCTAACTCTACCCGCCTCACATCACTTCCCAACTAAAGTTCTAAGGCAATAACATAGGGTTTCCACAACTAAAGTTTATTTATTAAGTCTTATGCTCTTTTCATTTTAAATTTTCCAAGTTCCTCAAACCTGGGCTCGATACCAATTGTGACGACCTTGTATACGTCCCGGGTGACGTATCTCGGTGTACTCCTTGCCAATCGGCCCAACTACGCATGTCCAAAGCCTCCGCCCGTCCTCTTCATGTCTCGTAAATCGTGTCCACGTGTGTATTATCCGATAAATTAGTAAATTATCCTTATATTCTTTATCCATTCTCTATGAGGATCTAACTGTTTCAACTATTACTTAGTTGACAATTTATTGAGATCCTAACCATACTCTTGGGTTATATCTTACAAATTAACATATTCGGTGGAAGTCTTAATTAATACCATTTAAACAAAGTAATTTAACTTGATAAACATTGTTCAAAGGCAAATCCTATTGTGGAAAACCTTGGAAAATACTCTATATATAAGCGACAGCAGTACCACAAACAAGGTATATATATGTACAAAGTGTCATCTCAAGTCTCCCAATACCCAAAATATACAAAATATCGAAATAAACACGTACAAGTAGGTCCTCGACAATGGCAATCGGATATAGTCGCCTAGGATCCCCTTGCCCCAGATCGGTATTAGGATCTCGCACTCAATCATCACAAAGACAGATGACGAGTACAATAAGTAAAATCCCAAGGAACTCCTTTGAGCATTCATATAGTAAAGTAAAGGAAATGCAAGGAATGCTATCAAATAACATGCAAAATATAAAACAGAGACAACCGCAAATGGCTCATCGCATGAATAGACAACAGACAAGCTAACAAATGTGTGTGCTCACTCCAAATGGACTAGACTATACTTCGGGTCACCAAGTTCCCACTAGTGGTCGCGTTCGACTGGCCCGACACTTGGTCATTCGCGGCGCTGGCCAAATCCGCTGTCACCGACACGTGCACCAAGGGCAAGCTTAGGTCGCCGTTCGATGAGGGTCGGGTCACACGTGCTACAATCCAGTGCGTCATGAACACACAACCAGGAAATGCAGGGAGTAACCTCAACCCGTCTAAGTAACAGAGTGGAATAATGAACAACAAGGAATGATAGAAATGAAATGTAAAACGAATAAATACTCGAGTCTTTCAGTTGGGTTTTATAAACCTCACACCGCTCTCCGACCTCCCCGGACTCCTATACCCAACCCGACAAGCTCCTCGACATCTAGCCTCGGTCCACTAAATCCCTGAAGTCCATTTTTACAAGTTTAGGTTGTTTACAAATCTTTAGATATGTATTAAATCAAAATCTCCAAAACAACCCTTTATAATCCATATTTATATGTCATTAGCGCGCTAATATGGTCTACCTAGCGCGCTAGATGGAATTAGCGCGCTAGGGAATTTAACTAGCGCGCTACTGTTCTTCGTTTCGAAGAACAGTTGCATACCCAAGACGATTAGGCACTAATTGCCTTTTGGGACAGAATTCTCAATTCGAGAATTCTTTCCTAGCCCTCTCAAATAGCTACTCTAACTGTTTTTACACCCTCTCCTCATCAAAATAACTTTAATACATCAATTAGAACATTCCAGATCATTCAATTAACCCAATTTTCTCCAATTTCATGCATACACCACCTTTTACAATTTCATCAAAGCCATCAATTCGAATTAAACCGGTGGTAAATTCCCTATTAATATGATCTAATAACATGTAATACATCAAGGTTTTACAAAAAATCGAGGTTTAACCATCAAATCCGAATTCACTCAATTCAATCAAAAACGGGTTCGTTGAAGAATATAGGAGATGAAGATGATGATTACCTTGGTTTGAGCTTTTGATTTGGTCTCTAATGTATGAATTCCCAGCTTGAATAATCTCTCTCTCTCTCTCTCTCTCTCTCTCTCTCTCTCTCTCTCCTCCCTGGTTTTCTCGTTTGCATGAAAAAAATTTGAGTGGATTGATAAAAAACTCCACTAAGTCCCGTATATATATTTGATTAAGATAAAGTGTGCGTACATATCTCGAGGATTATCTTATGGTGTATAAACATGCTTTGTAACACACTCCTTAATGCCTCCAATAGCACACTCATCTCCTAGTACTACTCATTATGATCATCTAGGTATTCATCTCATGGTCTTCATTATTTAGTGTAAACTATAGGCTTAGCTTATTTAATTGATGTCACATTACATTAAGCGTTACAAAACTATATGGTTAGTGTTTTATTTATCCAATTTACCCATCTCGTGGTCTCACTAACCTTCGGCTACCAGTGTCAGGTGCTTCGCGTCTCGATACGTATTTTGAGGCACGCCATAGTCTATTATTTAAATTTCAATATAGTTAGCCTATGATTACATTACCCATTTCAACTTAATAACTTTGTCATATTTATGTAAGTTTATTGAGTTTTTCTGTGTACCCGTACTTAGCATCTCGATACTTTCGAGTTAACACGCACTTCGAGGTGACTACACATGTCACACACCCTCGTGCGCTCTCTTTATTCAACATACACACATGCGATGTATTTAACAAATAATTTAATAAATTGCATCGCAAATAAGCCATCCAACATACAATTTAACTAGTGTACCTAAGTCAACATGTGTCCTAACCTACCCGCGACGTTCACGTGGATCTGAGCCGGTGTCCACGTCTACAATTACGATATAAATAACGACGTTAATAAAATGGGCCGTTACATGTAGTATAATAAAGGATTATATACAAGCCTATAATTGAGAAAATTCATAATAAACAATGAATTATTGGTACACTAAGTGCGATGAGGGGGTTGTGGAATGAATATGGACGCTCGAGTATACTTGTAGGCATGTCCGGTGAATATATTGACGAGAAAATACACGATATATATATATATATATATATATTTATTAGGAAATCAAAGATTAGTTGAATTATATGGATCATTCGATCGTCTCGAGTGGAGCGTAAGTGTTTGATGTATTAAAGCTGGTGTCACTTTAACTCATTAATCACTTGATCGGTCTCGAGATAACATAATGCGTATCTCAAGAAAAATCTATATATTTAAACTAAAACCCATACTTATCTCTTCATTCGATTGATCGAATGAGTTGGAGAAGGTTTAGGTTTGATTTCGAATTGAGAGAGGGTGTTCATGGAAATGAATCTATGTAGATTGAGGAGCTTAAACAACTCGGAATCCGAGATTATCACTTTTGTATGATTTTTTCTTATGTTGGTTAAAGTTTAATTCGATAGTGATGATAGAATCTCTGTGAGTTATACATTTTGGTTATTGAATATGGTTTGTTACCTCACTAGAGATCCTCCCTAATGAATTTTGGAGTTTATATTATTGTTTGGCTTATTCGTGGATGGAACAGTGGGCTTGCCTATGTTCTGTCGAGACATCATAGGTTGGAGCGCGCTCCACCTAGCGAGGAGGAAGCGCTCCCTTCATCAATTGTAATGAACACGATTCTTTGGAGCGCGCCTACTACTCACTCAGGAGCGCTCCCCACTCCCGAAAAAACAACAATATTGTTGTGAATTGATGAGGATTTCTAGAGGACTTAGATATTGAACTAGGAGTTCTAGTTATAGAGTATTTGACCTAAATTGATTACAAATGGTCTATGATAGGTGTTGGATCCCCCGGGAGAGCGTTAGTTACTCAAAAAGTTAGGAGTTTGGAATGGAAACCTAGACCAAGATAAGTACAGATTCGCTTATTTATCAATGTTGTCTGGCTATTCTAGTATATGTAGTTCACGTTGATATTAGACTGAAATGGGGGACTATGTACAATGTGATAGTTTTCAATAAACGAAAAACGGTGTTTAATGTGAGCACGACTATAACTTCTGGTTTTGAGAATAGGTTTATAGGAGATGAGTTCCTTTCCCGACCAATATATAACTCCTGCTTTATTCAATAGGTTGCGTGGATTACATACTCACTAGGGGTTTCGTGTAGAACCATTGGGCTTAATGGATTGGATAGACAACATATAAGCCAATATGTTGGTCTAGCAATCGCATTAATGTCGTCGATGGGTAATCGACTAGTTTTATAAACAAAATGGGGATCACAGTGTAATAGTCCATGATAACTTGCTTTGCATCCGTTATTTATTAAATTTATATGTTTTCCATATTCTTGTTAGTTAATATTGGTGCATATAGTTATTGCTTAATGTTCTTGATTATTATATGGAAGGTTGATGGCTATGTGAATCCTTACTTACTGAGCAAGTTGGAACGCTAACCCAAATCTAATATTTCAAGTTCGCAACCGAGACTTCGATTAAGGAAAATGAGAAGACTTAGGTGTCTCGTAGCTTCTCTACGATGTAATGAACCTTCTTATATATAATCACTTGTTTGATATATTTTGTTGTGTATAAACGGGGTTGGGAGGTTTATAATCAAGGTTTTAAGTTTTGGTGAACTACGTATTACCGTATATTGTTATATATCGAAAAGTTTTAAATTTTATGTTGCATATACTTTGATTTGTTATTCGATATTAATACACATGTTAAGTTTATCAAGTACTTGACGGAGAGGTTGTTGGCTCTAGTTAAGTATGATGGGTTCTTGAAACTTAATTAGGGTTTCGGTCGAATATAGTCCTAATCGGGATAGAGGATGCTATACAGAGCCGTGTTAATATTTTGATGTTGAAATTGAGTGGTTTCGTGGTGTTTGTTGTCGAGTTTTGAAGATTTAATTGCGAAAATATTGATTTGGAGAAGTTTTTCGAGTTCAAAATAAAATAAAGTTTGCCTAATTGACGAGTTCGATTTGAGTGTTCTCGAGTCTATGAAAAGTATGACATGAGTACTACAAGTTACTTTTGGGTCATCATGACAAATATTGAGGTTTTCAAGATTAAAAAGTTACCCCAAGTTGGCTAGTTGAAAGGCGGTTGAAACAATTATATAAATTAATATTTTTGAAAACTGTTCTCAAGAGTACTTTGGCGGCAATTTTCATTGAGTTTCGTGATTTGGTTTCACTTGAAGCTTGACCCATATTATAATTAGGTATGCATGGAAGCTATTAAATCCATTTTTAAGGTGATCCGGCGCTCCGGGAACCCGAAAAATTAACTTCAAAGTTGGTTGGTTGTAAGTAAACCATATAGTGATCTTTACTATTTATTGAAATATCTTTGTACCTATATTAGTAATAAGTCTGCATTGTATTTCATTTTCTTGGTTATATATACACGAGATAAGGTAGGCTTGTTAGCTTCGAGCCTGATAGGAACTTGATTCTGACTTGGTTGCACGATTGCCAATGGGACTGGTCAGGGCGTGGCTAACAAGGTGCATTGGTAGTCATGATCTTCTAGTACAGTTTGCATACTATAGTTAGATGAGCACGTCTATCTATAGTTAGGAAAGAGGAACATGTTTGATCTCATTCACTTTGTCGCATTTTTATTGATTTACTTGGAATGCAATTACATGTCTCCATGTATTAGACTAACAATTGTAGGAGTACATATCAATGTAGGAATTTACTTACGATATCTTCGAGTTGTTTTTGATAATGTCGATTTTATATGAAGACAAAGGAAGAGTGGATAAGACTCGAAGATTGTGGTGATTATGTTCAAACTTTAAAGCAAATTCTTGTTTTAAGTTGTTTATATATATTTTTTGGATTTTTGGGGTGAGTGTGGGACGTGAAGTTTCATTGAAGGATTGTGAGAGTCTCCTAATTTAGTCAAAATAAGTTGAGAAGATTTTTGTTTCAATTTTGGTTATTTTGGATTCGTAAAGTTATAAGCCGAGCTATCGGAGACTTTAAGTTTGTTTATAAATATGAACTTGATATATATTAGGAACTCATGGAAAGTTGTGAGTCGTTTTAGGCCACTTTTAGGGGAGGTCTTTTCTTGAAATTTTTTATTAAATACGAATATGATTTTTAAATTTGTTCCAATTGAACAAATCATGAATTGAGTATCATTACGGATATAATTTAGTTTTGGAGTCTTATTAAGGACGAAAAAAATTATTATTTTAAGGTTAAATTTGAAAGAACGGATTAGGTGATTAGATTATCATTGGATTAATGTAATCTAGGCCGATAGATGCCCTACTTAGGTGGGGTCGACATGAAGTGCTTGGAATGAGTTACGAGAAGGTGAAGATCGCAGCTGAGCATTGTCCGAATGATCGGGTTGTGGCATCTTTTGATGAATGGTTGACACTTTTGGACATGAGACTCTTAATATCAACGACCTTTAATGTCATTCTAGTAAATCTCTCACATGATACTTGGTCGACATTTCTTCCTCTACGTAATGTCCCACTGCTATATTTCGATAGTCGGCTTATGATTGACATGATTAATGATAGGAACGTCTATTGGGTTAGGGTAAGTTCGTACATTATTTTTTACACGTTTTTATCAACTTTGAATTATATGATAATGACTTCTTGTTGTACTTTGTATTTGATAGGTGAAGTTGAATGTGAATGCACCGTTTTCATCATTATATCCATTGTGGGAAACGTATGCTGAGGAGTGCGCTTAAGGTTGACGTGATGGATTCATAATTTGAGAAATCATGTCGGTCTTAACTTCTCAACAAGGCACGCTTTAAGTAGTAAACTTAGCTTCGCCTTAAGGACATGGAATGTAAAAATAGTGTTTTAGTTTAGTTTACGTTATGAATGTATGTCATTACTTAGTATATTGCAACACTATTGTCCTTCAAACATATGTTATTTGTTGATCATTTACGAGCGTTTATGAACGGGTAATTTTTGTTTTTATTTAGTTAACATTTCCTCTTCAAATTGTACCGGAAACAGAGTCTCGGTTCTTTAGGTTTGAGATCATATACATAATGTCGCCATGCAATAACAGATGCGAGTCTCGGTAACAACATATCGAGAGTTATCCAAAGATGTGAGTCCCCGAAAATGAAGCTCTGCTATCGAATGACATGACCGAGATCCTTGGTTTTGTTTCGTAGACAACTTATTGAGACAAAAACTAAAACTATATTTTACGATTAATCTCGATAGGACGTTATCGAGACTCTAGTTATAATTACGGACTGTCATGACCGAGATGTTTTTTGTAGTATCATTTACAACTACAAATCTTTAATTTGACTTTAATCTTTTAATCGGGATGAAATGACTCGTGACGTGGGACCCGCTTCAATATACGTGTCGCGATCGATACGAGATGGCCGAGGTAAATGTTATATTTGTAATGATGTATGCCTAATGTATTATATATGTGTAGACTACTAAGTCATTCCTACTTGTGAATGTGTTGAGACATGTGTGGGAATGCGCCTCGAGTTGCATGCCAAAGACGGACCGAGGTAGAGAGCAATATGGTGAGTTGGTATAAGCTTTATATTGCTTTTATAAGTGATATAAATGGGGCTATGGTTGATTTAGTATTAAGTACACTTAAGTTAGTAAGTTAAAACAATATTCACTTGATATTTCTCGAGCACGTATTGACATATCTCGACACCAATTGAGTTACTTATTGATGTCATTTGGCATGAGTTAGTGAGACATATGTTAATAGGTGTACCATTAGTTAGGTCTCGAGATACGTGTGCACATTAGGATCAATGGCTTTCAATCAACCATATCTTATTCAATAATAAAAAGCTTTTGGCCAACTCAAGCAACGCAACTCTTTCATTTCATTTGCTTAAGAGAGAAGCAAAGTTCTTTGGAGAAGAAGAAGCTGGCTTTGGAGAAGAAGGAGATCAACAAAAAACTTGGTGATTTAGTGAAGGAAAGATCAAGTTTAGCTAGTGTTCATCAAGTTAGGTAACTGTTGAGTTTTGGGGTTCATACGCAGCGGAAATTACAAAACAATTTTGACAAAAACCCCAACAGGATCCGAATCTAATACTATTAAAAACTTTTAAACCAAGAAAACTTAATCTTACCTCGGTCGCAGATATACCTTTACGAAGGTTGATCGATCTCTAAGGCGCGCAACGACGAACGCCTCTACCAGCGATCCATACACGAACGGCGACCAAGATTCGAAGTGCTAGCTTTGAGAGAATACCAAACCTTTTTGTTTCTCTCCAAAACGATCCGAGCGTACCATAAAACCTTAATTCGTTTCAAACGAAAATAGAGTTTCGGCCCTTAATCTTTCATACTGTGTTCTAACTTAAAGCGTCTATTTATACAACCCTTGTATATAGGCGGTTAAGTAAATTACACATATACCACTACTTAAAGAAGCATAAGTGTAATACACCACAAGGACGTTTACGTCATGAATTTTATCATATAAAATTAGTTTTTCTTAATTATCTTAAAATCTCGCAAAACCATTCTTAGTGTGCGACCCAATAGGCTCATACAACGTTGGCGGTGTAGTAAAACACATTTTGGTATACAAGTCATAAGCAGTCTCTAGCAAGACATTATGACTACCCAAGTTGTACGAATATCAAATCGATACAACCTAATCAATAGTGTATATAACATCCTTTTGTCACACGATATCCTTTTGATCAAACATAAGGCATGAAATTGTCATCCAACATGTTCAATCGTACTAGTCTAGATCTTTAGGTAGGCTAAAACACCCAAGTGACATTAATCAATATCAATTCACTTAGACTAGGCCTTTTAACAGTCTAACACATCGAGGATCCATTGGATATCTCTCTTTATATGAGAGAGACAAATCCTATCTCGATTACATAACTTCATCACATTGCTCACAAAGTAACCACAATGTTTATAATCGTCCTTAAAGACAACATTTAATTGTGTCAAATCACCGTGTTCCTAATGTTGAAGTCTCTGCGGTAATCTCAAGTCGAGGACCGAAAAATATATCTATCATGAGAAACAACAATGACTTAATCCATGTGATGTTCTCATAGCGGGTCATCCAAGTACTTTGTTCCCTAACAAGTACTCATGATCTTGATTCGTATCCCCGTACGTATAATCATCGCATGATCATCAATCAAGACTCACACAAGTCTTAATTCATTATAGTTCCCGATATAATGATCGATCTAGGGACATTTATGATATTTCTATAAATACCCATGGATCTTATTATAATGTAAACATGCTAATTAATTATAATAAACAACAAATGAAATCCTCTATTTTATTAACTAAAAGTATTCATAAAGACAGTTAATGGATTGACCTAGGGCACATCCCCCAACATCTCCCGCTTGCACTAGGGCCAATCATACATGCATCTAATGCCTAATGATCTAACATGACCATCATATTTTCCTTGTGGAAGAGCTTTTTTCAATGGATCCGCAACGTTGTCTTCAGTAGGTACTCTGCAAATCTTCACGTCTCCCCTCTCGATAATTTCTCTGATGAGATGAAAACGCCTGAGTATATGTTTGGATCTGTGGTGTGATCTAGGTTCCTTGGCCTGTGCTATTGCCCCGTTATTGTCACAATACAAACAAACAGGGTTAGCAATACTTGGAACCACACCTTGTTCGAAATGAACTTTTTGATCCAAACCGCCTCATTTGTTTACATCGGACACTGCAATATACTCGAACACATTTGTAGAATCTGCCACAGTTCCCTTGCTTCGAACTTTTCCAGCTTACTGCACCCCCATTCAAAATAAACACATATCCAGACTGCGATCTAAAATCATCTATATCAATTTGAAAACTTGCATCTGTGTAACCATTTACAACTAGATCATTTTCAAAACCTCCATAGACCAAGAACACTTCCTTAGTCATTCTTAAGTATTTAAGAATGTTCTTTACTGCTATCCAGTGACTCTCACCAGGATCTGACTGATATCTGCTTGTAGTGCTCAAAGCATATGATACATCAGGTCGAGTGCATAGCATGGCATACATGATAGATCCAATAGCTGATGCATATGGAATCTTATTCATCTTGTCTCGCTCATCATTTGTCTTAGGACATTGAATCTTCTTGAGACTTATACCATGAGACATTGGCAACAATCATCTTTTAGAGTCTTGAAAACCGAACCTATTCAAGACCTTGTCTACGTAAGCACTCGACTTAAACGGATTAGCCTATTAGATCTATCCCTATAGATCCTTATCCATAGGATATAGGTTTGCATCTCCTAAGAATTTCATTGAGAATCACTTCCTAACCAAGACTTGACATTCTCGCAATGTTGGGATGTCATTTCCAATGAGTAATATATCATCAACATACGATACCAAAAAAATAACTACACTCCCACCGACCTTCTTGTATACACAAGGCTCATCTTCGTTCTTAATAAAATCAAAATCCTTGATTGCTTCATCAAAACGAAGATTCCAACTCCGAAAGCTTGCTTTAATCCATAAATGGATCTTTGAAGCTTGCATACCTTCCTAGAATTCTCAGGATGTACAAAACCTTCAGGTTGTGTCATATACACGTCCTCAAGCAGCTTTCCATTAAGAAATGCTATTTTTACATCCATTTGCCATATCTCATAGTCATAATATGCAACAATGACAATTAAAATTCTTATGGATTTAAGCATGGCTACCTGTGAAAAAAGTTTCATCATAATCAACACCTTGAGTCTGCTTGAAACCTTTTGCTACAAGTCTTGCTTTAAAAGTATGCACTTTGCCATCCATGTCAGTTTTCTTCTTGAAAATTCATTTACATCCAATGGTCTTACCACCTTCAGGTAAATCAACCAAGTTCCAAACTTGGTTATCATACATGGATTGCATCTCAGAGTTCATGGCACTTAGCCATTTATCTAAGTCTGGTCCAGACATAGCCTCCTGATAAGTGGTGGGCTCATTTTGATCCATAAGCAACACATCACGACTATCAGTAATGAGAAATCCGAATTTCTCTGGCTCATGTCTTACCCTACCAGATCTACGTGGGCCTTGTGTCACTTGTGGAGGTTCAACTGGTTCAGAACGTTGTTGAACTTCTAGTAGCGGTTCAGTGTTTATCTGTGATTCTTGAACTTCTTCAAGATTTATTTCTCTCTCACTAGTGTCTTTTGAAATAAACTGTTTTTTCATAAAGGCACCATACCGAGCAACAAACACTTTGTTCTCAGCGGGATTATAAAAGTAATATCCTTTTGTTTCCTTAGGATACCCCACAAATAAACACTTGTCAGATTTAGGTGCTAGTTTTTCTGAGACTTGTCGCTTTACGTAAGCCTCACAACCCCAAATCTTAAGGAAAGACAAACTAGGTCTCTTCCCGTACCATATCTCATATGGTGTTTTATCAACCGCTTTAGAAGGAACTCGATTTAGAGTGAAAGCTGCAGTTTGTAATGCATAACCCCAAAAGGATAATGGAAGATATGCATGACTCATCATAGATCGAACCATATCTAATAAGGTTCGATTTCTCCTTTCAGAAACTTCATTCCATTGTGGAGTTGCTGGTGGAGTCAATTGGGAGACAATCCCACAATTTCTAAGATGATCATCAAATTCTTGGCTCAAATATTCACCACCTCGATCCGACCGAAATATTATGATAATTTTACCAAGTTGATTATGCACTTCATTTTGAAACGTTCGAAACATCTCAAATGATTCAACTTTATGTTTCATAAGATATACATAACCATATCTGCTGAAATCATCAGTAAATGTAATGAAGTACTGATAACCTCCTCTAGCCATTGTGTTTATAGGACCGCATACATCAGTATGTATTAGACCCAATAAATCACTTGCCCTTTCACTGTGTCCAGTAAAGGGACTTTTAGTCATCTTGCCTAATAAACAAGATACGCACGTTTCATATGTTTCTAAATCAAATGAATTTAGAAGTCCATCTTTATGGAGCTTAGTTATGCGTTTCTCATTTATGTGTCCGAGACGACAATGCCAAAGATAGGTTTTATTCAAATCATTTGAATTGAATCTCTTTATATTTATGTTAAAGATTGCAATATCGATGGACCTTTTCATGCTTAGAATATAAAGACCATCACACAAATCAAGCATTTGCATAAAATATGCCTTTTCGAGAAATGGAACATCTATTATTCGCAATAATAAAATCAAAACCATCCGTATCCAAACATGAAACAAAAATGATGTTTCGCTCAAGAGCGAGCACAAAATAACAATTATTTAAAGTTAAAATAAGTCCACTAGGTAAGACTAAGTCATATGATCCAACAACCAGGGCATCGACTCTTGCTCCATTCCCTACGCGGAGGATGACTTCTCATTTCTTCAACTTTCTACTTACGGTGAGTCCTGCACATTTATACAAATGTGAGATCCACATCCGTATCTAATACCCATGAATCACTAGTAGATAAATTAATTTCAACAACATAAATACATGTAGTGGTAGTCGCACTACCCCTTTTCTTCTTTAGATCTTCCAGATATAGTTTGCAATTTCGAACCAATGTCCAAGTGCATGGCGAAATGACAATTTCCTTCCTTTTATTTTGGGTGTTTTGAAGCGAGAACAGTGGGGCTTGACTTGTTCCACAAGGGCTGCTTTGCAACAGAAGCAGGCTTGGCAACTATAGCCTTGCCTTTGCCTTTCTTCTTCATTTTCCTTTCCCTTTTGGACCATCAACACATTACTGTAGGGTTTCTCGATATTTTGTTCAGCTTTGAGCATCAAATGCAACTCGAAATTGATTTCTCCATATTATTCATATTGTAATTCATCACAAATTGTGAGTAACTCTCCCAGAATGAATCCATGATCAAATCCGTAGCCAACTCTTGGCTTATGGGAAATCCGAGTCTATCAAGTTTGGTCAACATAGCCCTTCATCTTCGAACATGATGACTAACGACGCGCCCTTAGTCATCTTGCAAGAATGTAGGTTCTTGATGTCTCGAACCTTTCTTACCTAACTTGTCTGTTGGAACATTTCCTTCGGCGTTACGGCTAGGGGTGGGCAAACCGCGGTTTGGTGGTGAAAACCACCAAACCGCGACCAAACCGGGGGTTCACGGTTTGGTCATTTTACAAACCACCACCAAACCGTGAACCTTTAAAACCGCACCCAAATCGACACACAAACCACGGTTTGGTCGGTTTGGTTTCACGGTTTTAGGGTTTAGGGTATATTTTTTTTAAAAAAAATGGTGGTCGGGAGGTGGCGGTGGGAGGCGCGATTGGTGGGGGCGGTGGAGGCGGGATCGGTGGGAGGAGGCGGTGGACGCAACAGCTGGGCGAGTTGGCGACAGTGGAGGCGGCGAAGCGGGACTCGAAGAACGATGCGGTGCGAGGCGCGGTGCGAGCGACGATGCGAGGCGGCGGTGGACGCAGCAGCGGTTCGCGCGGTGGAAAAGCGACGACGATGGCGATGGATTCGGCGGCGGCGGTGAGACGGGGAGTGAGGAGGATGAAGGCGACGACAGATGAGACAGCACTCTACGACGGCCGACGGCGGTGAGAGTGCTCGAGAGGAGAGAGGAGACGGGTGAGTGAGAGGAGAGAGGAGACGGCGGGGAGTGAGATGAGAAAGGAGACGGGAGTGAGATGATTTTTTTGTTATGTTTTACGGTTTTTGACTTTTGAAGTTGTATATGGTGGTTATTTACTAAAATACCATCGGTTTGGTGAAATCGCGATTTTTCCAAATTGAAAACCGACAACCAAACCGCGATTCTGCGGTTTTTACATTTTTCAAACCGCACCCAAACCGCGAGTTTTAAAAACCAGACCAAACCATGCGGTTTACACGGTTTGGTCGGTTTGAACGCATGTTTTTCGGAAAGCGCGCCCACCCCTAGTTACTGACCATGTCGTAGGCTTCCATTAGTTCCATGTCCTTCGAAGTTCATGAACCATAGTTGCAAGCATAATACATGCAACATCGGTAGAATCGTTGACATGCTTATTATGCGCATACTTCACAACTTTCGTAGCATTGGGTCGGTGGGTCCTCGGGATTAGAGCATCCATGACATACAACTTGCGTTCATGCTTGAGAACGATTCTCAAGTTTCGAACCGATCAAGAAAGTTAGTCCCAAATAGCTTATCCTTCTCAAGGATGGATCGCATGACATGGAATTATTGTTACTTGAAGAGGCCATTGATCTACAATAAAGATTATGCAAAGTTTATTTTAGTATAGAGGAATAGACTCCCACTAAATTAACAACCCTCCTTAAACATACTGTTTATTTAGGGGACTAAAATCCATATTTCACCTAATTCTATGACAGCTATGGCATGAAACACAGAACTAGATTATTTAGGTAGGTAACAGTTACCAATTACATCTTATGTAATTTTAGATACTTTTATGAGATACGGGACATCTTATGTCTTAGCATGTTTTTTATCTCATCATGTGCCTAAAGCTCAAAACTATTTTGATAGCTTTATTAAGTCGGACCATTTTAAACATTTAGGTAACTCTTACCCAACTTGTCTCACCAAGATAACACAATACACCCAACTATGGTCATTTGAAACTATATTAGTGTGATCGAGACCTTGACAAGTGTTTAAAATGGATGGCACGAGACTTAAAATTTAATAGAGGGATTTTATTCGGTTTAGTGATTTTATGTAAACAATGAAATATCATATATTTTATTGATTTGTTCAATCAAGATAAACAATTTGGAAATTTTTATCTTTGTTCACTAATACAAGAATTTCCGTGCGCTAAGATTAGTTAGACGGCGGTCCCGCTTTCTTCAATGACGGTGGTTCCACTTGTCGCGCTTTTTTTTTAGGAGACGAATTTCAATTCCGAAAATTAAAATTCGCTATAGAAAATCATATTTTTTGCTGATTTTATTATCCTAAATTAACCCCTTAATTTATCCCGAAATTAAGTCAATTAAAACATTTTAATTAACCCTAGGCCCACATCTAATTAATCATCTTATCCTAATCCAATTAGGACTTAAGATATTTGAATCCTAGCATATCACCAATAACAAAATTCTCGATATTTATCTCCTATCCAATAGGGATAACGAAACCGATTTTGCTAATATCTCCTAATCTAATTTGTTATCTATCTCTTATCAAATAGAAATTTCATAACGAATAAATATAACGAGATAAATAAATAATTTCGAAAAATAATTATTTGCAATTTCGGTCCTCATCCAAATAATCACAAACATGTAATTGAATCATGAACTACTATCCCAATCGAACCTAATCATATTAGTTTCAAATTAACATTAAGACTTATACAATTTAAGAAACTTAAAACAATGTAACATAAATATGCATACTTGAATTACGAGATTTCATCCATGCATCAATACACGAAAAATAAGGATTATACCTAATGGTGTCATGGATCATAGAACACGAAATTCAATTCATTAAAATTATTCGAATTAACCTAACATGGTTACTAGCATGTACGAAAACGATTTCAATTAAATCACGAATATATGTATCATATACAAAAAACATGATAACAAATCTCACAGAAAACTTATGTATACCACATATACATCAACTATTAACATGCTTTCAATCATATATCATGTATATATCGAAGAAAACATGCAATGAATTTAATGGAATCGAACTCGAAGGCTCGGATACCCTTTGTTGAGTTTTGGGGTTCATACGCATCGGAAATTACAAAACAATTTTGACAAAAACCCCAACAGATCCGAATCTAATTCCATTAAAAACGTTTAAACCATGAAAACTTAATCTTACCTCGGTCGTAATATACCTTTCGAAGGTTGATCGACCTTTAAGGCATGCCAACAACAGAACGCATCTTTACCAAAGCGGTCACAAATGAACGGCGGCGAGATTCGAAGTGCTAGCTTCGAGAGAATACCAAACCTTTTTGTTTCTCTCCAAAACAATCCGAGCGTACTGAAAACCTTAATTCATTTATGAAACGAAAATAGATTTTCGGCCCTTAATCTTTCATACATGTGTTCAAACTTAAAGCGTCTATTTATACAACCTTGCATATAGACGATTAAGTAAATTACACATATACCCCTACTTAAAGGAGTATAAGTGTAATACACCACAAGGACGTTTCATGTCATGAATTTTATCATATAAATTTCATTTTTCTGAATCATCTTAAAATCTCGCAAAACCATTCTTAGTGTGCGACCCAATAGGCTTATACAACGTTGAGCGGTGTACCAAAACACATTTTGGTATACAAGTCATAAGCGACTCTAGCAAGACATTATGACTATCCAAGTTGTACGAATATCAAATCGATACAACCTAATCAATAGTGTATATAACATCCTTTTGTCACACGATATCCTTTTGATCAAACATAAGGCATGGAATTGTCATCCAACATGTTCAATCGTACTAGTCTCGATCTCTTGGTAGATCGAAAACATCCAAGTGACATTGATCAATATCAATTCACTTAGACTAGGCCTTTTAACAATCCTAACACATCGAGGGATCCACCTGGATATCTCTCTTTATATGAGAGGACAAATCCTATCTCGATTACACAACTTCATCACATTGCTCACACAATAACCAATCACAACCTTTATCATCGTCCTAGGTTAAAGACAACGTTCGATTGTGTCAAATCACCGTGTTCCTAATGTTGAAGTCTCTGTAATCTCAAGTCGATGATAGAAAAATATATATCTATCATGAGAAACAACTATGACTTAATCCATGTGATGTTTTATAGCGGGTCGTCCAAGACTTTGTTCCCTAACAAGTACTCGTGATCTTGATTTGTATCCCTATACGTATAATCATCATATGATCATCAATCAAGACTCACACTAGTCTTAATTCATTATAGTTCCCAGAGTATAATGATTGACTAGGGACATTTAGGATATTTATGTAAATACCCATGGATCTTATTATAATGTAAACATGCAAATTAATTATAATAAACAGCAAATGAAATCCTCTATTTTATTAACTAAAAGTATTCATAAAGACAGTTAATGGATTGACCTAGGGCACATGCCCCAACAGTAACTTCTCTGCACCATAGAGTTAGCTCAATTCAAATGAATTCATGAACTTGATGCATGGGTTGTTGTTTTATGTTGTGGTTGATGTCATGGAACTCAAGAAGTGAGTATGGAGGTTCCTTAGGCATTAACATGGCCTATGTTTAGAGAAAACTCGAAATTCTGATTGCAAAATTTTGGTTTTTACTGCACATAGCGCACTAAGTGGATTAGCTAGCGCGCTAACTTAGATTAGCGTGCTAGATAAGGATTGATAACGTACTAATGTGTCATTAGCGTGCTTACCCCATTCATTAGCGCGCTAGAACTATGACAAAGATAAAAACGCAATTTTCAAAAATTCCTTAAACTCTATAAAGAGTCTAATACCCTAAGTAAAAGTCCAAACACACTCAAAAACCTATAATGTGATATTAGGAACTTAAGGAAGAGCTACGGGATTCAAATACGAGTTTAGAGGTGTTGGGAGGCCGAAATAGCATAGGAAATTGCGTGGATTGTAAGTAAGCCGATTAAGATATTTCTTTACATTTCATTCCTATTCAAATATTCATTTCTAGTCATTTGAACTAAATTGCCTTTGTACTCTATATGCTATGACTTATTGTTCTTTCTCATTACATGAGGTTGCTTTCATGGTATAGTTTGTTGGTAAAATGATTTCATTGACTTCAATTCATGTGTAATGTCATTGTTGATTGTTAATACATGTGGTCGGTGAAATAACATGTTGTTAGGTAGGTGTTACATAGTATTGTAATCTATTCCCTTTGTGCATTGATATGCAATGGTTTTGTTGGATTCCATTACTGTGTTGTTCTTGAATATGAAAATAGTTCTTGTATCTAGGACCACTTTATGATAGAAATCTGGTGGACATACGGGGGTTACTAGACTTTTCAGGGTGATCGGGATTTCTCCACTATCTTGCGCACCACATGGGAAATGAGTTCCGGGGTTATTGGCAAGCATAACTTGCACGACACACGGGGTATGGGACGCGGGGTTGTTGGCAAGTATATATTGCAAGTTACCTAAGCACTAGCGAAAGGTTATAAACGAAAGAGCACTACTCGTACCTTCACATTGATGTAGAGCTCACTCCATCCTCATATAGTGGAAAGGCTTATGTGATGAAGATTACGACCGACCGCCCTAGATCATTACTACTTAGCCATGTGTCGGTTTCATGTTGTTTAGTCAAGTATCTTTTTGCATGTTCTCTTTCTGATAGTTATTATTATCATGTTTTTAGATACTTGTTGCATATTTGGGAATGTAAACAAATGTCTCTTAGTATTACTTTCTATTTTCCCGTATTCGCCGTCTAGTTTGTGATGGTAGGTGCAGATCTATCGAGTAGCGAGACAGGCAAAGAGAAGATCGACAACTACCTCTAAGGCGGTGGAGTGTTCTTTGCACACTTGATTTTGTAGGTTTTGATTTTTGAAGTATTAATTTTATATGCCTATCATATACTTTTGGGGTTGTATATTATAGGTTGAGTGACTAGTACCTTGACCAGACACATATTATTATATATCGTCATTTTCGATATATATGCATGTGATCTTTATTCTCTAATTTTTTCACAATTGTTAAGCCTCATGTTATAAGCTTCCACTAATTTGTTAAGACTTCCATTTGAATAAAATTTTAAGTCGGAAAATTTTAATTAACTCGATTTATGAATTGACTTAGGATAAGTATAGGTTTATATTCATTTAAATTAAAAAAAATTAATTGGTACGTAACAAGGTTTTGGCGAGGTGACCGGTCCTTTGTTAGGTCATATATGGTGAGATTAGGGCTTAATAATGGGATTAGGCGGGCGGTGCCCTAATTTGTATCTAGGGTCGTCACACAAAACCAAATTCCCTATTGCATAATCAACTCGGTGGGATGTTACCGAGACTTAACATAAAGTTTTGGAGTTCCATGACCGAGACCATTTTTTATGTTTCGTAGACGTCCAACCGAAACAACACGAGGCTATCCATTAAACATGAAACTCGGTATGATGTAACCGAGAGTAAATAAACAATTTCGGTCGCTAATAACCGAGAACTTCATTATGTTCTTGGAACTGTACGAGCTACACTATCCCCTGGTTGGTTTAAAATGATGTTTAATACATATCTCGTTACCACAAATACGTGATTATGTGATAGGTTACGAACTTAAGGGACCGAGACTTTGTGACATTACTCGGACTGAAGGACCGAAAATGTTTTCTAATCACCAATTTCACATCATTTTAACCCCTATTTCACAACAACATAGGAATATAAGTTCAACAATGACAACAATACAACATAATAACATTCAAAACAACGATGCTTTAAAAAATCAAAAGACATTCATGTAAAACATGTGAGATTAGTCAAACAATAATATTGTCCTTCAAACATCAACATCATATCAACACAAGTGCAAATTGTACCAAACTTTCAAAGTATAACAATACAACAATGATAATAATACAACATAATAACATTAACTCAATGCTATCACATTCACCTATTGCTTTGGCTTCTTCAAATTCTTTAGAGTATATTCATTGCCAAGCATTCTCCAAGCATCGGCGGTGGTGGTGGAGCATCACCCGGGGTAGACATTTATCTTGTGGAAGTGATGTCGTCTTTGGGAGTGCTTAGGGGATCTTTGCGATAGAGGTTGTTGTGTTGGTGGCGGTGGTGGTGGGCGTGGTAGTGGTGGTGGTGGTCGTTGCACCAAGACTCCTCCCCGACAAGAAATTGATCACATCATTCACCATTTTCGTCGCGGACTCCAACGTACACATCTCCTCCGGCGAGTCCATCCACCGTAATGCGGCGTCCAACCCCACGCCTATTCCGCTATTGAAGACCAATGAAATGAGCAAGGTGCGGCGAACGCCATCGGTGCACAACTACATTATCTCTAATATCAACATAAGGGTCCCAAGTGACCTAATCAAACATAAATAAACGTAATTAGTAAACATAAGCTAACTTGAACTTTTACCAATACGATTGAGTAACTAACTCACCTTGCTTGGCGCCACCCGTCCAATGTCCTCCGATATACCATAACTTGTCGACGTTTATCGGCGTATCATATTTTTGAATCCATCTAAAGACACGAGGTTGCACGTGGTCCATGTACTTTACATTAAAAGTGGCGAGCACAAGTGTGAAGTGCTCATACACACATCTCTCGATAAACACATACAAGGTTATTTATTGGAAAAAATCAAAACCTAATTAAAATTCTGAAATAACAATTTACGTAAATTTAGAACTATTACCTAAGTAATGTAAGGTAGCCGACAATCTAGGATACTTGTACTCAGTGGCGGACCCTAAGTAACAATACAAATACTCCAACGCAGTTGCACCCCATGCTTACTTGCCTACATCATCCAAATCTTCAAGAAGTTTCAACAAGGCAATAGAGACTCGAGATCCACTCTTGTCCGTGAAAAGAGTGCAAGAGTGCGAGTACAACAAGTACGCCTAGGCGAAAGGCATTCCACGGGCGAGATAAGTAATGTCCCTTGAACCAAGTTTAGGGCACCACCGAGTCTTCAACCAACACTTCCGCATGATGAGTCCTTTCTTGATGTTCACTTCTTCCTCAAGATCTTTAATTCTAACCCCAAGTAGTTTAGACACAAGCTTTATCGAATCCGTACGAGATTCTTTAGTGTACCTCGCAAAGTTTTCAATCGTAACCGTCACAAGAATCTTTGGGAGAATGCTCACATCCTCCAAGGAAATCGACATTGGTAAGTGAAATGTGTTCGTGCTCCAGTTGCCCCCGCTCCACAAATATATGACCTCCCCTGTTTGCCTTACGGTATGAGTAGTCTATGAACGAGTCATCCAAGACCGCTTTGGATAATCCTCTCAAGGCTCTTGGTGTCGGGTGACACGATTGCAAACCCCATTCTTGGATCTCGAGCACCATGATTGATACACTTGAGTAACGAGCGATCCTATAACAACAAAAAACATTTCATCAGATCACATGAAAACTACAAGTTTATAAGTATTGTGTTGAATGAAACATTAAGTACCTCATTGCTCCAAATCGCTAAGACGACATGATCTTTAAAACTCTTTAGCAAAGACCCATCTCTTGGACCATCGGGGAAAGAAGGATCTTGTTCCTCTTACCCTTATGCCTCCCTTTTATTACGCCTACCTCCACCACTACTACTCCTACCCACATTGCGATGCCCACGAGTGGTGTATGCTCGTTCTAAGGACCGACTACTACTAGACTCAAATGCATGAGCCTCACTTTCACCTCGAGCAATTATAAGATCATTTTGTCGACGCGCGCAACATTGGAACCCTTATCGTGCATCTCGGAATTCCTTGCACGTTTTCCGAGTAGCCTTTCCCTTTCCCTTCATATCTACATTTTGTTTCTCTTTCCGATAAGACGTAGTCGGGGTCTTCGACCGCCTCGCTCGCATGGTTACTCCTCGACGGCTCAACACCAACCTCCTCCCTACTCACTGGGTCTCTTGGGACGAGCCATACCCGATAAAATAATTGAATGTAATCAACATGAACATAAACTCCAAAGCAAACTCTAAAAAAATAGAGAAAAAACAACAATTTTAGTAGTCTCGATCAAGCAGTCCGAGATTAAACCCACGATCCTCGTTCATCCATGACCAAGATAATATCCTAACTTTCGGTATTTGATAACCGAGAGAATGTATTCGGTCTCGGTTGGACATCACCGAAACCAACTTAAGTCAACATTCGAAAGTATTCTCGAATGTAGTGACCGAGATATATGTTAATATCACGGTACCTAACACACGACAACCTAAGCACAATCTCGATTAATTTTGGATGACTTAATCGAGACGATCAATCACAAATTCAAGATATAAAATTCGGTTGGTGCCCACTAAGACAACCATGTAAGTCTCGGTAGTATGTAATCGAGACTTTATGCAATGACACTTAATCTTATATCTTAGCTATGGTTAGTTTGAGACTATACATAGAACTTCGGCTGTGTGGCCGAGAACCACGGTTTGTAAATAACAAACCCTTGAAGACAAACTACACAAAATGAGAAAAAATTGAACCAAATGCTTGCAAATTGGACTTTCAACGTACCTTTTATTTATCGAATTAACGCCTGAGTGAGATCCAAACCCTAAAACGAGCCTTAAAATGGAGACGACCTTCACCAACTTGGAAAACCTCCAAACTCAAAGTACACCACAACAATTTGCGCCTATGACAAAGGAGAAACGAAGAGAAATAAGGGCTTTGAGGGTTCTTTGCAATAGATCGATATGCCAGGGTTCAAAAATTTTCTCCTCAACGTTCTTTGTTTTATCGAAATGGTGGGGTGCCTGTGCTTTGAATGAGGGGTAATTTTGAGATTTCACCTTCATATTTTGGGTGCCCTTGGTAAACCACTTGGTGCCCTAAAAAATGGTGTACATTCATTAATAGGCAAGGTGCCCATTGCAGCGCTAAAAAATAATTATCCAACATACTTTAGTTTAATTAATTTAATTAAGTTTTTGGCTTTGTTTGGTTAGAGGTGGAGTTAACTCCCTGAAGATAATTTCTAGAAAAGTTGGAACTAATCTTATTTGGTTGTTCAACTTTCTTGCAAATTATATTTAACTCATACTTTCAAGGTTGAGAGATATCTTCCCCTGGGGATTTATCTCTCAAGAGTTTGCGGATAGAATTACTCCTCATTAATTAATTATCTTTTTACTACCCTTATGTGCCACATCCATCTCTCTTTTTTGAAAGGTATTTTATGTCAATTCATATATTTTATTGTTTAAAAATTTTCAACTCTCATGCATGCAAGTCTAAAGTTGAACCAAATATGAAAATATGATCTTTCACCGTGAGTTAACTCATTCGCACTTGTTAGTTGAAAAAAGGAACCAGGAGCGAGGCCTTTGTCCACAAATATGTAACCCCTTTAATTTGAGAAATTGAAAGTGATTGATATCATAAGATCATATATATATATATATATATATATATATATATATGTTGTCTAACCTAAAAAGGCAAAAGTCGAAAGAAAATTTGAAAGTGATTGATATCATAAGAACTACATTTACCTACCATTAATTTTTTTTTGGACCCACACAAGGAAAGGTCATCTATACATGCTATCTAACATGTATCAATATTAATTGATGAAGACAAAGTAATGTAGCCAAGCTAGCTTTTTGTGTGTGTGTGTCCTCCCCACACGTGTGCAAGGGACACAAACTTTTCTCCTACGTCCACAAACCGCAATGGCCACTTTCGTTTTTATATTGGATATGAACTCAATTGACCCCTTCTCTTCTTCTTTTCACCCTAATCGGCATTCTTCTTTTCATCCTCACAAAGTAGGAAAGTTGACAATGTGATCTTCCTTAGCCACCCATCTCAGTAACATAAATTTTTGTGTTACATATGTATTAATTAATCAAAATGAGAAAAAAATGATCGATATAAAGCTAAGTATTAGTTTGTGTAAACTAAGGTCCTAATGCTAACATAATAATGGGAAAACCACTTTTTGGGAGCCGAAATCACAAAGATTAGTCGAATTACAACCTTAGGTTTTTTTTTTTTTTTTTTTTTTTTTTTTTTTTTTTTCGACCATTTGGTGCTTAGTCTTGTCAAAACCATATTAGATAAATCGGTTTAGTAGATTGGTATATGAATTGTCTTAATATTGTTTTGAGTTCAAGTCTTATAGATCAATTGACAAATATTGTGTAGATTTGAATATTAAAAAGCCTAAATGTTAGATGGACTAAATATTTCATTTTTCAATGAAAAGACAAAAATTATATATTTATAAGGTTCTTGTTGTATTTATTATATGTAGAGTAATTAAATGAATCTTTTCTTTATTTATGGTCTTGTTTGGTTTGTTTTGTTTTTTACAACTCCACCTATGTTGTACACTATGTGCGCTACATAGTCGGTCCCATGTCCTGGATAAAGGAGGAGGACTCGATGCCCATTTTTTATACCGAAAAATGGGTAAGGGAGGTCCCAAACTCACTTTTCATACCCGAAAAGTGGGGGAGGAGGCCCCAGCTCATTTTCCATTCTTGGCAAATGGAGAAGGGTTGCGATGGGTTGACAACCAGCGTAAAACCTTTGTCACTTTTCATGAAATGGATCAAACATATATAAACGTTGGGGCGTTCCCACCTAGCGACGCGCCGCATCGGAGCCGGGTGTAGTGAGATATGAGCAAGGGCGTGTTTCACATCGCCGCACTGGGTGTGAAGAAAAATGAGCAAGGGTTCCCACATATAGGACGTGTGTGGGTAAAGAAGTTAGTCCATTCACATCGTCGCCGGATATGAAGAAAAATGAGCAAGGGTTCCCACACAAAGGACGGGTGTGGGTAAAGAAGCTAGTTCAAAACAAACAGGAAAACAAAAACAAAATCATAGATACGGACCCTAGATCTTTTAGACAAAATAGAAATAGAAAATGAAAACAAATACAAAGGGGAGAAAAAATTCGTTTAGGAACATGGAATATATGAACACTTACGGGAAGTCAATAGAACTAGTAGATACCATGATTAGAAGGAGAGTCAATATTGCTTGCCTCAAGAGACAAAATGGGTAGGAGAAAAGAGTAGAGAAATAGGAAGCACAGGTTTAAATTGTGGTACACCGGTATAGATAGAAAATGCAATGGAGTAGGAATTGTGGTGGATAATGATTATAAGGATAAGGTCGTAAAGGTTAAAAGAATGGGGGATAGATTGATTCTAGTTAAATTAATTATTGGAGACGAAAAAATTAACATACTTAGCGCCTATACACCACAAGTAGGATTAAGCGAGAGCATCAAACGCAAGTTTTGGGACGATATGGATGGATTTATGCAAAGTATATCATTAGATGAAAAAGTTTTTATTGGAGAAGATTTAAATGGGCATGTCGGGGCAAGTAACGATGGGTTTGAGAGAGTTTATGGAGGTTTTGGTTACGGTAATAGAAATGAAGAAGGAGAATCAATCTTAGAATTTGCTTCAAAGATACGATCTTGTCTTAGCAAATACTAGTTTTAGGAAGAGGAGTCGCATATAATTACTTTTAGTAGTGGTCATAACAAGAGTCAAATAGATTTTCTTTTAAGAAGAAAAATAGATAGAAAAATATGTAGAGGCTGCAAAGTAATACACAGTGAAGCACTTACTACCCAACATAGGTTAATAGTACTTGATATTAAGCTAACACGACGAGATAATATAAATAAAAGAGTTAGCGACCCTAGAATAAAGTGGTGGAACCTAAAACATAGTAAACAAGTAGAGTTTAGAGAAAAACTATTAAAGGAAAATATTTGGAATATTGACTTAGATGCTAATACAATGTGGCTAGAAATGAGTAGTTGCATAAGGAGAGTGAGATCAAACGTATTAGGTATATCTAAAGGCTTGGGACCACCAAAGAAGGAAACATGATGGTGGAACGAGGATGGCCAACGAGCAATTAAGACTAAAAGAGAGATGTATAGGAAAATACATAAGTGTCAAGATGAAGATGTGTACAATCAATATAGAGAAGTTAGAAAACAAGCTAAAAAGGTAGTTAGTCAAGCTAAAAAATTTAATGGAAGATCTATATACAAGGTTAGGTAATAGAGATGGCGAAAAATATATATATAGGCTAGCCAAATTAAGAGATAAAAAGAAACAAGACCTAAGTCATGTAAGATGTATTAAGGACGAAAATCAAAATGCTTTAACGCGCGAGGAGGATATTAAGGAGAGATGGAGAAGTTACTTCGATAGTTTATTAAATGATGGTCGAGTTGATACTATAATAGATGAAAACCCACACCAAGAAAGAAATGTAAAATATACACGCAACATTAGAATTGTAGAAGTTAAAGAGGCATTGAAAAGAATGAAAATAGGGAAAGCATGTGGCCCAGATGAAATACCCATAGAGGTTTGGAAATGCTTAGGAGAAATTGGATTGACTTGGTTAACAAAACTTTTTAATAAAATTTTAAAATCAAAACGGATGCCAATGGATTGGAGAAGAAGCGAGGCTTGTGCCAATCTTCAAAAACAAAGGAAACATTCAAAGTTGCTCAAACTATCGGGGAATTAAACTTATGAGTCACACTATGAAACTTTGAGAGAGGATAATTGACAATAGGCTAAGGATAGAAACAACAATATCGAGAGAACCAATTTGGTTTCACGTCCTGGGAGGTCAACTATGGAGACGATTTTCCTTGTAAGACGATTGTTAGAAAAATATAGAGAAAAGAAAAAAATCTTCATATGGTATTCGTAGATTTAGAAAAAACATATGATAGGGTCCCTAGAGATGTTCTTTGGTGGGTTTTAAAAGAAAAAGAGTGCATGTTAGATACATAGACACTATTAAGGATATGTATGATGGAGTAGTAACGAGTATAAAGACATTTGGATGAGCTACAAAAGAATTTCCCATTACGATATGACTACATCAAGGATCGGCTTTAAGCCCATATTTATTTACTTTAGTTATAGATGAACTAACTAGACATATTCAAGAGGATATACCATGGTGTATGCTATTTGCGAGATGATATTGTCTTAGTGGATGAAACTAAAGATAGAGTGAATAAGAAATTAGAACTCGGAGGAATACATTAGAATCTAAAGGCTTTAAGTTGAGTAGGACGAAAATCGAATACATGCACCGTGAGTTTAGAAACACTAGACATCGAGATGACGGAGTGGTAAAATTAGGAGAAGTAGAAGTTCCTAAGGTAAACCACTTTAGATACCTAGGATCAATCATATAAAATGATGGTAACATTGAGAATGATGTCACACATAGAATTCAAGCTCGGATGGAAGAAATGGCGGAGTGCAACAGATGTGATTTGTGATCGAAATGTTCCTACTAAGTTAAAAGGAAAATTTTATAGGACCGCAATTAGGCCAGCTATGCTCTATGAAAGTGAATGTTGGGCGGTAAAGCAACAACAATTACATAAAATGAACGTATGAGAAATGAGGATGCTTAGGTGGATGTGTGGTAAAACTCGTAAAGATAGAATAAAAAATATATAAATTCAATGACAAGTAGGAGTAGCACCAATTGATTCAAATATTAGGGAAGGGCGATTGCGGTGGTTTGGTCACTGTAAAGACGGCCTACAAATGCCCAACTAGAAAACTTGACTCAATAGAAACTGTAGAAATTCGACGAGGTAGAGGGCGGACCAAAGTTAACATGGGATGCATTAATTAGGAGGGATTTGAAAGGTTTGGAAAGCTCATCATCAATTGCACTTAATCGAGCACAATGGAAAAGTTTGATCCATGTAGCCGACCCCGAGTTAATTTGGGACCGAGGCTATGTTGTTGTTGTTGTTGTTGTTGTTTGGTTTGTTTTTACCAAGTTATAGTGCGAGCGGAGTTAACTCTTTATAGTTAACTCACTTATATTTTCATGTTTGATTCAACTTTAAACTTGCGGAGAAGTTGCGAATTTTTAAATAATAAAAGATATGAATTGACATACATACCCTTCAAACAAAAGAGATGTATGTGGGTAATAAAAAATAATTAATGTGGCGTAATTGTACCACAAACTCTTGAAAGATAACTCCCCTAGGAGGCGGTGGGAGAGATATCTTTCACCCTTAATTATGAGTTGAGAGATAACTTGGAGTGAAGCTGGGCAACCAAACAAGATTAATATCAACTCTCCTCCAAGTTATCTCCCGGGAGTTAAGTCCACTCCTAACCAAACAAGGCTTATGTACTTTTATTTGCCTCTTTAGTGACACCAACACCAAAGTGAGCAAAATCAATTGATTAAGGATGTCATTCACTTCAAAATTATAAAACGAAACTTAAGTATAATATTACTATTCCTTTGTTACTTCCTTAATTTTTGTGCATGAACGTAGTTACTTGCACACATTGTTTCCCCTGCAATCTTTTTTTAAGGTAGTGCTATTTGGACTCGTGAGTCCCACTCAAAAAAAGTTTTTTTTTTTTTTTTTTTTTTTATTTCAAAGTCACCCTTAAGCAATTAATGAAACAAACACAATCAATTGTAAGATTCCTTTGATACCCCTTAAATATTTGTAAGAATTTTTAAAACCCTCTATGAGTCTAGACTCGTGAGTGCAAGTAGATTTTGTAACGGCTCAAAATTTACTAATAGTAATTTTATGGTCACCGCCTTGTGACATGGCCCGAGAGAGGGTACGCAGTTCTAACACTCGGCTCGAGAGACCCGATGTATGATATTTTTGAGCAATGGATGCCTAATGTAATGTATGTGTGTATACTATACCCGAGTTATTATTTAATTTCATTCTTTCGTAAGTTTGGCGCTCGAGCGGGGACACGCCTCGAGATGCGTGCGAGCATGAGAACCGAGTAGAGAGAGTGACATGATGAGTTTTAAGTTATTGGAATGAGATCAATGAATATATATATGCTAGGCCTATGGTTTAATGTGAATCAAAGTATAAGCCTAAGTTAAGGAAATAAATCTTATATCATATATTTGCCTCGAGATTTGCACTAGAATAGAATCCTAAGAGATTTGAGTTGGGAATTGGTGTCAACACATTAGAATTAGTGGTGGTAGGAGCTAATAAGAGCCATTGATAAATCATCTAGATCAACAAAAATCCATTAGATTTATGATTAGGATTAAGACAAAAAATAAACCATATAAAGTCTTATTTTCTTTCCATGCAAACACATGACTCTAGCACAAATGGAATAAGAAATTTTGGAGAAGAGCTTGTTGTCCAATAGTGAAATTGAAAAGGAGAGAAGCCAATATCACCACCTAGGAGAGCAACTAAGTGCAAAAGATCATTATCAACCTTAAGTAACTTAAATTTCATGTTTTGTGTTGAAATAAATGAATTCAAGGATGTGATCAAAGGGGTTTTGTTTACAAATGAGTTCATATGTTTACTTTCACTGATTTTGAGAATATTGAACCTTGAATTTGGGTTTTGAAGTCTTAATTTCACATTTACTAAATTTTACTCAAATTGGGACTTTTGCATATGAAATTGATTTTTAAAATTCAAATATACTGAGATGTTTTTGTTTCAAAAATCAATGGCATTTTTGAATTACCCATTTTGAGCTGATAATCCAACTATTAAAAAGTTCTCAATTTGGGTTTAAAACCAAAAAGTTATTGAATTTTAAAGTTTATAATGTTCTTGAACAAAACTGGAAATTATGCATGTTGTTGTTATGAACCAATCTTTGTAATTTGGTCATAATTTCCTCATTTTAAATGTAAATGGACCCATTCTGGTGGTATTTGAAAGCTAACTTAAAGGAGAACAATTTTCGCCTACTTGAAGATTTTGAAATTCAAACGTTTTCCTGTCTAAAATTCTTCTGCAACTTTAGTGATGAATCTGAGATTTTTGGGTTCACAGTTTTGCTAATGTCTTGATGTTTTGAGCATAACTCCCTCATTTCTTATTGGATTGAGCTCATATTTTAGTATGATGTTTTAGGATATGTTTGTAGGCTTCAATAAAAAAACTATAATTTTTGAAGCTATGATTTAAGAGAAATGAATTTTAAAAAGTTGTTGGTCGAAATATAAAATTATTTTGGGTCATTGTGGTAAAATTTTCATATCTCCCTTACTTATTATCGAAATTACGCAAACCTTATAGTTATAAAAAGCTAAAACATAGCACTAAAAACTTCTATTTCGACGACAACACATAATTTTAACGTTGTTGGTAATTGAAATCAACTCACAAGTTGTTGCACCAAAACTGTCTTTATTTAATAAAGTAGATTTCAATATAAACAAAGTATTAAGGGGGTTGATTGTCAATAACTAGAATTTAAAACCATTTAACCAACATAAAATAAGTTAAATCAAATTTGTTAGAACACCTCAGGAGCTTAAAGAGGACCTACGGGGTGTGGAACCCGAATTTGGAGAGGTCGATAACCTAGGTTTAAGCTAGGAATTGCGTGCTTTGATGTAAGTAAACATGTTTGCGTACTTCTCCCCATTTCATTCCTAATTATCTTCTATTTTACAGTCATTTGGACTGATTATCTGGTTGTACTCTCGATGTCATGGCTTGTGTAACGGTCCAAAATTTACCAATAGTAAATTAGTCCTAAATCGGGGTCACCGACACATAACGTGACCCGATAATGGGTACATGATTCTAACACTCGATTCGGAGACCGAGATGTATGATACTTTTTGAGTGGTGAATGCCTAGTGTAATGTATGTGTGTATAATATACATGAGTTTTTATTCAATTTCATTATTTTGTAAGTTCGGCGCGCAGAGTCGGGCATGCCTCGAGATGCGTGCGAGCATGGGAACCGAGTAAAGAGTGACATGATGAGTTTTAGTTTATTGGAATGGGATCAATGAATATATATACATATATGTGCTTGGCCTATGGTTTAATGTGAATCAAATCACAAGATTAAGTTAAGGAAATAAATCCTACATCATATATTTGCCTCGAGATTTGCATTAGAATGGAATCATAAGAGATTTGGATTGGGAATTGGTGTCAACACAATAGAATCAGTGGACGGATGAGCTAATGAGAGCCATTGATAAATCATCTAGATGAACAAAAATCCATTAGATGTATAGCTAGGATTAAGACAAAAAATAAACTATATAAACAAGACTTAGTACTTGATCTTAACATGCAAGATACATAAATTTGAAATAAAAATCAAGAGCTTACAAGCTACGAAAATTGTGGTTGATGATGCCAAATTCATAAAGTTGGAGGAGAATTCATCAACTAAAGTTGGAGATTCAAGTCGTATGAATAACTACACATTAGGTAACAAATCTCATCTTCTTTAATTTGAATGTTCAGCAGTTCAGCTATATGGGTCTGTTCGAATCCAAAAACCAGTAATATTTCGAAATCTCATTTTCATGCTGATAATCCAGATATTAAGAAGTTCTGAATTTGGTTTTGAAATAAAAAGTTGTAAATTTTTTAAGTTTATGAAGTTGCAAAACAAAACGAAAATTATGCATGTTGTTATGAACCGGTCTCTCGTAATTTGGACACAACTTCCTCATTTTAAATCAAAATGGACCAAATCTAATGGCATTTGAAAGCTAGTTGAAAGGGGAACAACTTTTTCCTACTTGAAAGATTTTGAAATTCGAATGTTTTCTTGTTTAAAAATCCTTTACTACTTTGGTGATGAATCGATCTGGGTTCATAGTTTTGATAATGTGCTATTGTTTTGAGCATAACTCTCTCATTTCTTATTGGATTGAGCTCATCTTTTAGTATGATGCTCTAGAATATGTTTGTAGGCTTCAGATAAAAAATATCATGAGTTTTGAAGCTATGATTTATGAGAAATAAATTTTTCAATGTTGCTAGTCGAATCTAAGACAGGTTTTAAGTCATTATAGTAACATTTCCATATCTCCTTCGATTGTTATCGAAATTGCGCAAACCTTATAGTTCTAGAAAGCTAAGACATAGCTCTAAAACTTCTCTTCAGACTACAATATATAATTTTAACGTTTTGGTAATTGAAATCAACTTACAAGTTGTTGCACCAAAAGCTGTCTTTATTTTAATAAAATAGATTTGAACATAAACAAATTATTAATGGGACTGATTTTAAAAATTAGATTTCACAACCACTTAAACCAACTCTAATAGCTCGTAAAAGTCCTAAAACACCATAATTAACTTCAGAATGTAAGGAAGAGTCTCGGGAGTCATTTGCAAGTTGCGGGGTGTCGAGAGACTAGATTAACTTAGGACTTTACGTGAATTGTAAGTAAACTGATTGAGGCACCTTTCTCCATTTCATTTCCCTTTTATATGTTAAGCTTACAGTCCTTTAGAGTGATGATGCTTTCATACTCTTAATGCCATGATTTGTTTGCTATTCCCGCTTCTTATTGGGCTATTATTCTATGACATTACATTCTTGGCTTTTATCATTGATTCTCATGCACTCGAACTATGTCATTTTTATGGTATAAAGATGTGATATGATTGTTTCTATTAGTGCAAAACTGTTATGGGATGACTTGATGGTTATGTAGTCATGTTTTGGTGTACCTAGTGTCGCACTTTACCATGCATTAAAATCCTTATCTCGTGTCTTTCTTGACTTGATAAAGTAGTTCTTGTACATACGATCCCTTAAATGATTGAGATGGGTAACACACAAGGTCACTGGACTCTAAGGATGTCGACACTCTCCACTAGCTTGCGCGACATACGGGTAATGGGACCCGAGGTACGTAATCGGCAGCAGGATATACAGATTGTGCATTTGTGAGAGAGCTCACACCCCTAGATAGTGGAATAATGTTTATGTGATGTAACTTGTAGCTGACTAGACATAAATCATTTGTAGCGACTGTTACCTTAAGTAGGTGATTAACATTAATCTGAATTCTAATTAACCTGATTAAGGCTTGTGGTTAAGCTTGACTTGGCTTAATTAGTGTGTGCGTAAATTTGCGTCTCGTGTGGTGTTTGTATGGATTGTATTGTTAATTATGAAAATAAACAGATTAATTATATTATAATTGAATAAATGGAAAAATTATGGGACGCCTATTACCGTGCGTGGGTCGAGGGTAATGCACATGGGTCGTGGGGTAGCGTGCACGCTCGAGTATACTCGTTAGTGCGCACGATGAAATGATAAACACATGAATATAGAGGTATATATATTGTATGTATAAATATATATGGAAAATAATTAATAACCGGTGGGCGCCTAGTGACACGCGGGTAGGGTGACACACGTGAGATGTACAATAGTGTGCACGCCCGAAAGTGCTCGTTGGTGCGTGCGCTAAATTTATAGGCACGAAAATACATAATTATCTATATATTTATATATATAGTTCATATATAAATATATAAAAATGAATCATATAGTTTAAATTAAATTAAATTATACATTGGATTCACCTCGAGATATGTGTTATGCATGAGTTGAGGGATGAATAGTGAACGTTTGTGAGTTTGGATGGATTATTCATGCCTAGAGATGAGTAAAGTTACATCTATAAAATGACCAAGTAAAATCAATGTCCATGTGTATGCATGTGTCAATATTGGTGTCACATTAAGGATTGGTGACTTTGATTCATGTTCCTTGTATCGACCTCGAGGTTCGTGTGTGTGAATCTTAAGGAAAGTTTATCGTTATCCTAAATCAAAACATCACTGCCTCATCAAACTCATTGTCAACAGAGAGAGATTTCGAAAATGAGAAAAAGAGCTAGAAACCGAGGTTGGAAAGGGAGAGGCGTTGGAAACGAATAAGGTGAGTTATCGTTGTTGATTGTCGTTGAGGTCGTTGTTGTGTTGTTGGGTTATGGTTGATGGAAGTTGTTGTTGTTGTTGTTGATTGTTGTTGTGCATTGTGCGGAGTTGGGGATGGGAGTTCGGACGAACTGCCGTGCAATTCGTCTGAGGAAGGAGACGGCTAGAGGGGTCGTATCCCTTCCTAAGAGTGCCATAGGGTTGGGGCCAAACACAAATCTAGTGAACGAATCAAATGAAAAAAAAATGATGATTTCGATTCATCGGCGAGAACAAGGGAGGGATGAGGAAGAAATGGGTTTGGGCCCCCTGAATCGGGCTCTGCGGTTCACGCTTGTTTAGGCCCAAACCCATCTCATAAATAAAAAGAAAGAAAATGCTGGAAAATAGAAAAAATCAGAAAAATTATATTTGTGGACCAAATAAATATAAATTATGGATTTCTATGAAAAATAGAGAAATTGGAATTCTTTCTGGACTTTATATCGGGGTTTTTACCATGAAAAACATGAAACGGATTGACCTAACAAGTGGTTAATTGGTTCTGAATTCAAGTGAGACCAGTATTAAGGGTTTTAACTAATGAGTATTAGATTAAAATTGATGATAATCAATCTATTTTAGGTTCTTGGTCGACGGGAAATGTATATGGATCTCGAAAATTGTGTAAATCGGTATAAAGTTATGAAAGCTTGACACAGGTAAATGGGACTCGTATTCTTATCAACTATGCAACGCAATTAGTATATTTAGTTCATATAACATTATGGATTGGGAATGGGGCAATGTATCATGACTTTATAGTATTTGTTTTTAAATGTGAAAATCTTTGGAAGTGTCGATAAGGCGGACCGGGACTGAAGGATGTGAAGATTAGCTTAGATATGAATTCGTCATTTGTCTTAATAAAAGAAAATAGTTGGTATGGAAATAGATTATGCCCTTACGTTCTCGAGGGCGGAGTTTTACCTTTGTCATTCACTATCCATTTAGGGTTGGTAGCTCGATTACAAATACACCGAAACGAATCACATGATGACCAACATAGGGGTTATGTGGTTCGTATTCTTAGGGTAAGGTGAGAGTATGCTCTCCGTTTATTAAGAGTTGATAGCTCGATTATATTTGAATCCACTCAGCGTAACCCCATGTCAATCAACATGTGGATTTTGCGATTTATTCTTATGTAAGACGAGTACAATTGCAATTGATATTTGAACTTGCATTCCATTATCTATTGTTATAGCATTTTTAATGTCTGAATAGATATATTTTGGAATCATATTGCTTTCCATTATTCGTTTATAGTAATTGATAATTGATATGTTTACGAGCATCACTTACTGAGCAAGTTGGAGCGCTAATTTCTCAATTAACATTTCAGGTTAGCGATGTGCATTTTGACTAAGGAATGGAGAAGATTAGGAGTTTATAGTCTTCTCTACGGTGAATTGATTTCCCTATTATGTATATATTATATTAAATTACTATTTTGTAATAAACAAGGTTGGGTTATGGTTTTACAACCGAGCTATATGCCAATTTTCGTATATCTTATGTTTTATCGAAAAAGTTTTAATTCTACTTGCATTTTTAATTATTTATTTCGATATTGATATATTGTATTGTGATTATCTGGTATGAAGAACGAGTGTCTTGTTACTCTAATTGAGTCCGATTGGTGTACCGAGGCTTAATTAAAGTTTCGGCGGGTATCGCCCTAATTGGGATAGGGGATGCTACATCATTATTGCTCGATCTAGCGTCAGTTCACTTTGTTTATGTAAAACATCTCTTTGCATAATCTCGTTTCAACATTTCTTCGCTATTATTGTAGCTTTAGATGCTTTCTATCATACTTGTAAATATGGACAACCTGTCTCTCAAATTTACTTTACTCTATTCACTATCATTTTTATGATGGTGGGTGCAAATGCGTCGATTAACAGCCATGCAAAAAGAAGATCGACGATTACCTATGAGCTTTTGGCGTCTCGCTATTTCAGACATTTTTAGGTTTTTGATATTTTGTGTATTTACGTACTTTATGTCTTTCGTGTACTTTTAGGTTGTATGTACATGGGTTAAGCGATAGTTCCCCGACCAAACACATGTTTATTTCATTATTCATCGTCACAACTTTTGATATACATACATGTGATCTCGTATGGTGGTTTCTACATATGTGTTTTATGATTTTTTTTCCGCCGTATTATAAAACTTCCGCTTTGAATTATTAAGAAATGTTTAAAAAGCTTAAATTAACTCTGAAAAATTTTGAAGAACGAGAAACGAGAAATACTTATCCCGAACATGAGTTATGAGGATAATAAGAAAAAAAGCTCGACTAATACGTTGTTAAGTCCTAGGTACGTAATCGGGATTATGGCTTAATGACGGGATTAGACAGTCACGATGTCGACTTACTAAGTTTACGAGTTCTTATATTCATGGCATTTTGTTATTTTGCTATCATTGCTTCATATTTATGTCCAATATCTTTCTTGATTAATTATAGTGTAAATAGCACGTTATTAGTGTAGTGGGTTGTGATTTGTACTCAAAATTATTAGTGCTTTGTGTAAGCAATATGTCGATCCTTGAATTCCGTGTTTATGTAAAATCTTAATGTTATCAAAGTAGAGCTTGTGTTTAGGTTCTCTGACTTGATTGGGAGGTGCACGACACACGGGGAAATGAGACACGGGGTAGTCGACATCATTCTAGCTAGTGACACTGACCTACTACTTGAGGTTGATGTGGTGAAATATGCGACCAAGTAGGTGCTATGTGCACCGACCTATTACATGAGGTCAATGTGACATAGTTCACAACCAATAAGGGTAGTACCGGTGTGCACGACTAGATGAGCTATTACATGAAGCTTGTTTGACTAAGTGTCACAACCTAAACCAATTAATACACGAGTCAATTTCACTTTGTTTAACCGTGGTGTCTTCTAGCGTATCCCTGTTTCGATTCATTCGTTATTTTTATGTTTTTAGATATTTTTTTATATTATGTTCGAAAATGCGAGACAAGTATCATCGGGAATTACTTTTACTTTATTGTACTCACCGCCTTGTTTGTAACGGTGGGTGCGGACTTGAGTAACGGAGTTAGGCAAGGAGAAGATCGACGACTACCTCGAGCACTCGGCGAGTGATTTTTGCTACTTTTGAAGGTGATCATTATTTGTATTTATTACTTACGTCTTTACGTACTTTTGGATTGTATATTGGGCATGTGTTATGTGAAGGCCATACCCCCATCTTACTTCTGTAAGGGCTGGGACCTCCGGGTAGATGCATATGCACCCCCATCTTACTCTATAAGGCCATATACATCTTCTATGTCCCCCCATATATGCACCCGGGGGTTCAAGCCCACCTCGAAATACATATATGAGCATAGTCTTTCGCCTCCCATTTGTTGAAACAGAGACCCGAGGCTTAAGTACTCGATTTTGGCAACCGTGTACCACCGGTCCACTAGTGGGTCGGTGGTACACGGCTTGCCAAAATCGAGTACTTAAGCCTCCAGTGTCTCTGCCAACCGTGGGAGGCGAAAGACTATGCTCATATATGTATTTCGAGTGGGCTTGAACCCCGGGTGCATATATGGGGGGACATAGAAGATGTATATGGCCTTATAGAGTAAGATGGGGTGCATATGCATCTACCCGGAGGTCCCACCTTACAGAGTAAGATGGGGGGTATGGCCTTCACAAAAAGGCGCTTTTTGTGAAGGCCATACCCCCATCTTACTCTGTAGGTTTGGGACCTCCAGGTAGATGTATATGCACCCCCATCTTACTCTGTAAGGCCATATACATCTTCTATGTCCCCCCATATATGCACCAGGGGTTCAAGCCCACCTCAAAATACATATATGGGCATAGTCTTTTGCCCCCCACGGTTCGAAACCGAGACATGGAGGCTTAAGTACTCGATTTTGTCAAACCGTGTACTACCGACCCACTAGAACCCCTGGTGCATATATGACGGGGGGACATAGAAGATGTATATGGCCTTACAGAGTAAGATGGGGGTGCATATACATCTACCTAGAGGTCCCACCCTTACGAGAGTAAGATGGGGGTATGACCTTCATATAAAAGGCGCTTTTAATATGAAGGCCATACCCCCATCTTACTCAGCAGGGGCTGGGACCTCCAGTGATGTATGCACCCCCATCTTACTCAGTAGGCCATATACATCTTCTATGTCCCCCCATAAGTCCACCTCGAAATACATATATGGGCATAGTCTTTCGCCTCCCACGGTTGGCCGAGACTAGAGGCTTAAGTACTCGATTTTGGCAAACCGTGTACCACCGACCCACTAGTGGACTAGTGGTACACGGTTTGGTAAAATCGAGTACTTAAGCCTCGGTCTCGGTTTCGAACCGTGGGGGCGAAAGACTATGCCCATATATGTATTTCGAGGTGGGCTTGAACCCCTGGTGCATATATGGGGGGACATAGAAGATGTATATGGCCTTACAGAGTAAGATGGGGGTGCATATACATCTACCGGAGGACCCAAATTTCTACAGAGTAAGATGGGGGGTATGGCCTTCATATGTTATCTTGTTTAAATACATGTGATCATGTATTTATCTGGTTTTCATAGAAGGTGTTTTTATAATACTTCCACAAATTTTATTAAGTTTTTTGCTTTGGTAATATTAAAATGATCAATAAGTTTTAATTAACTCTAGAAATCACAACTAACGAAAAATGAATAATACTTATCCTTGAGCCAATATAACAATGTGAATGAGACAAAATGTTGATTAATACGTTGTTAAGTCCCATGTGGCGTGAATTAGAGCTTAATGACGAGATTAGGCCTGACGGTGTCCTAGATTAGGAAAACGGCCTATCACAAATATATTGTTTTTTTAATGTTTGATAGAACATATTGTTTCAAATAAAGCCGATTAGAAAGAGATTACTAATTGTATGAAGAAGATTAATTAAAGAGGACTTTTTATACAAACCTGAATTGAATCACAAAATGATGGAGGAAAATAGTAGTTTCCGAACTTGGCCAAGTCAACTCCAGGACACGCCTTCTACCCACCTCCAAATGGAGTGAAGTTGCGACCCATCTCCTTCTCCGACCAAATAATTAATTCAAAGTTAATTTTAAATTAGTTAGGATCGACTACATAGATCAAATAATTTTGCTCGAGTAACTAATTAAATGTCACAAGCTTTAAATGTTCTTACTTGCCATCTCCAAGAGGTAGAATTGGTACGGCCACTCGTAAAGATTCTCGTCCAAATGAACAGACCTGAAATATGTGAAAACACACCACCCCTTTGGGATTAAATACCCTTTTATCTCCACATCCCTCATGGCCTTGCGTATCACCCCTGTAATAATGTTCCCCATCCTTAATGTCTCATTGATTACACTGTGGATTGGAGAATCAACATACTTATAACTCGTTTAGTTCATTTTTGCTAATTTACGTGTTAGTTCTGAGTTATCTCCTTGGAGTTAATATTTTCATATTTGGTTCAACTTTAAACTTACGGGAAGTATCAATTTTTAAATTATAAAAAATATGAATTGACTTAATTAGCCTTCAAACAAGAGAGATGAGTAATAAAATGTCATTAATGAGGGGTAATTGTGTCAACAACTCTTGGGAGATAACTCTCTAGGGGGTGGTGGGAAGATATTTCACACCCTGGGGTGTAAGTTGAGAGATAACTTCCATGCAAGTTGGGCAACCAAATAGAATTAGTTCCCAACTCTATGAGAGTTATATCCTTGGAGATATCCCCACCTCATACCAAACATGCATTAGTAATTAACACATACTTTTGGCCTATAATTACATTTAAGCCCATCCTTATTTAAGTTTGTTGTGAATTGTTATTTGTTATCAATTGAGTCTATGTAAGCTAATTACTTTCTCTACTTCTTCTTCTTACCGAATATTTCAGTCAATAGAGCTCCAACTAATCTTGGTCGACTTTCATATAATTTGTATATAAAAAAGATACGAAATATTCTCATGTATAACCTGGGTTTGAAGACCTTTCGTCAAAGGTCATTAAGTCCTAACTCTTGAGTCTTAACTAATCAACTCAATCGACAATCTCCTTGCACATTGGCAAAAACTAAAATGACAACAACAATGTCACACCGCAAGACACATTGGCACACAAGAGCCTTCCATGCGACCTCGACCTGCGTCACTACAAAAAAAAAGAAATCGAAACGGAATTAGAAACGGAAATAAGTTCCGTTTCTAAATCAAAACGGAATTAGAAACGGAATAAGTTCCGTTTCTAAATTAAAAAGTTAGCGACGGAATTGAGACGGAAATATTCAGAGACGGATTTGAGACGGATCAGAGACGGAATTAGAGACGGAATTAGAGACGGAATTAAATTCCGTCTCTAAAAAATGGCGCCAACATTCCCACCAAAACTTTCTTTTTTTTTCAACCGTTCATTATGTCTCGAGATTCGTGCATGCTTGATCTACATACCCACAACTGTCCGTCTCTCCCTAAAATCACTCAGCTCTCTCTCTGTCTCTCAAAACCTCTCTCTGTCTCTCTGTCTCTCAAAACCTCTCAAAACCTCTGTCTCAACAAACCTCTCCCTCACCGCTCTCTCTCTCTCAACAAACCTCTCTCCCTCACCGCTCTCTCTCACCGTCACCGCTCTCTCCTCTCTCTCTCTCACCGTCGCCGCTCTCTGCTCTCTTTCTCACCGTCACCGCACTCTCTCTCTCTGCCGCTCTCTGCTCTCTCTCTCTCGCACCTCTCTACTCTCACTCTCACCAATAGCCATGTTGTTCGTCTGAATCGATTTCGCGTACCAAACCCTAGATTTAGTCCCCTCCGATTCCGTCTTGGTTTCTAGGGTTCGTTCTAGGGTTTTTTTGATGAGGCGTGGAGTCTAAAATCGAGTTCGTGATCGATAGGGTTTTGAAGGGTCTGCGGAGATTCGGAGAAATGACGGACCAGGAACTGGAGCTCGAGCTCAACGAAGCCGGACGCGCCTCGGCGACCCCCAGCTCGGTCGACGACTTGCTGGGGATTCTCGATGTGAGTTCTGTTTTTGGTTTCTAGGGTTTCGATTTCAGATTTTTTTTTATTGTTTGGTTTCTCGAAGATTGCATGTGAGTTTCTTGGGGTTTTGTGGTGTCTAGGGTTTGTTTTTGTGTTTTCGGTAATGGGGTTTTGGTAGAGTTTTGTTTGGTCTTGAAAGCTTCGATCTTTCGTGTTTGGTTTTGTGTTTTTCAGTTTTTGTTTCAATTTGTTCAATTTTCTTCCCTCCCATTTTTGCTGTTAAACAATTTTCTTGTAGGTACTTACTGAATGTTTGTAGAAGACATTGCATTTAGGTATGTTTTGAGTGGACGCATAATGTTAGTTCTGTATGTTCTTTTTCGACAATTTTATTTCTACCATTGCTTATGCTGCCTTGCTAGTTAGCAACTGTGCTCTCAACATGGCTTGTGAAATTTTGCAATTGGAACTTGGAAATATGAACTTGCGCTTATTCGGATCGCCCGGAAAGTTTTATGGACAAGCGCAGGCGCATGTAAGTATGACATACATATTTATATATTAGAGGTAGATATATTTTGGAGAATTTTTAAGGAGATGATCAAGCTAGGGGTGGTGTACAAGTTGGTAAGTAGATCTACACAATTAGTTTGCAAAGTTTTGTTTAAAATTAGAGGTTCAGTTTTTGTTTTTCTTTGACTTATAGGGTAAATGAAGTTATTTTCAAAATTGCTTTACATATTTGAGGAGGGACATGCTTCATATAAAAATTCGCAAGATTACAACACGGTTTACAACAATACAATAGCAAACTTCAGCGAGATAGCGATTCATACAAGCAAGCCTTGAACATCTTGAACAAGAAAAGTCTGTAATGATAGAGAGCCTCGCAATGTTGCAGGGAAAATATGGCATGTTGCAGGATGAATTATCTTCATTCCAAGTAAGTATGGTAATACTTGGAAGCGTTACTTCTTTCCATGCAGTAGAACTTGTCGAATTCTCCTTCCTCTCCATTTTCTTGTTTGAATCATCATGCTTGAATCAGATGTAACCTTTTGTAACTTAGTTGAATTTATAACTTTCTGCTTAATTATTTGTTTTTAGGTGGTCGTTTATGAAGGGAAAATCAGAGAAAAACCTTCCAGCAAAGAGGAAGCACGCCAATTCATCAAAGGTTTGTGTCATGTGTGTTTCTTCCCCATATTATAGATAATACATTGTTGTTTATTTCTTCTCAAAGTAAAGATTTTGCGCTTGATACCGAGGGGATTAAGTATTCAGATTCTTCTAGTATTCCCAAAGATGGCTTCTCCAGACTTCTTGATCTTATTCAAGTTTCTCATAATGTCGATGAGAACTCAACCTATTATGACCATTCCCAACTGCTCAAGAGATTGCATGTTGTGATTTTTTTCGCCTGATGACAAGGTAATCTTTCTTTGAGCATTTTATTTGTTCATTAGATTCTGAAAAGTCTCTTAATTGATTTTAATTTCCATGCCTAACTAACCTGCCAAGTTCACAATCGAACGAAAATATCAATCAAGTATTCCACTGATGTTTTGGTCCCCTATCACCCTGGTAATATTCAAACTCCTACTATTATTTACCAATGTGAGTCTATGATAATGTCCAGTCTAGATGTATTCAAATAAGAATTAGTTGAACTGGCATTCCATTCTTTAAATCTTACTCGCTACTTAAACTTATATTCAATGTATTAACTGTATGTATGTCTTATGCACTTACTTAATTGGTTTAAGTTTCCAACATGGTAGTAGTTTCATTTTCACTATATGAAAATATTCCTTAATTCCTCATGTTTACCAATCAAATCCATTTCTTGTCTTGCAATTGTTCTAACTAATTCCATCTTATAGGAATGTGTAATTAGAGCAAGTTTCCCTAGCTGATTTTACATCAATAGTATATTCCTTGCAGGTAAACCCAATAGAACATGCCAAGCAAAGATTTCTATTTAAAGGGGCACTTTAAGTCTAATTCTTTATGATTTCCACTTCAATCAGTCCATTAAAGTCCTTGATAACTCATATCCAACACTACTAAATATCTCGATGTCAAAGAAGTTTCCTCGCTCTTTTGTACGGTTGTTTAGGTATGATTCAATATATGTTAAAATCTATTATGCATGCATATATGATGTTAATATACGAGTCACATACTTGTCTTTTTTTTTTTTTTTGAAATCTAATAATCTATTTAGATCTTTAATTTTAGGCTGTGTTTTTTGTTTGTTTTCCAAGGGTTTTCACTTGTTTTGTTCTACTTTTCATGTGCTAATTTCCTGGTATGTATACAGCTGCTGTGAGAAAGGAGATATCTGATGAAACTGATCGAGAGACAGGGCGTAGCAAACAAATCTCTAGTGTTCCCATTCATCTTAGTATTTATTCTCCAAATGGTGAGATGACATTTGCATTTATTTTTTTTAATCCTCCTCCTTATTCTTCACTTTATTTTTCTGTTACACATGTTATTACAAATGTAGAAGTCTTTGACCTTTAGAACAACGACAACATAGCCTCAGACCCAATTAATAATTGGGGTCGATTGAATGGATCGAACTCTTCCATTGTGCTCGATTTAGCGCAATTGATGGTGAGCTTTTCAAACCATTTAAATCTCCCTAATTAATGCGTCTCAAGACTTATATATGTTTGATCCATTGTCATCATGAAATGCATCAAACATATATGTCTTTGACCCTTAAAATAAGTAGGAGAAATGTGAAGCTTTCATTTTAAAGGTAGAAAGCTGTTCACTCTACATAAACTGTTTGTTTGACTTAAGTAGAAACGTGAACTTTTGATAGCTTGACTTTTGATATGTGCACTGTGCATATTTATCTCTTTTGATGGCCATCTTGACTGCCTTGTTTTATGGCTGTAGTTATTTCTCATTTCTAACTGAAATGGTCATTAAGGTGCATTCCTTGCTTGTTCTTTGCCTTGCCTTTATCATCTTTGTTCAATTGCATGTTCCTTAGTTTTGTTAAATGTATATTCGAAGGTATTGTTGAATAATTGACTTGCTAATGGCCATGTATGGCTTTAGACAGAGAATATAGAGATAAAGAGCCAGATGAGATGTGTATTGGTAGTAGTAGAAGTTGTTGATGGTGTCATGGTGGTGTTTCCATGTTGTGAGTTGTGATCTACCTTCCAATTAAAGAAAATTCTGTCTTCTGTTAAAATGGTACTTAATTTCAGTGTAGAATTGGTTTTCTTGATTTCTGGATGGAGACTTCCATGAGTATGATAAGATTCCAAAAACCATGAGTCCATTTTCCATGAGGCTAAACAAATTGTGCCTGAGGACTAAATAAATGACATTCTAAAATGATCAATTCATCATAAATCACTATGGGTTTGTTTCAATAGATGGATCTATTCATCATAGATGGAAGAGTAGTTTTGTTGCTTCCACATGTGTGTATGGCTTTAAATTCACTAAACTATGATAGAATCTTGGTTTATTTGTCTTTGCAAAACTTGGGTAATATCTGTTAATCTGTTTATTGTGATCACTGATTTTTTTTTAATGAGTTGTGTAGTTGGACTTTGATAGTGCTTCCCCACCAGATCATGCATGGAGGAGATTAAACAGCCATGCTAAATAGTTTCTAGTGTCTTTTAGCATATAGTAATGCTTATGATTTGATTTAATAGATGATATTATTCTCTTGCATTCTTGTTTTTGTTTTTCTTCTTTAATTCACTTCGAATACGAAGTCCGTTAGTATCATTTTTTTACACCTATAGTTTCTAAAAAGCACTCTGCTGAATTAAGTGCCAAAGCGAATCAGATACTTTTTTTCCTTTGAAATTTTTAGTTGTAACATCTTTCTCTTACATTTTTCATTTTATTGTATTTTCATTTTCCTAAGTTTGAAAACTTGAATCAGTTAGAAACGTGTTTTATAGTGCTGCTGTCCATTTTTATGTTGAACTAAGTTTGAAAACTTGATCAGTTCGAAAAAGAACTCTGCTGAACTAAGCACTCTGTTGTTTCATGTTGTAATGCAGGTTCATTTTTTTATGGTGCTGCTAGTTTCTAAAAAGCACTCTGCTGTCCATTTTTATGAGCTCCTACTCATCTTCTTCTCTTGATTGTCTTACTACATTAAGTTGTGTAGTTGGACTTTGATATTTATGCTTAATTTTTTTGGTAAATGCAGTACTCTAATTCTGATACTGTGGTGTATGTTGGTTGTGGAGAAAGAGGAAATGAAATGGCAGAGGTATGTGATGTCTATGTTGCTTATCATAAACTGTTATGCATTGAAGGTTGAAGCTGTAATCCCTTAATTTTTCAGGTTCTTATGGATTTTCCTCAATTGACAAGGACATTGCCTGATGGTCGTGAGGAATCTGTTATGAAGCGAACTACACTTGTAGCTAATACTTCTAACATGCCTGTGGCTGCTAGGGAGGCGTCCATATACACTGGTACCGAAAGTTCTAGTATATCATATGAGAAGCAGTTGTTAAGCTCCACTGAAACCCCAAAGTTCTAGTATATGCTTACTTTGTTGGTTCATTTCCATTGCCTTATTTTTGATACTTGAATACTCTTCTTAGTATCGAAACGTTTTCTTTTACTCCAGTCCTGTTTGTAAGTGCCATATTTTTCACAGCTATAATATAATGCTTCGTGTTGCTCCTATCGAAACTAATGAGTGTGTGATTGTTGTAGGCATTACAATTGCGGAATACTTCAGAGATATGGGTTACAATGTCAGTATGATGGCTGATTCTACTTCTCGTTGGGCTGAAGCATTGCGTGAAATCTCAGGACGTCTGGTAAGTTTCTCTCTTTGAATTTTGTGTACTTCAAATCTTTCACTAGCCTCCTTCCTGATTATGAGAAAATGGTGTGGGATCTTCAAACATTTTTTTTTTTTATAAAGATGGATGCGATCTGTTTTTCTCATGTCATTTTTAAGTATGTTTGTGTTCCTTTGCTAATTTTCTTGATAATATAATGTTTCTGCTTTGCTACACGTTTTGTTAGGGCAAAAAATGACTATGTTTAGAATTTCGTATTGCAATCTTGATTCGTACGTTAATTGTAATTTGTTATGAACATGCGATGAGTTGTTAATATTTCACTGGTTTTACCTAATCTTGGTTCTACTGTTGCCTAAAATGAGTTGTCACTGTGAAGCGATCCGTATCAAAACTCATTTTTATTTTTAAAACCATAAAATGTGGATGCTTTAGCTTGAAATGAAGTTGCGCTTTCCTATTTTCTGTTATGCTCTTAAATATTGATTTCACTTGGGATTAGACTCATTCTCCATGTTAAAGTTTATCTAGGTTGATTATTCGACTACTTAGCATCTTTTTTGGAATGAATGGTGTCGTGTTTATATGTGCACCCATTCTTTTGTATGCTATGTATAAATAATTTGTAGATGACAAATTCGATAGCCTGTTTTCTACATCATAATTTTGAATTTTTCCTCAACTTTGATTTGTCTAATTTTACTTTTCTTGATCCGTCTTGATTCCCCCTCCCATAAAATTTTATTAATTGATTACTTGATGAATGTAACATGTGAAGGAACATACGTGTATTTTTCGATTGATAATTCTTTTCCCTTGGCTGTGCAGGTGGTGTTGAAGAACATCTCAAGACTTTTCGATTGATAATTCTTTTTGTGCATATTTATAGGATTGTAAGTTTTTTTTTTTGTGGTTGTTGAACAATATGATTGGTGGTTTTGTGAATACTTAGAAATTTGGAGCATTTGTAATACTATACAATTTTTTTTGGATATATAAATCTTTTTCAATTTTTAATTTTTACATTTTTGTTCTCTCATTTGAATATTTGTTGATATACGTTGTCGATGTATGAATGTAAAGTTTTGTTTTTTTGGGGATGTTAGCACCCCCAGGAGTTGTTGGAGGGGGTGCAGGCGATGGAGTAGGTCCTATGGTTGTAATTTCAAGTTATAGGTTGGAGAACCAATTGGATTATGTCTATTTTTGAAAATTAAACAAAAAGGAAAATTAGAGACGGATTAGCAACGGAATTCAGACATTCCGTTGCTATTCCGTCTCTAATTTTCCAGGAATATGTCATGAATGATTTCCGTCTCTGATTCCGTTGCTAATCAGAAACGGAATCGAGACTAAAATTCGTCTCTAATTATTCCGTCTCTGATCCGTTTCTAATCAGAGACGGATCAGAGACGGAATGTTAAAATTCCGTCTCTGATTCCGTTTCTAATCAGAAACGGAATCAGAGACGGAATTCATGAATTTATTATTTCCGTCTCTGATTCCGTTTCTGATTAGAAACGGAATCAGAGACGGAATGCAATTAAAAATGTACCATTTTTGAAAAAAATTCCATTTCTGTTCCGTCTCTGTTACGTTTCTAATTTCCGTCTCTAAATGTCTTCGATCGAAACGGAATTTATTCCGTTTCTGATCCGTCTCTAAATCATTGAATTAGCAACGACGTTTTTAGAGACGGAATTGATTCCGTCTCTGTTCGTTTACATTTGCAATTAGAGACGGAATTTTCAAATCGAGAGACGGAAATTTCCGTTTCGATTTGTCTTTTTTTTTGTAGTGCGTGTTATGCATCAAGATCTGTGTATGCTTGCAATTATATCGAAGCGCACATGAATGGCTCTTGTAAGTCAACGTGTCTCGTGGTATGACATGCTATTGTCATTCTAGCACTTCTCATACCTTAATTAATATAATCATGAGTTAGGCATAAAGAACTTACATTTTGTGTAAAAGATAAAGACATGTAATCACTCCAGCTCAAAGGTTCTCCAAGTACAGCCTTTTGTCTCTTCAAGTTCATGTTCTCCTCCTGAAGTACATCAGTTTCCCAAACTAATTAGCTCTAGTAATTAACAAGGTTATGGGCTTAATTAATCACCCATATATGAAGTTGTCCACAAAAAAAAAAAAAAAAAAAAAAGCTTGAGTTACCATCAATTGGTGAAGAGCTCTAGGACAATCACTTAGATACTTCAGTGCAAGAGTCATTAGAACAGGAACTGAATCCTCTCCTGGAATCATCAAATCGATCATGTTGTCCGAGATCAAATCGACGGTCAGTTGCTCACTTGCATCATTGAGTAACACATCAACTACGTCCTTTGGAGACCCTGCCTTGCTACTTTCACTGTTTTTGTTCATTCTTTCTTGGATAACTTTTTGTACAAACTTCACCATTCTTTTCCTTGCCTATACAAGTATATATGTAGAAGCAATAAACACTTTAACTCAAATTAATTAAGGACCAAATTAATATAAGTTGATCAATTAGATTCCTAGGCCTTTGCAGCATAATGAAATTGATTAACTTGCCTGCAATGATCTATAAAGTTGAGTGCCAGGTATGTTAATAGGCAACGACATGAGACCCGCGATAAATTGTTGAAAATCTTGTTTCAGGGATTGCATTTCCCTTCCTGGATCTAAGCTTATCAATGCCTTCACTAGTACATGAAATGCAATCTGTACTTAAACCAATAAAAAGAATGAATTAATTAGCTACCAAAGTAATCATAGTGAACTCTCAATTAATTAAGCAACATGTAAATAATCCACCTAAATAATTAATTAACATCATTTTGTCCAAGCTGATTTCATGTTCTAAAATTTTAGACATCGAGAGCTAACATTTTTGGTTTCATCTTGAATGTATATGAGCTGATCATCTCTCCAAAGTGCCATTGATTCTTGAACATATTTTTGCATGTCCAGAGTGATCTGAGCCTTTATATGAGAGGACTTGAAGAAGGATCCAATGAGACCATGGACTCTCCTTTGAAGGTTTCCATTGATGAGCAAAATCGAAGACTTGCCCATCAACTCGGTGAGTGATCGACGGTAGGAAGGAATGAAGTTCTTCGAATCGCTTTGAAGAACAACCCGGCTAACCTCCGCATCGGTTGATACTATCGTTGGACTTCCAAATACATGTGACTTGAAAACCTTTCCATACCTATACAAATCAATATCTATGTACTCTTAAGAATCTCTTCAATCTTCAATTTTTATGCATGGATTGCACAACAAGAAAAAAAAAAGAAAGATAAATATGTATATATGTCATACTTACACGCGCCTGCGCTTGTCCATAAAACTTTCCGGGCGATCCGAATAAGCGCAAGTAATGAACTCTATGGTCTCTCCGATGAAGGGCCATCCCAAAGTCCCAAGAGGAATACTAATTGGCGGGCTTGTCGCAGTGTTTCTTGATGATGAACTCCCATCTCTTCTCTTACAATATATCTTTAGCAGAACTATTGTAGACAAGAAGAGAACCACTACTGTTGTCAAAGTAACAGTAGTGCTACAACTAAACTGAATGAACAAATTGTCCATTTTGGACACTTTTTTCCCTCACTACACTATGAATACATGTACTGCTTGCTTCACGATCTGCTATTTTTGTTGTTATCTACTGGTTTTCTAGGACAGCACCGATCGCGCTAGTATCAAAAATTTAGGCCTATAACTAATCTTTGACTCGAGGAAAGATAGATCCAAAGGGGCTTTATAAACAGGCTCGAACCCGAGATATAATTGTTATCGATCTTATTATTAGTGCACTCTTAAACATATATATTGAAAATACTACAATCATTCAACCAAAAAAAAAAAAAAAATGCTATAAATGACAAATATGAAGTACATAGTTCACTAACAACCGTGCTATGCATCTCGAGAAATATAAGCCTGCATTGTAAACATACAAAACATTAAGAATTATATATCAGTTAGAGAATTACCTGCGGAAGCGATTATCTAGTTGAAATAACTTAAGCACTATACCAAAACCTTATCGCCCTCATGAGCCTTAACACATTCGACACTTTATTTGATGATACAAAGTGTATTTTTATAGGCTGCAGGGAGAACCTTTAAGCTTCTCAGTTCCCACATTAATACTAATTTCCATCAAATTAATTGGTAACGGTAATGGAAGCTCAAAAACCTTTAAGTCCATACATTACATAATATATTGATTACATAAATTAAAAAGATTATGATATGCATCTCAAGGTAAATACTATAAATAAGGAAGTCAGCGTTGACAATAACCACAACAATATATATTTTGTACGTTTGATGTGATGCATGTTGGTTCGGGTGGTCTTTATTGTTAATAGTTGATAATGTAGATTGATCCGATTCTACATTCTATGTGATATAAAAAAGTTTGGAAACTCAGTGGGATCACGCGGTCTTATATGTTGAGTCGTTGACCTAATTAATTTGAGGAAAATACTAGAATGACAACGGATAAGTCACATTGATCTACAAGAGCTAGCTAGCCTTGCAGTTTCCTCGAACAGCATGCTAGGCAATGGGATCTGAATATATCTCGAGGCACACATTGATGGCTTAAAAAGCCCGATGTATATGATTTTGGATGTGACTCTCCCGTTATCATTTTAGCTTTTGCAAGTCTGTAGTATTATTAATTAGTTGATTAACGCACGTCATTGAACTTATTAATCACTGTTATCACTAATCATCATTACGGTGGCAATGACACAATTAATTCGAGCAAATTCAAAAAAGAGCATTGTCCTTCTCGAAATCGGAAAAAAAAAAAAAAAAGTCGTCGCTTGGTCTAGTTGGTGACAACTTAATTAAACAATCATGCTACTAAGTAGTACTATTTAAAAAAGACTTCAACGATCATGCACGATTTTTTCTGGGCAGTGCTAGACATACATTGCCATGGCACATCAGAACGCACATAACGTTTTGACAATCGTGCGATGCATCTCAAGATTCGCGTTGATCGCATCACGAGGTGCATTGCACGGCTGCCATTTGCAATGCACACCAAACATTTTCCTTTTTCCAACTTTCAACCCACTGATTTCTCATTCTCCTACCTCACTTTGATGCACATACCAAGCTCCGAAGTCAGTCTTTCTCATCTCAATGATGTTCGTTGCATATCTCGAGACAAATCTGAGGGACTAAAGTGACGCAACACATCAACTACTACTCCTCTTGACCCTCACATGCATGATCAATTGATCACACCTCAAGCTCTCGCATGCACCACATGATTTTTCCTAGAGATCTGCATCCTATAGGCAAATGCGTCTAAAGTGACATATCCCTCATTGTGACACCTTTAGTCACACAATCTCTCACTCATACGAGATACAAAAATAAATTAATTTAAGGCTTCCTAGCTAATTTTAAGATCATTATTTGCGTCGATTTTAGGTTGATAATTAATGTAAATGACTTCGGTAGTGAAACTTCTACCTATCATTTTTTAGTACTGTTCATCCTTAAATAGGGGTTTGCGTTTGGTACAAATAGGGTTTTTGGACAAAAAGCAAACGGGCATTAGATATAGAAATTACACATAATCAATCGGTGGCCCAAAATGGTTTCCTTATGTTGCGTTTGGGCCTCGAGCGAAAGGGGTCATGCCAATTGCGTGTGAAAGGCCGTGTTGCAGCAGTATTCGGCCAGAGGAACAAAGATGCGGTCACTATAGAATAGGAACCATTGTTTGAAGGTGAATACCTGCTACATTTTTTTATTTACATGAAATTTGGCTATCAATGTGTAATCACGCACGAAGCGACGATTGTAGCCCGTGAGATCGAGAAACCCGATTGTTGCAGCAGTATTCCTTACGTTGGACCGCAATAGATCGTTCATTACAGCCTGGAAGGTAGATGGAGCGTTAGCGAGACCTAAAGGCATGATTAGGAATTCATAGTGCCCATCTACAGTGCGAAACGCAATTTTTAATGTATCCTCAAATGGGAGTTGTATCTGGAAATAACCCGATCGTAAGTCGATTTAGTGAAAACGGTCGCTCCACTTAGCTCATCCAGCAGTTCGTCAACAGTAGGTATAAGGAAGCGGTCACGCACAGTGATTGTGTTAAGTGCCCTATAATTGACACAAAATCGTCTTTCTTTTTTACTAGAATGACTTATAGCATCCTCTAAGCCAATTAGGGCGATACCCGACCTGAAATCATAATTAAGCTTCATTAACCCGCTAGACTTAACTAGAGCCAATAGCCTCTCATCTTTCACCTGATAAATATCATTATATATCGAATGTCGATATAAAAAAATAATAAACGCAACGGAAATTTAAAACTTTTTTCGATAATTAAATACGATGTACACTATCAAATTAAATCGGAATAAACCTCGGTTATATAATTTCTCAATTCCTTGGGATATTACAAAACTGTAATTCAATACAAATTTGTAAGACAAGGGAAAACTCATTACATCGAAGAGAAGATAAAGACTCATATATCTTCTCCATTCCGTAGTTGTAGCGTTCGTCGATTTTTCCTGTAAAGTTATTTGGGGTGAGGGCTCCAACTTGCTTAGTAAGTAGGGATTCACATAACCATCAACATTCCATATAATAACCAAGATCATTATGCAATAACAATATGCACCAATGTTAACTAACAAGAACATGGAAAACATATAATTCAATATATAACGGATGCAAAACAAGTTATCATGGACTATTACACAGTGATCCCCATTTTATTTATAAAACTAGGGTCAATTACCCGTCGACGCCATTAATGTGATTGCTAGACCAACACATTGCGCATATGTGTTGTATATCCAATCTATTAATGCCCAATGGTTTTATCCGAAACCCTCTAGCGAATATGTAACCGACGCAACCTATCTAAATAAGTAGGAGTTACGTACGAGCACCAGGAGATCACCCGCGTCCTATACAACTTGGTCTCGGTCCTCGAAGTTACTCTCGTGGATCACATCGGACACAATTTTTTGTTCAATAGAAAAACATCACAGTGTACATAGCCCCTCATTTAGTCCATAAACTACATGAACTATATATAGCAAGATAGCGAGACAACATTGATAAATAAGCGAATCCGTACTTACCTCGGGTTAAGTCTTCGTTTCTCCAACTTCCTAAGTTTCTGGATTATTTACGCTGGTATTGCTCAACCTATCACAAATCATTTGCAATCATTATAAGTCTATACCCTATGTTTAAAAACCCTAAGTCAGTCCCTAAAACTTCAGGAAATTCTATGCAAAACATAAAGCGAAATTGCTATTTTTAAAGGTAGAGCGCTACCTCGGTGGGTGGGCGCGCTCCACTGTTGTGTTCATCATAGTTGATGAAGGGAGCGCGCTCCTCTCGCTAGGTGGAGCGCGCTCCATCCCGAACTGTCTCGACGGTGAGCGGTAAGCGACCATTGTTCCATTACCAAATCATTATCACAGCCTCAAAAACTCTCCCAAATTATCAGGGAGGACCTCTAATGAGGTTACAAACCATTTTCCATCATTAAACAACATAATTCACAGAGACTTCATCGCCTTCTAAAAATTGAACTTCAACTAACTCAAAAACAAAACTTACCAGGCCTTTAATCTGTTTAAGCTCCTCAATTCATGTTGATTCAACTCCCTGAATCATCCCTCTCGATCAAAATCAAACTCCAAACCCTTTCTCAACTGTTCTGGATTGATCGAATGAGATAATGATGAGTTTTTTTATTTATATATGGACTTTTCTCGAGATACGCATCGCTTTATCTCAAGACGATCTAGCGATTGATACATTTCCAACTAAACTATATAGTTTAAAGCACTTACGCTCATTTCGAAGTTGATCAAACAATCCATATATTTCCAACTAAACTATATAGTTTTTAATATACATACATTTATATATTTATATGTCAAATATATATATATATATATATATATATATATATATATATCTCGTGTATTTTCTTGCCAATAAATTCACCTAGGACATGCTTATAAGTGTTTTCGAGCGTGCACATTCTTTTCACAGCCCTCTCGTCGCACTTGATGTACCGACAACTTATTGTTTAATTACTTATTTTCCAATTATAGGTTTGTATTAATCTCCTATTAATCCCACAACCTATAAAATTCATTTATCATTTCAAACAAACACAAACCAGCATGCAATTAACGTACACGCTAATTATGGTACACCGAACTTAACCAGGAGTCTAACTCAGGTTAATTAGGATTTGGATTAGTACTAATCACCAGCTTAAGGTAACAGGTCGTTACGGTTTCCCAAATTTAAAACAATCTCACCCTCGAAATTAAAGTAAACGTAAAGTACTTATAGTTTCGAAGAGAAATGGAAACTGCTTCTTTGTATAAAATTTCTGTTCCAAGGTTAATTCCTCATTTCCGTGAAATTCTCATTTCACTTTAACCAAGGAATCTCTTTGGTTTTCAAATTTCCTACGAATCTTACAATCGAGTATTCAAATCGACTACTCATCGTGAGATAAGTCTTCCGAAGATCAAGTTTATTCCAATCAATCCTTGGAGTGAACGAGTCTCCGTTTTGCAAAGCATTGACACGTGGAAGACATTTTGAACTTCGACTAGTGATGAGACAACTCTAACTCGTAAGCATCGGAACAATCCTTTCATGGACTCTAAACACCCAATGTGCCTTGAAGCTAGCTTACCACGCAATCCAAACCTACACAATCTTTTCATAGGTGGCATTTTCAACAGAACATAATTGTCCTTCGAAAACTCCAGCAACATATGATGTTTATCAGCGTATCTCCATTGTCTTAGCTATGCTGTAGTCAAACGCTGGCTAATCTGCTACGTTCTCTTTGTGTAGTTCATAATCCATTCTAGCTGCAACAATCTTGCATCTCAATCTTTATCCAAACACTTTGGTGAATGACAAGGTTGACCATACAAATCTTCAAAGGAGCATTCCAATAGTAGCTTAACAGTTGTTACTACAAAAGAACCCACATAGAGAAATGTATTTCTTCTAGTTACCACCAAACTCCAAGACATAAGCTCGAAGTATATCCTCTAGCACCATAATCAACTGCTCAGTCGCTCATTAGTGCGTCGGTTTGTAGTATACCATACTTGAGGCTAAGAACAGCTTTCCAATGTCTCTGCAATTCATTCCACGATCCCGAACATGAACCTCGAATCTCTAACCGAAATAATCGACATTGGAACTCCATGAAATCTTACCCTTACGTATGTACACCTTACATAGTCGGTCAAGAGGATTTCAAATGAAACTGGTAAGAAATATGTAGACTTCGTCAACCTGTTAACTACAACCTATATAGCACCGTGCTTACATTGACTCGGAGTTAAACCAGAAACAAAATTCATCAATATATATATGTTCTCATTTCCACTCAGGAATAGGTAGCGAATGCAATAACCCTTCACGTTTCCAATGCTCAGCCTTAACTTGCTGACATATCTCACATATCTTTACTAACTCAACAATGTCAGTCTTCATCCCATGCCACCAATAAACATGCCTCATTTCGTAATACATCTTATTATTACATGGATGAATAAAGTAAAGAGATATATGAGATTCTCGTAGCAATTCTTGCCTCATCGATATGGAGCTGGTATTTCACAATCTAACCATGAACCGTAACGCACCATCATCGAAATTGATCAATCAGGATGACCTACACTAGCCACTAATCTCTACCGCACTATATAATCTGATTAGCTTTCGATAACCAATCACCACATAATCATTTTTAATTCGATTCAATCTAAACATAAAAGATCATATTAGTAGCATTTTAAAATTAGCTCTCTTAGTTGATGATATGTCAACTAAATTTACATAAATCAACATCACCGACACTTCCTCATGAAGTTTAAACTGATAAGCTTTAGTAGTAGCTATATTTTCTCCATATAACTGAGTTGCAATTGTATACTGACAGTTTGTTAGCGCCTTTCTGTGTAGTTCTAAATTACTCAGGCTCTAATTAACTTGTATCATTACTTCATGTCCTACCAAATGACGACGAAGTAAAACATATAAATTTTTAATGTAAACACCTCAAATGGCATATATTTAGCCTGATAATATCAATACCAGAGAACTCACACAGAAAAATATTTCTTCCAGTATTCAACATCTTTCAAGTCCTAAGCTTGGAAATTATATTCTCTGGAACTAAGATAAATTGTTGATATATTGTGTTAAGATTGAGAAAGGTCAATCCCATCTATTATACATTTTTCCTATCTGGGAAGCAAATTTTGGGTTCCTTACCGAGGTAATAATTCTGGTTCTCCATAACCCTTAACTCTTTCTACACTCATGTATCTCACTTACTCTGAACTATAGTATTGGCAAGAAATTTTCAAACTCTATTAGTCTTATAATTACATCATCAACAACCTTTAGCTGTCATCATAACTTATGTTATTCCATCATAAATCTTTGAGCATGAAATCTCATTCATATAGAGCAAGAATAATATAACCCTCCAGGTTAATATCACTCAGTTTTCACCTGCTGATACATCTCATATTTCTTTATAAAATTAACAACGTCAACTTTCATTCCAGGTCACCAACTATTCATTCTTATCTTAATGATTTTGGATTTCGCCTGAATGAATGTCTTAAAGAAATCGATGAGATTCTTATAAAATTCTTTCCTCGCTTTTTGTTTCAAGTTCCAAGAACTTTCCTTACATGCTCAATATTTTGATTTGAGATTATCCATACCATACATCAATAACTAGTAGTCAACCTTGACTTACTAGATAATCTCAATCCATTTTTTCAATAATTTCATCACTCAATCGGTCGCCATTAGCTCAACTCCAATTTGAGCTCCAAAGAACAGACTTGTAGTTACCAATCTAGACAACTCAGCTGATGATATGCCTACGCATGACTTCCATTATTCACCAGTAACCATCTTACTCAATAGATATTATTAAGTAGTTTTTATCATTACTACATTTTTCCGTGTCCTTTTCTATTCAAGGCATTGTCGACACAATCACCTTGACGAGTAATCTTTCAGAGTGAATTCCTAACACTTAGGAAATTTCAAGATATTCCACTTTTTAAACTTTCATAGTTTGAAATTCAATTCTTTATCCATCCACCAATATTGGTTTTATATTCTCAGGTTGTCTTTTAATGATTCATCTACGATTCTCATTAATATCTAAGAACGATTAAATGACTCTCAACAACTCTTCTTCTTATTTACAAGTGATGACTTTCCATATTTGGTACAACTACCAAAATTGTTATCTCGAGATTATCAATCTCTAATAGTTCTCTTCACAAATGGAAATATATATAGGTAAAAGTATGAACTACAATTTTACTTTATCGTCTCAACACACATTCTTACATAAATAAGAAATCTTAGGATGATCCTCTAACTTCTTCTCAATTTAGGTATCATCAAGCAAACATTGTAGTCAAACTATACTTTCACTTTCCTCTAAGGCATCTTTGTATTTGATTTCAATTCACACCAATCTCATACTTGAGTTAAGCTGAATGAATTACACAACGATATTAAAGATCCATGGATCATTCATTTGTAATATTCAATTATTTCGAGCTTACTTTCCTCTTTTGCCTTTGTGTTGAATATATGACAATCTCATATTGTCTTAATCACCATCAAATCCTCTGATCCTCTTTTAATATTCAACACTCATATAATTTATTACCCTTTGTAACTTAGTATTGGCACTTGCTAAATCTGCTACGGACCAATTTACCTTTTTCCAATTTACAATTTTGTACAAGGTAATGCTCGTGCATCCTCTAAGTCTTCAAAGATTTCATTCTTGTTATTATTGATAACACGATAACAACTTAATTAAAATAAGGTTTCCAAAACTCAACACCCTTCATTTATAAATGTAGCATGAGTTCTAGTAAGTTCTAGTGGTTTGCACTATCCACATAAAATGATCCAAATGACCACCTGAAATCATTTTGTAAATATATCCTGAACTCTGATCATATCATTGTGACAACCAGAACTCAACTAACTCTTGAGAATAATTGATTTCACCTTATTATCAGAATGAGTTGTCAATCCTGGGTAATGAATATTCATTCCCACTACTATACATTATTCTTTAGATTCCTCAAATCCTCAGATTCAATGACCACTCATTATCCCCAATTTAGACTATACCAGTATAATAGATCGGATTAGGATAAATTAGCAACTCACTACTATGTTTTGGATTAAACTGTCTTACAATTTTACCAGTTTAATTTTCAATTTTGTCTTTCGTTATCCGAGAAATTACTTATCATTCCAATATGGATTCACACCATATTTGGAATTGTTACATAAAAACTTATGAAGTATAAATACTTTAGTGGTTTCCTAACCTCAATTAGACTTTTATCATTAACTACTAATTTATTTACTGAATAACTTTCATTACTTCCTTCCTATTCTTAACACTAGTATTAAATCTCTTCTCAAAGTGGTCCACCATCTTTGAGTTTCCCCCAAAGTCATTCAGCATTCCATTGTTTCAAAATTTCCATTCTCCTAACACACGTCTCAAGGTTAATAGGAGAAAATTTTAATTTTATCTTTGTAAGTTTTCTTTATGTCTTCCTTTTCAATTTTCTCAAGGTTAAGACTCTCTTTCGAGCTCTTACCTTCAAAACCTTCTCATATCATGAGAAATAGATGGACTTCAACCATCGTATTATCGTTCGGGAAAGACATAACTCTCATATCTACCACGTAGATATAGTATAACACAACAAATAACATATCTCAGTCTTTTATCTTTTGGTTACCCCCAAAGATTATGATAAAAATTGTTTATCAAACCCTAAGCTTATTCATAACTCGAGACAAATCTCAAATTTAGTAAATTTAGGTTCCAAAACAAAGGTATATCAGAGTCAATAACCTTAAACTTCAATAATAACTATATCCGAACTATCACTTGTTTCCAAGTAATAAAGTTATACTCTGAAGTCAACTCTAATACCAAATTGTATTAGAATTAATCACCTTAGACTTTGAAGTAGGCTCTAACCAAGCTCGGATACCAAGTTGTAGCATCCCCTAACCCGATTAGGCCGGTACCCGGCCTGAAACCTTTATTAAGCCCCATTAACCCGCTAGACTGAACTAAAGCCAGCAACCTTTCATCTATCACTTGATAAATACCACTGTATATCAAATGTCAATATAAAACAAATAATAAACGCAGTGACAATTTAAAACTTTTTTCGATAATTAAATACGATATACAGTATTAAATCAAACTAGAATAAACCTTGGTTATAAATTTATAAGACAAGGGAAAACTCATTACATCAAAGAGAAGATCAAGACTCATATATCTTCTCCATTTCGTAGTTGTAGCGCTCGTCGATTTTTCTTGTAAAGTTATTTGGAGTGAGCGCTCCAACTTGCCCAATAAGTAGGGATTCACATAGCTATGAACATTCCATATAATAATCAAGATCATTATGTAATAACAATATGCACCAATGTAAACTAACAAGAATATGGAAAACATATAATTCAATATATAACGGATGCAAAGCAAGTTATCATGGACTATTACAAAGTGTAATCCTCATTTTATTTATAAAACTAAGGTCGATTACCTACTGACGTCATTAATGCGATTACTAGACCAACACATTGCGCATATGCGCTGTCTAGCCAATCCATTAATGCCCAATGGTTCTATCTGAAACTCTTCGGTGAATATGTAACTTATGCAACCTATCTAACCAAGTAGGAGTTACGTATAGGCGGGAGATCACCTCACATACTATACAACCCAAAGTATCATTCCTCGGGAGTTACTCTCGTGGATCACATCGATACGGTTTTATGTTCATTAGAAAAACATAGCGCGAGTGTACATAGCCCCCATTCACTCCATAAATTACATGAACTATACATACTAAGATAGTTAGCAACATTGATAAATAAGTGAATTCGTACTTACCTCGGGTTAAGTCTTTGTTTCTTAAACTTCCTAAGTTTACGGGTTACTCACCCTTTTTTAATATTCTTGGTATTCCTCAACCTATCACCAGTCATTTTTGCAAGCAATATAGGTCTATATCCTATGTTTAGAACCTCTAAGTCAATCCCTAAGACCTCAAGAAATTCTATGCAAAACACAAAGCATAACCTCTAAGTCAATCCCTAATCTAGGGCACTTGCTTTTCGGCCTAATCTCATAATTAAGCCCAAATCTCAACCCCATAGGACTTAACTATGTATTAGTCGGTCTTTTTCTATCCAAATCTACTCTATATTAGTATATAGAATAAATAAAACACATGTCACTTTACAATTGACTTTCAAATTTAATTAAAAACTTTTTAAGAGTTATAAAATTTAGTCAAGTCTTAACATATTATGCAGAAGTAATTATTAAAAATATTAAGTGCGTGGAAACCAGTAAAATAGAAATCACATGCCTATATAACAAAGTGGCGAATATAAACAGTGTGTCATAAGTCAGGGAACTAAACGCTCAACCAAATATGTAACCCCAAAGTGTATAAAAAATATAATTGTATAATACACAAAACACCAAAACCTACAAAATGTCGATGCAGAAGTATGCCACTGGCTCAAAGGTAGTCGCCAATCTTCTCTTTGCCAGCCTGCTCGTTGACAGCTCTGCACCCACCATTATAAAAAAGGACAGCGAGTACAAAAAGTAACAGTAATCCTCGTTAACCAACTCATTCACATTTCTGAAACAAACTAAATGGTATTTAAAAGCATAAGTTCAAAAAAAAATCTTAGTACCATAATTATGTCAAGAAATACCACAGTTAAACAAGTAAAACTGACACAAGGCTAAGTAGTTATGATCTAGATCCGGTCAGCTGTGACCTACGTCAGTGAAGCCTTAACCACTAAAAGACGTGCGTGGTGTCGCACAGTCTAATATCACTACGGACTCTAACCCCATGTCATCAGGGACTCTAACCCCGGTATCATCAGGGACTCTAACCCCTTATATAGGCAACCTCAAGGACTCAACCCGTGTGTGCATCATCGAATGGCGAGTGCCAACATCCCCCGAGACTCTAACCCCGTGTGTGCCAATCGAATCATAGTGTAATGGACTATAGATTTTATAACTACTTTATAAATCCAAGAAAATGACTCATTAAGGATTTCAAGAATAGGCTATGCTACAGCGCACAAATTCTCCAAAGAATATGAGTCCATAAAACCAAGCATAACTCCACAATTCCCAATAGTTTGCTATTATACTACATTTATTGTAAAACAACAAGAAATGATATATAGCACATGGATGGATTCAAAAGAATTCAATTTATTAAACTATCATGGAGACCAAGCTCAACAAGTGAGGAATAACAAATAAGTCCATGATATGAGAGTACAAAGCTAGACATAGTCAATACAGACTACAATAAACAAGTTAAAACTAAAAATTAAATGTAAATAAATAATCAACAGGTATACTCACATCAAGCAATGTAAAGTCCTAGCTTTACCGGCCTATCGACAACCCAAATCTCATATTTGAACCCCCGTAACCCTTTCATAGGTTTCTTGATATCACATAACATATTTTTGGATATGTTTAGACCTTTAATTAGGGTTTTAGGTTTAGTTATAGTGTTTTGGCAAATTTGAAAAATCACATATTTTTCTGCTATCATGACAATTAGCGCTAGTGACCTTATTAGTGCGCTAACCAATGTTTCTAGCACGCTAACCGAAATTAGCGCACTAGCTGATTTACCTAGCGTGCTATGTGCAGAAAAACCAAGAATTCAGAAATTAGAATTCCAAGTTTTCTCCATATATAGGCTACCCAAATGTCTTGGGAACCCTCATATACATCTCGAGAGCTCCAATACATCATAAAAACATAAAAGCAGCCACTAACATGATCTAATTCATGAATTCATCAAATTAACTAAATAAAATAGTGTAAGTGAGTTACCTACTTTTTGTACACTAACTTGATCAACCACCATACCTTGATTTCACCAAACCAAACTGATTTTCTTTTTCCTCAAACATCTCCAGCAAGTTTGCTTCCCTCATAAGTTTGTAAAATGAAAATATGTGGTTTACATAAATTGATCTCTGACAATATATATGAAATAGATATAGTTGAATGATAACCATTGATCTAATTACACACACTTGTAATGAGACCTATTTAATGGAACACCTCTTAACACAAGTACCACTAACCTCCACTAACTTAATCTAAATAACACAAATTAGTAACTTAATTGGTTTTCTAGATATGTTAATATGTAACGGCTTGAATTTAATTAGTCGTTATTAATGACTTGGTCGCGAGACGTGGTGACAAATTTCGACGCTCGTTGGACCTACGTGAGGCTAGTGCGCGCTTGAAGCTAGGTAAACGGTTATTTTGTGTGCTTGAATTGTCTAATTTGCGATGTTTACGTTGAATGTGTTTATATTACATTTGACGTGCGAGAGGCTTGTGTGTTAAGTATTCGCCTCGATATGCATGTCGATCTGGTAGTGCGGGTAGTCTACAAGACTAAATACTAGGCCGGGGAAATAATACACACACAAATGAATAAAATGTGTTAAATAATTAATATGTAAGGCCTATTTGGTGGTTAGGGACAAGGTAGTACGCGTATGTCGCGGTTCGGGACGCGAAACCGGGCGTCGGAACACCGTAAAGATGACTTTTTGGGTTAAAGACAAATGCAAGTGTGCCAATGGTGTCACATTTGGAATCCTTAGAGGTTGAATTATGGAGAAAATGATACTCATTGGATTGTCTTGAGATGCACAAGTGAGAAGGGATGCTAGTTGGACTATAAAAGTCAAAATTGACAGTCCACCACCTTTTCTCTCTCCTTATCTCAAAATCTGAAAATATAGAAGAAGAAACAAGGGTTTTGAAGATCATTTGTGGAGCTTGGAGTGGTTGAATCATCAAAGCAAGGTGAGATTCACAATTACCTCAACTTTCTTTATCTTTTAGTGCAGGTTTTTGAGGTGTTTGTGTAAATCCTATATGGATTGTTAAGTGGTTGTTAAGTAGTTGTTTTGGTGGGTTTTAAGTGCTATGAAGTTCAGTGGTTTTTGTTGCGGTAGTTGTTGTTGTTAGTGGTGTTGTTGAGAAACCAAAAGTTTCAGCCAAACTGATGTCCAGAACGCGATTAACGCGCTAATGTTCTTCCTGATGAAGAACGTTTAACTGCCTAGGAATCTAGCGCGCTAATCCCTAGACCTAACGCGCTAGATATTGCAGATTTTAGACTATTTTTGCTAAGTAACATAAAATACATTCAATTGACTAAAAATCAATTATAAATTGAAATAGGTCATTTCGGGTGGTAATTTGGATATCCGGGATTCGACGAAGCCGGACCGAAGGGTTATTTACCGGGACACGGAGTGCGGATTGAGGTGTGTAGTATCTCAACTAAAGTTTCTTTAGCAGTACTTATTTTTGTTTTGAATTCATATTATGTCTTTCAATACTCTATTCTTGGTTTGATTTAATGGACGGACGTTGAGGCTTTCCTCGTGCCATTTCGTGTGTATGACCACTAGGCCATAGCACGTGTGTCAGGGATCTCGGTGAATAGGTCGACCTGAGAGTCGCGTCGGGGCACGTGTGGGTGCATCGTTGTTCCACGTCGACCACCTAGCGGATCCAAATTGGTCATGTTTGAGTGCTACTCGCCGGCGATGAGTCTATGGGAGTCCGAAGTATGGCGCTAGTCGACCACTAGGCTCTAGGAACACACTTTTAGCTTTCAATATTACAACTGCATGCGATGATCACAGTTGCCTATATTTATTTCCGCATGTTTATTTAATAGTTTTGTTTAAATTTCAGTTTTTACTTTTCGTTTTGCTCACTTAATTTCCTTAGGAATACTTACTCCGCACTCGTCATCTGCCTTTTTGTGATGGCTTGAGTGCAGATTCTAGTACGAGTTGTGGCAAAGGCAAGCTACCAGAATACCTATGATTCAGAGATATTATGCCAGACTTGTACGTTTGTATTATATATACTTTGTTTTTTTTTTTATGGATTCGGGATTGTGAGATACTTCAGGACTCTATACTTTTGATATTTTGATACATTGAGGTTTAGTTTTGGTCTATGACGATATATGAGTTTTCCACATTAGGTATCAGAGTCAAATGCATGACTATAATCTTTTATAATTTAATTGTCATGATAAAAGACTTCCGCTGTGATTCATTATGGTTTAAAATGATCTTAACAGATGACTTGAGTTCAGTAACAATTTAAACAATAAATTGTTGTTTATATGATTAAATAGTGGATGAGATAGCATGTGGGACACGGCTGGCGCTGGTAGGCCAGGTTGTGGGCCCGTATTGGCCTCGTGGCGGTCCATTTGGAAAATCGGCCATTACATAGTACGTGTCTCGATGCAAATCACATGGCTATTATTTTAAAATGCTAATTTAGGTAGCATTTAATTAAAAATCAACTATAGCCACATTAAAGCCACTATATAAATCATATTAAACTTAAAATAAACTTACCACATCGTTTTTTACCCCAGTCCAACGTCGGCACACAACTCGAGGCATGTCCCTGCTCACCTCTCGACACTTATATACAAGTAGGAGTGACTTAATAGTCTACACATATACAATACACTAAGCATACACCACAAAAAATCTAACATATACCTCGGCCATCTCGCCTCGGTCAATGCATATATCACGGTGTGGGTCCCACGTCACGGATCAGTAATCCTGATTACGGATAATAAACGAGATTAGAAATTTGGGCCATGACAGGGGCGCTCCACCAACTGTGTTCATAACAGTTGTTGTGGAGGGAGCGCGCTCCTCTGCTAGGTGGAGGGCGCTCCACCCTGCACTGTCTCGACGAAAAGCGGCGAGAGCCAGCTTTGTTTGATTACCAAATCATTATCATAGCCTCAAAAACTCTAATCATCGATGATGACCTCTAATGAGGATAAAAACCATTTTCCATCATTAAACAACATAATTCAAAGAGATTTCGTCACCTACTAAAAATTGAACTTCAACTAACTCAAAAACAAAACTTACAAAAGTGATGATCTCTGGCCTTTAACCCGTTTAAGCTCATCAATTCATGTTGATTCAACCCGCTAAATCATCCTTCTCAATCATAATCAAACTTCAAACCCTTTCTCGACTGTTCTGGGTTGATTGAATGAGATAACGATGAGTTTATATATATATATATATATATATATATGAATTTTTCTCTAGATACGCATCACATTATATCAAGACTGATCTAGCGATTGATGTGTTAATGTGACACTCCTTAACGTGACACAAGTTCTAACACATCAAACACTTACGCTCATCTCGAAGTTGATCAAACAATCCATAAATTTCCAACTAAATTATATAGTTTTTAATATATATATATATATCAAATATATATATAAATGTATGCATATATATCTCGTGTATTTTCTTGCCAATAAATTCATCGGACATGCCTACGAGTGTTTTCGGGCGTGCACATTCTTTTCACGACCCCCTCGTCGGACTTGGTGTACCAAAGAACTTATTGTTTAATTACTTATTTTTTTCAATTATAGGTTTTTATTAATCTGCTATTAATCCTACAACCTATAAAATTCATTTATCATTCCAAAAAAACACAAACCATCATGCGATCACACGCACACACTAATCGAAATACGTTGAGCTTAACCACGAGCCTAACTCGAGTTAATTAGGATTTGGATTAGTACTAATAACCAGCTTAAGGTAACAGGTCGTTACATGACTGGTGAGAAAAAAGGATTTGGTACTAGGTTGAATAACTCCTTGATGTAACATATTTGATATGATTGCGATCATGGATTCCTTTTGGGAGTGTGGAGTGCGTACGACCTAATGCTTATTGGCTTAGTATTAGGTAAAAAGGGAACGTGTTAGTCATGATGGCGATGAGGATATAGGGTCGATGATACCTAGAAAATGGAAACAAGTTCGGAAATGAGGGTGATGAGGTCGGTTTCATTGTCTAGACGAAAAAATTACAAATGTACTTGTTGAAAATAAAATAAATTAGTAAAATAAGTTAGGTTTAGTTTTTATTACAAAAGTAAGGTAAGTCGCATTTTGCAAATGCGTTTTGAGTTGGGAAAATTTAAACACTAATGGCGCATTCTCGAATGCGCCATTAGTGTCCTACGTGGCGGGGTAAAAATACATGAATGGCGCATTCGGAGAATGCGCCGTTCGCGTTTGAAGGACCGATCCACGTCTCGTCCACGCGTGGCGCCACATGGTAAACCACTCGTGATCGTCCTCTTCCTCTAGAACGCAGGGAATATATTCCTGCGTTCTGAGGTGTGCGACTAGAGGGTAGGCTATAGGGGGCGGGGGTTATTTATGGTTTATGGTAATGGATGGGTGTTGAGCGACGTCGATAAAGCGAGAGGCAAAGAGAGGGAGATAGCGAGACGAGTGGGTGCTAAGTGAGAAAAGATGGAGTGGGACAGAGAGAGTGGGGTGCGCAGCAGAGAGAGAGGGAGAGAGCGAGAGAGAGGTAGAGGGTGGGGTGCGGCAGAGAGAGGGAGAGGTTGGGGTGCGCAGACCGAGAGAGAAGAGAGAGAGAGTTGGGTGACCAGAAAGAGAGTTGGTGATAGACTTGGGTGAGTTGTGGGTAGGGTAAGTCTAATTTTTTTTTCGAGGAAATATCAAATAGAAAATAAATATCAGTGGGTTTTTTGTGGTTGAAGGTTGTGAAAAGGTTCTATTTTTTATTTTTTACGTCATTTCATTGAAGTTAGTAATATTTATATTAATAAAAGGTAATTTTTTTTTCAGGGATTATCAAATTGAAGAAGAAGAAAGAAAATAGGGAAATAAGTAAGTACAAAAATTTATTTATTTAAGTTTTGTTATGTTTGATTTGGTGTTTCAGTTTAAAATTTTAAATTTAAGTTGAGTTTGTTTGTTGAAAAAAAATAATATGTGGAGTTTTTTGTTAAATCCCTAAAATTATATGCTTTGAGTTGTGTTTTTTTTTAAAAAATGCCCTAATTTGATTTGTATGCGAGGATATGATTTATTAATTGATGTCGTGTAGACGAATGAGTATGCTTTGTAGTTGCGCTATTAAAGCGACCACGTACATCGAATGTTTGCTTGCGATTTAATTCCTTAATTTGATGAACGAATGACGTTTGATATATATGTCATTTTTTACATCATCATTGTTAAATAAATTATGTAGGTCATGAAAAATAGGGACATCTCAATTCTCTTTTATGCGAACGGTGAAATTGTAAATAATTGATGGATCACGTATGTAACGCATTCAATATCTCATCTACGGAAACTATGGTAAGGATGACTTATCGTCACGCTATAACCATCCCCGGGTTCACGATATTTTGTCCCCGTATTCTTTGGAAGACGCGACACACTTCGACTTGATGTGGACGACGTGGTCAATCTACCATTAACTTCAAGGGTAGATATTTATTTAACATTTGAGCCAATCGACTATTTTCAAAATCGTTCGGTTCATTCGCAACTAGTAGATGAAGATGTCGGCCACGTCGACACTAGATCGATTATGGAAAGATTGCAGATGCAATCACCACATGGTGATGATGAACCCAACGACGATGATGACATTAATGACGCGACGAGGATGTGCGTCCCCGAGGATGCTTTTGCTACCGTCGATTGGGAAAACCTAAATGTTGTGGCGGATGACCCAAGGTACGAACCTCCAGGGGCGAAAAGCATGCAAGATGATGAGCGGTTGCTATGGATGAAAAGAGTTTCATGGAGGAAGCAATCGATGATGAATTTCACCAACCATTACCTGTTCAATGAAATCGATTGGGAGGTGGCTAACTCCATCTGCGACCCAACATTCTCATCAACAGATCGGAAGGGACCTCTCTAATTTTGATTTGGAATTAGGGATGTGCTTTGACAACAAAAAAGACTTACAACATGCCGTCAAAGTGTGGCATGTTAACAGACATTGTCAATATCGTGTGATGGAATCGACTTCAACTTTTTGGGCGATCAAGTGCGAAGTGCGGAAGACGGGCGCATGTGGCGTCTTCATGCTTGTTTGCAAAAGAGAACACAATTATGGGAGATCACACAATTAGATGCGCCGCACAATCGTATAAATCCCGACGTGGAACGCGTCATGCCCAACTCGATGCCAACATGCTTGCGAGAGATCCAAAACATTGTTCGGATATATCAAGCAATAACTATCAAGGCATTAATTTAAATAATTAAGGGAAAATACGGACACTAAGTAAACTACAAGCGAATGTGGGATGCCAAAAGGAAGGCAATTGCAAATGCATTTGGAGATTGGGATGAGTCATAAGCTAGATTGTCAAGCTGGTTGACTAGTAGTGAAGATTAAGAGTCCAGGGACCGCAATTGAGTGGTCACATAGACAATGGGCTTCTGATGAGATAAGGACTGAGTTTCCACAATTTTGTCGTGTGTTTTTCGCATTCGAAGCATCAATACAAGTTTTCAGGTTTTGTAGGCCTCTGCTTCAAATTGACGCGACTTTCTTATATGGCAAATATAGTGGTAAGCTAATGATTGACATATCTGTTGATGATAATGGACACATACTAACGGTAGCATTTGCTGTTGCAGAAACCGAGTCTACGGATTCGTGGGGATGGTTTTTGAGGATGTTGCGCAAAAACGTGACAGATAGAGATGATATTTGCATTATTTATGATCGTCACCCCGACATTCGGAGGCGGTCAACACACCGACCAATGGTTTTTGTCATCCGAAAGGATACCACCGTTATTGTTCATGACACTTGGTCGATAATTTCAACACTCAATTCAAAAATGAGCCCTTGAAAAACCTACTTTCTCGAGGTGGTCAACATCAAGTTCAAAAATTTAATGCGTGTATGGAGCGTTTTGCATATTTATCATCGTGAACCCCTCAATGTTTGCGATATGTCAATGTCATCCCAAAGAACTATGGACTCAATCGCACAACGGAGGCATGCGGTACGGATTGATGAATTATAATGGTGTTGGTATGTATGAAATGCAAGTTATGCTTTGCACTCAACTATATAGTTATCGAAAGTGAAGTAATATTACTTACACGAGTTTTATCGTCACTTGTAGAGTGTTTTAACGGTGTATTAAAGGGGCTTGATTCTTGCCAATAACAAAGAATGACTCGGATGATTTACTATAGATTGGTGACATACCACGATTGACGCAAATAGGAAATCAATGAAGCAATCTCCAACGGCAATCGTACCGAAATATGTCAAGGATAAACTCACACTACGAACAAGTTGCTGAGGATACATCAAGTCAATTTGATAAATCGTGACATAGGTGAGTTTGAAGTGCTTATTGGACGACATGGAGATTGCATGCATAAAGGCAACAATACACAAGTCGTTGTCCTAAAGGACCGCATGTGCGGTTGCAATAAATGGCAATCGTTTGGTTTCCATTGCTCACACGTGTTCTTTGCATGTTCTTTTATTCGAGTGAGCTACTCGCAATTTATTGAACCATACTACTGGATAGATGTGTACGCGCAATGTTACACCTTTAATTTCAAAGCCATTCCAGATGATGAAAATATTGGCCGACTTTTGCTACTGAAGATCATACCGGACCCAAGGTGCAAACGTGGTAGGAGACTAAAGGGAACGCGAAGGCAAAACGAGATGGATATTCCTAATGTTTCAAGAGCCTTGCGATGTGGCATACGTAATCAAGAATGACATAAAAGAACAACGTGTCCCAATAAAGATCGTGATCAAGTCCCTACTAGGAAGAACCGATGCAAAGATTTGTCGTGCGTAGAGGGACATAACAAAAAATTGTCCAGGCAGACCTCAATATTCCAATTATAACCAATAGTCTATTTTGTATATTGTTTGTTCATGACTTAAGTATGTATGTAATTAGATTATATTGAACTTTTTGAAGTATCCAGATAGTTTACGTCATGAAATGTTTAGGTATTCGTTATTGTTTGAACCTTTACTAATGATTTGTGGCGACCTTTCGAACAAAGACGACTAACTTTTAAAACTCCATAAATTGTAGTTTGTACACAAATGGATCCAAGTCCATCGATCCTTCATTATTACATCTCCAATCTATACACGATCCTCGCGAGCGTGGACGGGTCGAGTAAACTTTTCAAGATGAATACATCCATTGTTCATGAAAAAACGTATAATATACATATATATCACAGCTTATTTTCAATTACAAGATGTATGAAACATTGCGCGCCCGTCGACGACGGGCTGTCGTTGATCGAACGGTGATGTATCATTCTCGAATGATCCCATATCTACATTCCAGCTGGTTTTACGGGATTTCGCGCGTATCATTTTTCGATCTTGATTGAGCTTTGATTATCGCATTCTTTGATAGATGGCGCCCGAAACACATACATTTCACAAGCAATGTGTGTGACGCCCCAATACCCGAGGTCGCCACGTGGGAGGCGCCGACCAGCGGTCCCGTCGATCATTGACCCACTGGTCCCACGCGCCATCGACGCCATTTCCTACATCACGATTTCCGATATGCGTGTTAACTCCTTCGTTAAGCGCTTAGTTCAATAGTTTAATCATTAAAACAACAAATGAAGTCTTAAATTTAAAACAAGTAAAACAATTAAATTCATTTTCATATAAAACATTATTTATAAGAGCAACTCCTATTGTGGAAAACCCTGAGAAAGTACTATGTATATAGACGACAATATTAAACAAGAATATATACAAGTACAAAGATCTAATCGCCTCTCATTTCCCAAAAGTAAGCGAAATATCAAAATCGCACGTACTAGTAGGTCCTTGACCATGCAGCGATGAGATAAAGTCGTCCAAAATCTCCTTGCCCCTACTAGCAGGGTCTGCACTCGCCCATCACAAAAAGGAAGATGGGAGTACAGTTAGTAAGATTCCAACAAAGTACACCAAGCATTTATTACGAAATATAGACATACCAATAAACATGTCAAATAATCATGTGAACTAAACAGGCAACTGTGTTAAGATCATCACATGAATAAATAACACGAGATAAACAAACCGTGTACTCCTCCCGGTCACACTAAATTGTACGTCAAACCCCATGATCATTTCAGTGAATGCCCCACTTTCTTTCACCTGGTTCCCAAAATGTAACGGTCCATCCCAAGAATGAGATACCCGAAGGCCCAAACCACCGATCGGGTTTCCATACCCCCAGATCCTTTCAGTGGAAGCACCCACTTCCTTTCACCTGTTACCCGCGTACAACCTAGTGTGCCATAAGTACAACAAGAATAGCAGTATGTAACGGCCCAGCCCGGAAACAGGATACCCGCAGCCCAAACCACCAGTCGGACCCCCAACCCAAATGCGTCACGGAAATTAATAACAAAGAATAGGGAAATAGCATCCAACAACCACGAACATGAAATCAATGATAGAAAAGTAAACCCTCGATGACTTTTAGATGGAATCTTACGTACCTAAAAAGCACTCACTTGCGTCTCGATATGCACACCCGACACACTGACTATATCATCCTAAGTCCCTCAATCGCGTCGTCGACATTTGTCGATTCACGCCTCCGATCGGTCCGACAACTCCATCGCGTGCTTCACCGCGTCGTTGCCACTGCCGAGCCGACATCGCTGTCGCGCCGACGCCGACGTCGTCACTGTCGCGCCACCGCTGCCCTCGCCGGCGCTGCCAGCTCCGCCGCCGGCCACCGCCGGCCACCGCCTGCTCCGCCGCCGGCCGCCGCTGCTGCTCGTGCGCGCCGACCGCCGCTGCTCCTCATCTCCACCGCGCAGTCGCGCAGTGAGCCCCGCCGCACAGCCGCGCAGCCACCGCCACGCGCCTGCTGGTCGGCCTCCTCGCCGGTGCCGATCGGCCGCCGCTGGCCGTCGTCGTCGCGGATCCGGTCACGCCGCTGCCGACCAGCTGCTCGTCTTCGCTGCTGCGTCGACCTCTGCTCCCCGCCGACCATCGTCCTCGGCCTCGCAGGCCGCGTCGCGACCTCCTGCGCTGCGCGCAACCGCCGTCCGCGGGCCGGTGTCGCCGCGCCACTGCGCCGCGCCGATCTGTCCGCCACCTCTGTCCACGCCGATCGCCGCGCTGCCGGCTGCTGAGACGCGCCGCCGCTGGTCGCTGGAGCGCTCCGCCGTCCGCCGTCTCCGCCCACCGCGCCGCAGCTGGGCTGCTCCGATCTCGCCGATCCGCCACCTCTCGGCCGTCCCTCTCGCCTGCTCTCCCTCTCTCCGCTCCTCACGATCTCTCTCTCTCTCCTCTCTCTTCTTCAATCTCTCTGGTTTTTCCTCTCTATCTCTCTTACTTTCCTTTCTTTTCTTTTTCTTTTCTTTTCTCCCTCTCTTGTGATATATATATATATATATTAATATATATTTACATTTTCTACTTTTGATTTTCAAATCAAAAGTGTCTTCGAAAATCGAGCAATGCGCATCTCGAGGCACCAACTCGCCTCATTTCTAAAATTTCGATACTCACGCTACACGAATCACGAGGCGTATCCAATGTACATATTAAAACCACATAACACGACTATCTCTGCCTCACGCGTGGCACGCGACTCGAGACGCGTCCCCATTCGTGTTTCGCTCCCCGAATTTCTTGCGTATACCAACTCGTAAAACAAATTTCTCAACATTTTGCATTATAATCTCAAATCGGATATTACATATTTCCTGAGTCTCCACCCAATATTTGGACATACGCATTCCAAAGAAGTGGGGCCCACATACGACCCTAAAATGACACGTGACACGAGTCGAATTTTCGGCGTTACAATGGGGAGTGCACTATTACACTCTATGACGTATAGGTGCAGCTCGGCTTACCTATCGAAGGTATGTCCGTGACGGAACCACCGATACGTACTATGTTTGAGGTGTGTGAGAGAGCTACTTGGTCGAGTTCCTCGTTGGAGATGACCTTCATGGAAATAAACTTAAAGTCGAATGGCTTGAACGTAACGTACCACCTATTCATGACGACAGCGATGAGAGTCCTGTGCGACGGTATGTTCGATCGTACATTCTCCAACTAATCTGGTTGTTGTCCGGTATTCGCCGATAAGTCAAATCGATATGTACATTTGATGTTTCTACCGTTGCTCGAGGATTTTGACATAGTTGGGGAGTGCCTGTTTGGCTTTTTTATACGAGAGTTATGACGCGGATCTCGCGCGGTGCACATGAGGTTGCGGGGCATCAATTCTTGTACAACCGTGGGCATGTAATAGATTTTCATTCATAGCACAAAGTGCAAATGGGTATTCCTGTAGTTCAACCTCGAACAATGGATGGAGAAGAGATGCTTAATAACGTCTATTTGGGACACAGGTGATACAAATGTTATACCGAAATTTCTATAATATTAAATACATTTTCATTTTACTAATTTATAGTTTTCTATACGAATGGATCGATGCATTTTCTAAGTTACTCAAAGTGCGACACACGTTTTATCGCCTACCGTGATGCACTCGATTCGCGTAAATGCGGATGACGTGGTGTGGCAACCTTATGTTGAAGTCATCGGGTCTCTTCCCAATATCAGTATCGACGGTCACGGTAGTTGGCTATCGACGTGTCCCATAATTTATTTTCACATTGTCGAGTGACATCGACCGAAAGAGTTTTGAGACAATTCGAATGATACACGCCGCGCCACCAAATCGTTATTACGACACCCGATCGCACCGCATCGAGATGCGAGGACACGTTCAAGAAAATTGAGCGCTTTTCACGCAAACTATATACGAGATGTGGGAAAATCGTGGTGACAAAGATAGTCCCAAATAACAAGAAGAAGGACACGGTCCAACAAGACTACATGACGTGGTATCGATCACACTAGAAGATTCATTGGACATGACGGGGCTTTACGTGACTATTCGGTAACCTTTACAATATTATTCTTCTTTCCTCACGATTTACATCATAAATTGTGTGTACTAACCTCCCGTTTTTATATCGGTGTAACTTGGTGCGTCGATCGCAAAATGAGTGTTCATTGAGGATGGGTACGAGCAAGGTCTTGTCATGCACAAGGCTGATGAAGACATCAAAATCTTAGATGAAGATGAAAGATAAAGGTCTACTATATGGAATAGTGGAATTGATGTCGAACAGTGCCATAGATGAGGAGAATGAAGATGAAGATGAAGAAGATGATCGTGGCGAATCAAATAGAGATGTGAGAAGAAGAAAAACACAAACACAGATCGTAGGTGGGGAGCACTAGACGTCCTCGTCCACCACGTCCTTCTCGTCGGACGAGATCGCCATCGAGAGCGTAAGACGTTCTCCTACACCAAGTTCATCTCGTCTCGAGAGCTAGAACAACAGAGATCGTTGGTGACAGATAGCCAACGCTCATCCATCCCAATGCAACCAAAACCTCAAATGTTTGTACCTAGCGCCCCGATCATGAATCTTCCTCCTTACCATGTTGATCCTTATGCACTCGGGCCGTCCTTTTCATATATGGACCATGGAATGCCTAGACATCCAATGTATCATTCATTGCCTCAACACATGCCGAGCTCATTTACTCCACCATGTTATAATATGTCATATAGTGGAGATGGCTCATTCATGAACATGTTAAGCATGCCGCCGCCGCCTCATGTTCCTCTCGGCCAACCACATACAGAAACCAGCTTTTTTTGGGACGGTTCAACCTCCTATTTTTTTGGAGCATTAGTACCGAGGTGAGTCGAGTGAAGCACCGGAGGAAGAACATCAATCGACTCAACGACATTCAATGCAAGATCGCAACCTCGACAAACTCAACCGGATGTAGAAACACAACGTCCAACTCGACGTATAGTACGTCCGGTTTGCATCACAGAGCAACAACGTCAACGTAACCGTCGATAGACTGTATGATAAGTTTTTTTCTATGGAATGAAATTATACTTTCAAAACTTCTTTATTGCTTTAATTTTAAATTCTAAACAAATATATAACGTGGTTTTGGCATTTACGCTTTTTCATCTACAAATTTATTCTTATGATCACGATTGTGTTGCATGGTTTATAATATATATGCATGGGTCGCCCTTGTGATACGTGCATGGATTGTCAACCTTGAGATACGTTCGTGTTGTTTGCATGGCTTGCCCACCGCCGATAAGTGTGTGTCATTTGCATGGGTTGTCCCCTCGAGATACGTGCGTAATGTTTGCATGGATTATCAACTTCGACATACGTGCATGTTGTTGGCAAGGGTTGTCCATTGCCGAGATACGTGTGTGTCGTTTGCATGAGTTGGCCCTCAAGATACGTGCGTAACGTTTGCATAAATTGCACGAGGTTGCATGGGTCGGCCACCTCGACATACGCGCATCGTTTGCATGACTTCTCTCGCCGCGAGATACATACGTGGCGTTTGCATGAGTTGTCCACGTCCATATACATGCGTGTCCTTTACATCGCTTATCTACCTCGAGATACGTGCGTGATGCGGGTTGTCCATCTCGAGATACGTACTTGATGCGGCTTGTCCATCTCGATACGTACATGACGTTTGCATGGGTTCACCGCTTCGAGTTGAACAAAGTACTCCTTTTGGAGTAAAATAGAGATTGTGTATCTTGTATAGATGACTCATTTTCAAAAGTTGTCATTCATTTTGTATAGATGACTTCTTTTCAAAATGAGTCATTCACTCTCCTCATCAACACACATTGCCACATGGAGCCACATCATCACCAATGACATACCTTAGTTTTGTAAATTAAAAGTAGCCAACCTTATTTTTGGAATAAAAATTATTCTCACCTTAGTTTTTGAAAAACCCCTTGTCTAGACTGTGAATGGGGTAGTGGAGTATGGGATAGTCAGGCGGTTGGGATGGTCTGATGTATTAGATATGATTGTGAATGCATGAAAGGAGGTGATGGAGTTGGTGTTGTTGAGGCGACGTAGTTGGGATAGAGTACTGGGTAATGGAAGGTTGCGGTCCCCCTTAAATGTGATAAGGTCTCCGTCATGGTGGAATCACATTTGAGGGATTGCATAATCGGATAGGAATGGACCAATGGATTTAAGCTAGTTAAACCCTAGGACAACATCAGCACCTTGGATCGATCTCACATAGAAGTCGACTAGGAAGGTGTGTGATTGTATTGTGATGGGGGCGTTTGGGCAGTGGCCGCAACATGGTATAAAAGCCCTATTACTGACCATGACTGAGAACTCAGGAATATGGGTGATGGGTAGGTGTAGATAGGAAGTCAGGAGGGGCTGAATGATATTATACGTAATCGGAGGCTCAAAATGGTTTTCTTATGTTGCGTTTGGGCATCAAGCATGGACCGTCCGTTAGGCCCAATCAACTTAATCGTATCAATTTCACAACATGCATGTCACAATTTGAAAGATTTTTTTTTTTTTTTTTTTGAAAAAAGAATCTGGGACGTTTTTCAAAGTATTTGTCAGACTAAGAAATCAATAGACCATATACTACTTTTTTCTTTCATTTATAACTATATATGTGTGTGTGTACATATAAAGGTAAAAATCAGAATTGAAAGAAAATTTGAAAGTGATTGATTAAAAATTTAAAACTGATCAAAAGAGCTACATATATTTATGTACCCTTAAGTTTTTTTTGGACCCACACAAGGAAAGGTCATCTATGAAACAAAGTAATGTCCAAGCTAGCTTTGTGTGTATGTCCCCTTCCCACACGTGTGCAAGGGACACCCAAAACTTTTCTCCTACACTCCACTATGGCCACTTTTGTTTTTAAGTTGGATTTGAACTCAATTGAGCTAGGGACCTCTCTCTTCTTCTTTTGACCCTAACTGGCATTCTTCTTTTCAGCCTCACTGTAGGAAAGTTGACAATGCAGTCCTCCTCAGCCACCCATCTGTGACATGTATATGGTTTCATATGTGATATTACATATAAATTAATCAAAATAAGAAATGATCACTAAAAAGATAAGTATTTTTGTTTATATAAACTAATTAAGTTCCAACATGCAGACATAATCATGGAAAGCCACTTTTTTGGAAACTGAAATCACAGCATTAGCCAAGATCTGATGAACAGCATAACTTAAATGAATGTATTTTTGTACTTTTTTCAGCTAATGTGTTTTTATACTTGTGTGTGTACAGATTTGTAGATATAATTGTGGTCCTATAGTTATGATGTTTTAATTTGGATCATCTATATTAGGGGTGGGCAATGGTTTCTACAAAATCACCCAAACCGTCCACACCGCTTAGGCTTTTGGTTTTTTAAAACTAACGGTTTGAGGCGGTTTAAAAAACTTGAAATTGATGGTGATTTTCATTTATAGTAAACCGCAGTTCACCAAACTGCAAAACACTACTCCTAAACTTGAAATGGGATAAAATATAGTTAAAGCTTTTTCATTTTGTTTTAATTTTTGAAATGAACTTAAACTCATAATTTTGATTGACTTGTGTGTGTTTCATTGTGGTTTTGGTGAATGGTTTGTTGATTGACATGTACGAACTTGTATGAAATGTGTGACATTTTTCTTTTTGAAAATATATATGTGCAGGGAAACCGCAAAACCAGACCAATCAAACCGCGATTGGTTTGGTTATGGTTTTGAGGGTTCGCGGTTTGGTAGTGATTTGCATAACGGCCAAACCGTCTACCTTCGATTTGGTGGCAGTTTTCACCATCAAACCATTGTTTGTCCACCCCTAATCTGTAAGGTCACATTGATATAAAATTGGTTAGACATACATGCATGGATCAGACAAGTAGACATATATGTATCTAGATGCAGTTACTTTTCCACCTTTTACATTTTAATGTTTCCATTGCTAAAAAATAGTGACTTAGTTTCTTTCCTCCAATTTTTTTTTTGATAATCACGGGTAAGGGTGTCAATTTTTCGGGTCCGGACGAGTCCGAGTCTGGACAACCCTTGATATAAACAAGCATTTGCATTGTCCAAAACCGACTCGGTTTTAAATTCGGATAAGTGTGCTTTGCCCAGACTCGGTTTACTCTAAATCCGGGCTGTTCAAATGTCCACCTTTGTTGAATTTTTTAAAATTCTATTTTATGTTTAAAAGTTTTTTTAATTGAAAATATCATTGTAAATTCCTCGTAATATAATATTTTTTGACATAATTTTAAAAAGTAATGTCCAAGTTGTATATACTCTTGTAAATTACAAGACATAATAAAGTTTTTTTAGCAAAAGACAAAACGCATAATGTTGTCTTGAGAAATTTAGCTAAGTCTCGAAACTAAAATAGTATATTTCTATATAATCTATATATGTACTTGTTTAAAAAAAAACTATAAATATAGTTTTCTTATTTCTATAATTGTTTTTGTGAATAATCATATAATGTATAGAAGCATATTTTCAAAAAAGGAACATCTTTTGAAATCCGGGCCGGGTCCGAGCTTATAGGGTCTTGTCCAGACCCGACTCGAATTTTAATTCGGACATCAAAGCCTTGCCCAGACCCGACCCAAATTTATAAAATTATTTTCCAAACTTTTTTCTTGCGGCGCGGACAAAACCGCGCGAGCCGGCGACCCGGACAAAAAATTGACACCCCTAATCACGGGTGTCCGAAGCTTTTAATTTCAACCCCTCCTTATTTTAGTTCGACTAATCCTATAGGAGTTAGTCTTCTTCAACTTTTTAAACATTGGGTGCTTAGTCATGTCAAAACCATGTCAGATCCATAAATTAGTTTAGTGGATTGATATCTAAGTTGTCCTAGAGTTGATCTGAGTTCGAGTCTTGTGGATCAAGTAGCAGATATTGTGGTGGTTTGAATGATAAAGAAAGCGTATATGCTGACCCATATAAAAAAGGGAGCGAACTTATTGCTAAACAGACCCCACTTTTTTAAAATATTAATTCATGTGTGAAATGACCCACTGCCCCTACGTATAAAAAGGTTTTTGCTTACCAATACCCTGCTCATCCCACTCACCCATACCCTAGTCACCCCTATCTCGAATCAAACTCTCACCTTCTACTTAAATCTGACAAAATTCGAGTGAAACCACATCGATTCAAAGTCATTGGTGCATTTCCCACCTATTTTCGTATTGATATCTGGATTTTCTTGGGGTTTTTTACCTTAAGAGTTGGTAGTGTTTGTGGCTTTGTACGTTGTTCGGTTTATGGCTTCGATTTGGAGCTTGAATCTCGCATTTTTGGTACAAAATATCGATGGAATTGAGAATATCTAGTGATTCTGAGCAAAACCTACTTATCTTTTGGTCATTTTCATGTATTTTTCGAGTTTTTGAAAAAGAAACTTTGTTCATTCTTCTCGCCCGTGGGTTTCGAACGCACAGGGTCAAGATTTTAAAAAAGGTCGTCGATACCTCTAAAGAGGTCTCCATTAAACAGGGCCGAGACTGCTTAGGAGGTCTCGGTCACACAAGTTCGAAACCTCTTTAAAGGTTTCAGTCGGCTCCCACTGGGATCGAAACCAAGACTGAGACCTCCTTGTGTGACTGAAACCCGTAGACGACACTTTCTCACTTCTAGGGCACTAACGATACTAGATCTGACTTTGTTTGAAGAAAAAAACTCTCACGCCACTTCTGACATAGTAAAAGTGCTTTGCAATGCCAAAAAAACCTGAAAAACAGAGAGGACTGTGGGGCCATGGGATTAGGGTCATGGGTAAGCAAGGGTATTTCTGGAATTGTATGAAAAAAGTGGGGTAAGTTTAGCAAAATCGGGGTATGCTTGAGTAATGTGGTCCGTTCAACAAGAAGTGGGGTTCGTTTAGCTTCTCTTAAAAAAAAGCCTAAATGTTAGGAAAAAAAATTATATATTTCTAAGGTTCTTGTTGTATTTAGGATAGAGTAATTAAATGGCTCTTAGCTTTATATATGTCCTTTAATTTGTTTCTTTGGTTGGGGGCACCAAAGTGAGAGCAAAATCAATTGATTAAGGATGACATTCACTTCAAAATTACAAAACAAAACTTTTTTTTTTTTTTGTGAAACCTAACAAAACTTATGGTATATTACTATTCCTTTGTTACTTTGTTACTTTCTTAATTGGGTACTCTAAAAGACGGAGCCGCCTCTTTTTTTTTTTTCTCCAAAATCTTAAAATTCTTTTTGATTTTTGTTCTTGAATCATCGTTGATCCTTCTCTTCGATCGGTGGTGGTTTCAATCAAATCCCTTTTGCATTTTGTTCATACAATAACCAATAGATGTAATCAGATTTGTGGAGATTGGTTCATCCTTATTGTGATCCATCTTCATCAATGATGTTGTGTGGATTTGTGAGGCGATGGATTGATTTGTCTTTAGTGTTATTTTATAGTTAATTTTCTTCCTTATTTAGAAGTCTTTGATTTGTCTTCTCTGGGGAAGTTTTAGGTTTTCTTCTTTGTTGTGAAGTTTTGTTATTCGTTTTGTGGTTCTAGTAGTTTTGTGTATTGTCATGAGTTTCAACGTTGTAGAGAGCAGTATCTGATTGTCAAATTATTTCAATTTCGCATTTACAACTAAATTAATGGAAGTATGTTTGAGCTAATAGGATTAGCGTATTAATGTACTTTATTCTATATCTGATCCTGTAATGAGCCATAAAGATTAATGAAATTTCTCTTCAAAAATTTTGTTGGGGTGCTCTTTTTTTCAAAATAAAGTAAGAATATTAATATCTTCCCGTTGGTGAAATTTTTTTTGTAGGTAGCTACTTTCCCCTGCAATTTTTTCATGTTTCACATAACATATTGTTTCAAATAAAGTTGATTAGAGAGAGATTACTGATTGTTTCTTCTATTTTTTATTCTAATCTCAAGAAAGTAATCACATAAAGACGATTAAATATGCCTCTCTTATACAAACCTGAATTGAGTGACAAAGTGATGGAGGAAAATGGTAGTTTCCAACCTGGCTAAGTCAAGCCCAGGACACAACCTCTGCCCACCTCCAAATGGAGTGAAGTTGCTGCCCATCTCCTTCTCCTGCTCCAATAATTAATTCAAAGTTAATTTTAAATTAATTAGGATCGACTACATAAATCATATATTTTCACTCAGCGTAACTAAGATATCGCACTATTCAAATGTTCTTACTTGCCATCTCCAAGGGCAGAATTGATACGGCCACTCGTAAAGATTGTCGTCCAAATGAACAGATCTAAAATATGTGAAAACACACCACCCCTTTGGGATTAAGTACCCTTTTATCTCCACATCCCTCATGGCCTTGCGCATCACCCCTATAATAATGTTCCCCATCCTTAATGTCTCACTTATTACCTGTGAAGAATTGACATAATTAGTAATGAACACATGATATATACTTGTGGCCTATAATTACAGTAAGTGCATCATTATTTAAATTTCTTGTAAATTGTTATCTACATAAGCTAATTGTTTTTTCTAGTTGTGCTCCTTACCAAAAATTTTAGGCCAACACAACCTCAACTAATTCTGATCGATTTTTATATGATTTGTACTTAAAACCTTTAATCAAAAGTCATTGAGTACTATGACTCTTATCTGTTGGAACGTGTGGATCAAAATATAGTCCAACATTGGTTAAGTGTGACTTATTAAAGAAGTATTTTTTTAGCAATAATAAAGAAGTATTTAAGTGGTTATCTCTCCCCAAATAGTACCAAGGTCTTTTGAAGTAAAACCTCGCGAACCCACGGATAAAGGCGCGGGCGGCCCCAACACTATCCCTTGATCAGCTTAATTTATTGGATCCACTAGTTCAATATCTTAATTAATATAATCATGAGTTAGGCATAAAGAACTTACATTTTGTGTAAAAGATAAAGACATGTAATCACTCCAGCTCAAAGGTTCTCCAAGTACAGCCTTTTGTCTCTTCAAGTTCATGTTCTCCTCCTGAAGTACATCAGTTTCCCAAACTAATTAGCTCTAGTAATTAACAAGGTTATGGGCTTAATTAATCACCCATATATGAAGTTGTCCACAAAAAAAAAAAAAAAAAAAAAAAAAAAGAAACAAAGCTTGAGTTACCATCAATTGGTGAAGAGCTCTAGGACAATCACTTAGATACTTCACTGCAAGAGTCATTAGAACAGGAACTGAATCCTCTCCCGGAATCATCAAATCGATCATGTTGTCCGAGATTAAATCGACGGTCAGTTGCTCACTTGCATCATTGAGTAACACATCAATTACATCCTTTGGAGACCCTGCCCTGCTACTTTCACTGCTTTTGTTCATTCTTACTTGAATAACTTTTTGTACAAACCTCACCATTCTTTTCCTTGCCTATATAAGTATGTATAGTTACAAGGAGCATAAAAACTTTAACACAATTAATTAAGGACTAAAGTAATATAAGTTGATCAATTAGATTCCTGGGCCTATGCAGCATAATGAAATTGATTAACTTGCCTGCAATGATCTATAAAGTTGAGTGCCAGGCATGTTTATAGGCATCGACATGAGACCCGCGATAAATTGTTGAAAATCTTGTTTTAAGGATTGCATTTCCCTTCCTGGATCCAAGCTTATCAATGCCTTTACTAGTACATGAAATGCAATCTGTTCAAACCAATCAAATTAAAGAGAGTAATTAATTAGCTACCATAGTAATCATAGTGTGATGAACTCTCAATTAAGCAACATAATTAATCCACCTAGATAATTAATTAACATCATATGGTCCTTGCTAATACAAATAGAAAGATAAAAATAAAAAATAAAAAAATTAGAGATAGAGAGCTAACACTTTTGGTTTCATCTTGAATGTATATGAGCTGATCATCTCTCCAAAGTGTCATTGATTCTTGAACATATTTTTGCATGTCCAGAGTGATCTGAGCCTTTAAATGAGAGGACTTGAAGAAGGATCCAATGAGACCATGGACTCTCCTTTGAAGGTTTCCATTGATGAGCAAAATCGAAGACTTTCCCATCAACTCGGTGAGCGATCGAGGGTAGGAAGGAATGAAGTTCTTCGAATCGCTTTGAAGAACAACCCGGCTAACCTCCGCATCGGTTGATACTATCGTCGAATGCCCAAAAATATGTGACTTGAAAACCTCCCCATACCTATACAAATCAATATATATATGTGTACTCTTAAGAATCTCTATAATCTTCAATGCATATGCATATTGCACTACTAGAGAAAAAAAAAAAAAAAAAAGGTACTATGACACACTTACATGCGTCGACGCTTGTCCATAAAGCTTTCCGGACGATCAGAATAAGCGCAAGAAATGAACTCCATGGTTTCTCCGATGAAGGGCCATCCCGAAGTACCAAGAGGAAGACTAATCGGCGGGTTTGTCGTCGTGTTTCTCGATGGTGAACTCCCATGTCTTCTCTTCCAATATTTCCTTAGAAGAACTAATGTAGACAGTAAGAGAATTACTGTTGCCAAAGTAGTTGTAGTAGTGCTACAACTAAACTGAATGGACAAATTGTCCATTTTGGACAATTTTTTTTCCTTCACTAACTAGCCAAACTAGTACTGACACAACTAATATATACATGTGTCTTGATCCACTATTTTTTTTTTTTTTTTTTTTTTTATGTAACAAACCAACAACTTGACTCCAACATGAGTCGAACTCATATTGTAGTCATGCTCAAAATGATGAAGAAGTCGGCGTTGACGACGACTATAACACTGTACATTTGAATGTTTTATGTGCACGCGTGGTCTTGATTAATCAATTACTAATCTTGATTGATCTGATTAATAGTCTATAGACTATATGAGTAGAACAGGGGGACTGCCGGCCTATACGTTCTATGATTTAAAGTTGTAAAACTTAGAGGGACCACACGGTCTAATACGTTGACCTAGTTAATTAGAGTGCATCAATTAGTTGATCAACTCACGTAATTGAAATCATTAATTAGTGTAATCATCATTAGGGGCTCATTCATGTCCACGATTACAAAATTTTAGCACGTCCCAATTGAATTGGCGCTATTGTGGTAAAATTACCGAGATGTGCTTGACGACGGATATGTCATGGGATCGAATCTTATTCCCGTCATTCAACTCCAAATATTTTGATTTCTCCAGAGACATAGCATTGAGGCGTACTTGACCTTTGTAGAAATAGTTGAGCTTAAAAAGGCTCAGACACCCATGATTATCCAATTAAAAATAAAATAAAATCAAGCACTTCACTCCTTGTGAACCATCAGGGGATCCACCTCAAATTACACAAAAAAAAAGAATCAAAGGCATATATACACTATACTTAATAAATACGAATAATCAATCTTTCAACCGTCACTTAAATTTATTATTCTTCCCTTAATTAAGGGCATCTCCATTATTAAATCCAAATAGTAGTTATATTGTAAAAATAAAAATAAAAAACAGAAGTAAAATAAAGTAGTTTATTTTTGGAATATGAAAAATAAATTATTAGATTAATTAATAATATGAATCAGTTCATGTAGCAAAACTTAGGTTAATTGTTAGTGGCCCATTACCTAACTTGCTACTTGCTAACTAGACAGATAAGAGCATCTCCAATGGTAACATGGATTTAGACCATGGATTGGTCAACATCATGGATATGGAGAGGATGTCTATCATATGTGGCACTAGATAAACATTCACCTCTTAAAATGATATCCAATGATAATGTGGTTTTAGACCATAGATTGATGAGTTGACACTTATTTTCAATTTTCATAACATTAATAAAGGCTTAAAAAAATAAAAACTTTAAAATAATTAATAATGTTGACGGGCTAGCCTACCACAATGTCTAGAAGTAGATATTGTAGTAGACACCCTCCACTTTGATATATTTCATGTCACATACGATGGACATTATGAATCTATAGTCCCATTTGAGAGCATTTTTTGGGTTGGATGTGGATTGTATCCTAGGTGGATTCATTTCCACCACAATCCATAGTCATATTGGAGATCGATGCTCTAAGTACATAGCTAGGTTATTTTATTGTTTGAGTTAAATCGACTGAGTCAACTCAACTAGTTACCGACACATTAAAAATATGATCATTGTATATATACGGATTATTAGATTCTAATTAATTATCTAGCATGGAAAGTGAAATATTGTTTAATTTTACTGTTAATCTAAGATTTGGTGTGGCACTTTCTTTTCATTCGGGAGGGCAAAAAGGAGGCCTTCCTTGTTGAGGAATTTGATAGGGTTTGCAAACATACCAAGTAATATATTTGTACTCTTTTCACCTTTTTTGTGTAGTTAAAGTTACTTACATACAGTTGATCACCGACCTAACCGATCATAATAGACTTATATATATATATATATATATATATATATATATATATAGCAATATAGACCCATATATGGCTAGGCGTCATAGCGAATTTATAGAACCTAAGTGATTTAGTAGGCCCTAACTAATTAATTAAGTAGATTCATGACAAGGGTGCATTGCGGATTTAGGGGGAAGGGGGTGAAAGGTTTATTGTAGATCGTGGTGAGATAGACTTATCACATATCTCATTACAGAACTTACATAACTACTATCATCCTGATGGATTGATGGCGATTTATATGAAATAATCTTCCTCTCTCCTCTAGTCCCGCGATTGAGTTGTTTCGTTTTATAGAGAGAAAATCGTGTGACCCCCTATAGTACCTCTACGGTCGACACATGATCCTTATATAATTTTGTCATTCCTGCCCTCTCCATAGTCGACACACGCTCCCTATGTTAAAGTTTGCCCCCTTAACAAGATTTTTTGGTTCTGCCACTGCAAGGTTTGTATAAATAAAGTGATTATTTGTGTCATTAACACAAATTAATTCATGTGAGAAAAAAGCAGGGTGGCCCTAGTAGTATGATTGTCTAGAGGCACAATATATATTTGTTTTCCAATGGCAAGCTGACTCTGGTGCACACATGTGAGATTCATCAACTACAATACCGCGCCCTCATCATTATATTACGCAACTTTTGGCTTTTGTCCCCCTTTCTCTAAATTGTTTACTGGTTATATTTTGCAATAGAATATAAGTATATCAGCTCCACTATTTTTAAAGGTTTCTTTTATTTGGAATGAAACGAGACTTTATTCATATTGAAAACAATGTCATATATTATTTTAGATAAGGTAAACAATGTACAGATAGTACATAAATCATAAAAACCCTCACATTTACAAAGTAGGGAGAAAATCTTTGTTTCTATGATTGAGTAAAGGAAAATGTTTCAAAGATCTTATTTTGGGCACTGACTTTGGACACTAATCCAGTTTGGTGCCGTGCGATGCACATCATGACGCACGCGCAACAGGTTCCTTGAATAAAACTCCATCCCATTGAAATCGAAAAAATGTAAAATTGTGCGTAAACACCAACAAAACTACTTTAATATCACACCAAGGAGAAACACAAGTTGTCGTTGTAGTAAACATGCCCCTTATATAATTGTTTGCATCTTTTGAAAAATATCTCTAATCTTTTTATTTTAGTACTAAACTTTATTGTATATGGTGCCACACAAATAATCTTTTTTTTTTTCCATATATCTGGATACAACATACACCATATATGATATGATTTACCGCTAATAACAAGGTTAAATGTTATCAATTGGATGTCAAATGTGTGCGTTTAGATGGCAAAAAACAAAAACAAAAACAAAAAAACAAAATTGTATGCAGCACCATATAATTAATAAGATTATGTGTAAAAATAAATATTATTATTAGCCAAAAAAACGTACATATAGTTTTTACCTCTATCAAGTCTAAATGATGATGATGATGATGATAATAATAATAATAATAATAATAATAATAATAATAATAATAAATATTATTATTATTATTATTATTTTTTTATTAAATACAAAAATAATTCATAAATGATGACACAATCCAGACCAGCCCCTAATAAACTCTGGATCAGATCATCACTTAGCTTGCTATTTTATGTGAAGCCCTACATGCATGTGGTTTCATCGCTTTAATTGGAGAAAGAAAATGAGAAAACAACATGACCATGCCTCTCTCACACTTATTTTAAGCACAAACCGTGCATCTTTTTGCATTCTTTTTAGGCTATCTTTTGACTGTTGCCTTGCAATATTCAAAGCACACAAGAATATCTACCAAAAAAAAAAAAACACACACACACACACACACAAGAATCATATACGTACATGCACCGATCGATCTTCATTTTAATTTGCTATTTTTCAACGCAAAACATTCCCACCATCTGTCTCAATTATTATTATATATCTATACATGCACCTAAGTAATATATAACCTAGCTAGCTAATATTATATATATATATTGCTTATTGGTGTATAGAACATTAGCTAGTTCCAAGTTCACATATGCTGTAGATCCTCCCCATACCAATCTTATCTTATATTTAATTAGAGAATGTACACACTGCTCCATGTTGATCTGTCGATCTATACATGCACCTAATTAACCAAGCTAGCTAATAAATAATTATTGGTGTGTAGAACATGGATTGAGGATCTCTCTTTTTTATGTCAAGGGATTGAGAGGATTTTTTTTTTTTTTTTTTTTGGGTCAAAGTCTCATAGAGATTGTATTGATGTGTTCTTAGTCCAATCGGACAAGCATCTATTACAAATAGAACTTAAAACAGGACAACACCTCAATAATTGAATGGGATCTTGATCTCTCTCTCTCTCTATATATATATATATATATATATATATATATATATATTCATTCTTTGGTGCATAAATATCAAAGAGCTAAGAATGCATATGTTGGCTTTGATAACCATAAATTGAATACAAAAAAATTAAGCTAGACTAAAATCTAAAATTTTTAAAGCTACGCAACAAAGCGTTTAATTATCACCTATTAGCCTTTAGCTTTTAAATTCCATGAAAATACATAACATTGAAGACAAGAAATGAAGGAGAAACGAAAGAATGAGAAATCTCCAAATGTTTCCCTCTAAAACCATATCCGTACATAGATGGTATTCCTATATGTATAGAGGATCAGATTACATGAACACCGTTGATCATACACTTATACATGTGTCGGCATCCTACGAGTTCTAACATAACAAACTCTCACTTACAGTTATAACAACTCTCAAGTACTGTTAAACATGTCAAGACTCACTAATGGTTCTTTCCCACATCCCCCCTCAAACGATGGGGCAAGGGAACGACACCGAGTTTATTGCGTAAATATAAGAATCTTGAGGAATATAAAGCCTTAGTGAATCCATCTGCAATTTGATCATGAGAAGGAGCATGTTGTATAGCTAAGAACCACTGAGGACTTTGTCTCGAACATAATGAATGTCAAGTTCAATATGTTTAGTCCTAGAATGATAGACGGGATTATGAGCTAATGCTGAAGCACTCAAGTTGTCACACCATATCACAGGTTTTGCGAGTTAAAGGAAATCGAATTTCAGATAGAAGAGACTGTAACCAAGCAAGTTGAGCTGTGACATGAGCTAAAGCCCTGTATTCGGATTCAGTCCTGGATCGTGCAACCACCAACTGTTTCTTCGATTACCAAGAGATGAGATTAGAGCCAAAGAAAATTGTGTATCCAACAACATATATCTTATCATCAGGAGAGGCTGCCTAGTCAGCATCTGAATAGCTGAGAGAACAAGTTGAGAACCAAGTTTGAAACAAATACCAAGATGATCAGTGCCCTTCAAATATCTCGAAACTTGCTTCAATGCTTCCCAGTGAAGAATAGATGGGGATTGCTAATATTGGCTTAACCTATTGACGATGAAGGCCACATCTGGTCTTGTATTCACAACATATTGAAGGCATTCAAGTAGACTTCTGTATACATAAGTATCAAGAAAGGGTGTACTAGTGCCTGAATAAAGTTGTTTCCTAATTACAGTTGGAGTATTAGCAATTTTACATTTTACATGCCAGCTTTTTGTAACAGATATTGAATGTATCTTGTTTGGGTAAGGTACAATCCTGTACTATCTCGATGAGCCTCAAAACCCAAGAACGAGTTCAAATCACCAATATCCTTTAAGGCAAAAGTTTGATGTAATCTTTTAATGAAGTGTTGAATAGCTCATGATCGTGTTCCCAGATGATGATAATGTCATCAACATAGACTAGGAAATAAAGTAAAGGACCTTGATTGCTGGAAATGAATAGAGATTGTTCTGCCCTTGAATTATAGAAACCCCAATTGACCAAGGTATGTTTGAGTTTATCAAACCAAGCCCTGGGTGCTTGCCTCAGATCATACAGTGCCTTATGTAATCGACATATATGTTTTGGATTATTACCATTCACAAAACCTTCAGGTTGATTAGTGTAGAATTCATCCATGAGATTACCATTCAAGAATGCATTATTGATATCAATTTGGCGAAGAGACCATCCATAAGTGACAACAATGGATAAATAACTCTGATGGTAGAGGCTTTAACCACAGGACTATAAGTTTCGTCAAAGTCCACTCCAGGAACTTGTTTGAAACTTTTTACCACCAATCGAGCCTTGTATCAGTTACCTGTACCATCAGAGTTTGTCTTTATTGTAAAGATCTACTTGTTCCCAACAATATTATTTGATTAGGTGGAACTAAAGACCAAATACCATTCTTCATTAAGGCAGAGTATTTAGTTTGCATAACAGCATGTCAGTGAGGAATTTGTAGGGCCTCCTTAGTTGATTTAGGAATCAGGAAAGGAGAAGCTTAAACATGAAACACTTTAGCTTTAGATATCCAAGATTTTTCCCTTGTGACCATAGGATGATGATTAGTTGGAACTGGGATTTGTGCTTTGAAGGAGTAGAATAAGAAGTTTCGAAGTGGATGGAGGAGGAGGATGAGGAGGAGGAGGAGGAGGAGGAGGAGGATCTTCATCACATAGGAAGATTAAGAGAAGTAGAAGGTGTTTGTAGATCGGTAGATTGATGTGATGAAGAACCAAGTTCAACAAACTCATGGCCTTACACATTCCCAGATAAATGAATGACTGAAAATGGTGTTGAAGTATGTGAAGGTGGTTGAGGTGGTTGTTTAGTGAACAAGCTTTTGTAAGGAAACTTTTTCATTAAGAATGACATGTCTTGATATGTAAGTCCTCCATGAAGCGAGACAAATACTTATAACCTCGATGTTCGATCTATAGCCAAGGAAAATACAATTCTCTTATCGAAACTGATACTTGTTACTGTTGTAAGGTCTCGTGTAAGGAAAACAAGCACAACCAAACACTCGAAGAATGGAATAATTTGAACTGATCTTGTATAGTTTTCATATGGAGAAGACCAAAGTACTCTTATTGGAAGACGATTAATCGAAAGACAGTAAGTAAGACAAGCATCCTACCAAAATGATAACACTTGTCTCAACCACATGGCGATGTTTTCTTTCACTCGACCATGTCGTTCATGAATGTGTGGACAAGGGTGTTGCAACCGAATACTAAACTGCTCCAAAATTGATTTAAAACTTTTGTATTCCCTCCCTAGTGTGATTGAGTTCTTTTGATTTTGGTGGAGAATAAGTTTTCCACTAAACTTTTGAATTTAACAAAAGTTTGCAAAGCATTAGACTTATATTTCATAGGAAAGATCCATGTAAACTTTGTACAATCATCTAAAACACATATATAGTAATTGAAACCCTCATTGGAGGTTACAGGAGCTGGTCCCCAGATATCTATATGAATCAACCCTAACATGCACTTTATTGCTACATTTGTTATTCACTCTAAATGGCAAAGCATGATGTTTACCAAGAGGACATGTAGAACAAATCTCATAAACTGGATGTTTTAACTTTAACTTGGATCTACTAAGTTGTTGAAGTGTCTGTAGAGAGGGATGGCCCAGACGTTGATGCCAAACAACAGCAGAAGGTTCAACAACAACAGTATAAACTTCTGACTTTACCACAGGACTTCCACCAAACTGATAGAGACCATCTTTTGATCTTCCTTGAAGAAGTACCTCTTTTGTTTGAGAATTTTTCACCAAAAATCTCTTATAGTCAAACTTAATAATAACATCATTGTCTTTAGTTAACTGAGAGATACTCAAGAGATTCTTTTTTATTTGAGGTACATAGAGAGTATTTGGAAAGACCAATTTGGGACTACTACCATGAAGAGAAACATTACCAACACAAACAATAGGTAGAGATTTCCCATTACCAACTGTAAGAGAGTTCATACCTGAATACTATGAACAACTCGAAAGCTGAGATTGATCTGGTGTCATATGATTTGTTGAGCCACTATCAGCATACCACGGACCATCTCCATCGAACTCATTTGAGGCAAAGCAAGGATTCTGATTTTGAGTGAAGAAAGCATGACTATTATTGTTGTTTGGATGACCATTAACACCGTGAAAGCCTCCTCTTTGAAATGATCCTGGTAGAAATGGCATCTGGTTGTGAATGTTCTGTGAAAATTGACCTCCGATACTAGATGAGGATCTCATATAGTTGTAGTCGATCTGTAGTAGTAATGTGCAAGAAGATGTCCATACTTTGAGCAAATCTAATAAGTTGGACGATTACCATTGTTCTTATAGCATCTTCTCGCTCTATTACGTCCTCCACGACCACCTTCATTATTAGTACCTCTGTTTCCTTGATTATCTTGAAAATCGTGTTGATTTTTTACATTGTTATATGGTTTCTTTTCAATTACATTAGCTTGAAGAAACATTTCCCTAAAAGACAAAGAATTCACACCAGATATTGCTTGAAGTTGAGTAATTTTGGCATCATAACTCATCAGATATGTATGAATATCAGGCCAAGTTGCATCAGATTTTTCTTGCAAAAATAATCATCATATGTAGGATTTATTTCTTCAGATTTTTCTTGAAGCGAATTCATCAACATTGCAATTAACATTTGGTTAATTTTTTGAATACCAATCATCATATGTAGGATTGATTTCTTCAAAATTTTCAAGAGATTTTGAAGGAAATGGTTTTGTACCAAATGCATATCTGTCAAGTCTTGTTCCTCTCAAAACCGGAATAACAATCAATTTCCACAGCAGATAGTTGGAACAATCAAGTTTAACAGAAACCATTTGACTAATTGAGTTTTCAAATGGAGCTAATACCTGATTTGGTGTAGCATAACCCATTGGAGTGGTTGGAGCTATAGATCTTAAGCTGGAAGACGTCATTGTACCTCCAAGATATGTCATCTCGTGTGAGCAATCACTGCTCTGATACCATGAAAATACAGAACATTGAATACAAGAAATGAAGGAGAAACGAAAGAATGAGAAATTCCCAAATGTTTCCCTCCAAAACAATATCCGTACATAGATGGTATTCCTCTATATATAGAGGATCAGATTACATGAATACCGTTGATCATACACTTATATAGGTGTCAGCATCCTATGAATTCTAACATAACAAACTCTCACTTATAGTTATAATAACTCTCAAGTACTGTTAAATATGTAAAGACTCACTAATGGTTCTTTATCATATTTCAATTAGATTGTCATCTAGCTAGTTTCTCTTATTATTATTTTAACTAGTTTTGCCAAAGATAATGCTCAAAATCACTAGTAGGTGGGCTTCCTTAGGAAGAACGGGTCGACCCTCAATCAAGCCCAAAGAACATATAACATAACTTGGGCCAGAGTGCCCAGGACTAGAAGTAGTATTCGAAAAAGGCAAAGTTCGTTGGCACAAACCGGAAGCAAGTTGTTATCCCTTAATTAGTAACTCGAGTTCGAGTCTTGAAAATAAACACCAATATTTAGAGCCCCCACACATATATGGTGTGCGACTCACAGCGAACCCAAAGTAGTCGAATAATGAATTAGACCAAAAAAATACCATTTTGGTTCCCGTGTTTGAGACTTACTAGGTACAAGTGTGTAAACCCGGTCCATACTATTACGCGGGGGTTTTAATTTGTACAATATATTTATCAAAAACACATACATAAAAATAATTCTATTGAACAATCTCATGATATATATATATATATATATATATATATATATATTGTGTGTGTGAGAGAGAGGAGAAGCGAAGAACGTGACTCAGGGGCAAAGGTATTTAACATGCCCCATGGATGGGGCGCATGTAGCCACTGCCGTGGTCACTTAAATTATAAATTAAGGATTTTTTATTTTTATTTTTTTGTTAAATAGGATGATAGATGGATGATAGATACATTTGTTACACAATGATGTAGATTCGCTTGAAATTTGTGCAACGTACATTCCAATCAAATCTACACTATTACGTGGCAAATGCACGTCTTCTAGAATGTTAATTAGATTATTGTTCAAAACTTTTTTTCTCAATTCCGCTCCCTTATTGATTTATGACCTTAATTAACATACGTAGGTGGTAGGTATCACCCTCTTGGTATATGTGATGAATATATCATGTCCCATACCAAAGTGAACGACAGAATATCCTCCCTGTAATGAAGTTACCACTTTGAGGTGACCCAAAACAGTCTCGTGAAGCTTTGTACTTCTTTATATGATAATAACTTCATATATATATATATATATATATATATATATATATATAATATAAAATCTATTTAATTTTTTTTTATACTTTTTACATATATAGTTATGTAGAAATAGAAAGCAAAAACAAAAAAGAGATAGATCGCGCGAACACTATAGGTAGATATAGGGTTTCAAGTAACGTTATCATATGAACCAAAAATAAAAAAGCAAACGACGAATCTAACCGATTTCATTCATGAAGTATAAATTATAATCAATTTTATATTCTCGTGTATTTGACCTCTATTTATGATCGACATGCACAGAGATTGCTTTAAAACTTTTCTGATGCATAAAGGCAGAATAACAAAGCTGCTTATACTGACAAAGAAACAGAAGTCCTACTACTACAAATTAAAAGAAATTTAAGATACACCAAAAAAAAAAAAAAAAAAAAGAAATACTAGAATGACAATACATGTCACACCAAAGCCGTCCATTTGCGCCTCAGGATGCGATCATACACAGATCTCGGTGCATAACACGCGGGTCGAGTTTGCATGGAAGGCTCTTGCGAGCTAATTAATGTGTCTTGTGATGTGACATTGTTATTGTATTTTTCAAAAAAAAAAAATATTAAGAGCGAATACTTGTGTAAAAAACCTCAAGCAAGCAAAGTATGTATAGCTAATTAACTAGTGATCAAGTCTTACATTATCAAGAAACTTACACTAGAACAATTTCGGTATTTAATAGAGGTTTTAAAACCCCTATTAGAGGGGAGTGTTATTAAATAACACCTAATTGATAAGAGTTTTAAAAAACCTCTATGTAATACATATATTAAAAATTAAAACATAACACATTTTCACATGACATTTAATAACACTCTATTTAATAGTGGTTTTAAAACCTCTATTAAAGGCCAAAAATGTTATAGTGTTACTAGCTAATAATTATTAACCAGCACTGTATATATGAAGAATTATTTTCTCTTTTATTTCATTTGGATCCTCATGGCAAGATTTTTGTAGTGATCCATATCTATATATATGGAGCTAGCTTGCACACACATACACTTACATCATATATATAACTAATTAATTTTAATTCTCGTCAACAACACAACTCAAACAAGCCTAATTTATCTTGAAATTAATATAGTTAATCAAGAGCTAGAGAAAAAAAAATACGAAGAGAGAGAACTAAATTAATTGACCAAAATCATCTATGAAGTACTAGACCATAAGATAAAGCCATGAGTAGTATGGCAGCTTCTTTCTCATCTTGTGGGAACACACGATGAAAAGCTGAATTCTTACTTAGGCTGATGGTGAAATCTTCAAAACATGAGCGTTTCTTCGCACTTGAAAGAGGCGCCGCACCGGCAAGCTTGCACCGTTGTTTCTTGTAGTGATGATTGTAGCCTTTGCCGAGCGGTTTCTTCTCCTTTTTGTGATGATCCATGATCACCTTCCCTCGGGAGGCCTCATTAGGATGATGAAGTGCATTACTTATCGCCGCAGCTGCCATTGCTCGCCGAGCCTTTCTTTGTCGAATTCCACAAGCATTGCATAGTGACTGCAAATTTAATAGATTCAAATATTTAAACTAATGAGATAATTAAGTTACAATCACTAGAACATTTTTGACTTTTAATAGAGGTTTTAAAACCCTTATTAAATAAAGTGTTATTAAATGTCATGTGAGAATGTGTTATGTTTTAATTTTTAATACATGTATTACATAGAGGTTTTTAAAACCACTATCGATTAAGTGTTATTTAATAACACCTCCTTTAATAGGGGTTTTAAAACCTCTATTAAAAACTGAAATTGTTCTAGTGAATTAATTAATAAGAATTAATTAATCTCTAGCTACAATATGCAAATATATGTGTCATATGTATCATACATGGACAATCAATTAATTGCATACCTTTGGGCCTCTAGGGCCACTTCTCCAAAGAGGGGTCTTGGTGGTGTTACAATCGGAACAAACTCTGATGTTGTTACCATTAGAGATATTAGTACTATTGTTGCTAGGGTTTTGTTGGTTTTGATGAAAATTATCGCTCACGGGCCGACTCGAATTCATCATCCTCTTCATCAACCTCATCTTGGAAGACATCCACTTTGCAGATGTGCTACCATTAGGGCTTCCGATATCGCTTGGATTAGCGCCTTCTTTATCTTGATCATGATCATGTTTCCAAATCATTGAGAGCTTGAGGCCATAGTTGATGTTGTTTTTCATACTTGGAATTGAAGGGTATGAAGGGATGAATTGATCATTGTCATCACTTGATCCACCATTCAAGGCATCCTTACTAATTGCCTGATCAATTAAGCACCAAAACACATAGGATCAGATCAAATCACGTGAGATATTAGATCAAATCATAAACTAATTATTAATTATCAAACTAGCTACATGCATGATCATCAAAAATATATATACAAATAACTATAATGTTAATTAATTACCAAAACACAAACATAATAATATTAATTGAATTCTTTTTTAACATGATCATGACCAACATACGAAAAGAATTATACCGATCGATATGATCCTTACCCTTAATTTTCCTTGATCTTCATCATAATTTAAACCATGATCTTGATGATTTAGGTCGAAGTAAGTAGGGCTCGAAAAAGAACAAGAAGATGAAGCTTGGGATATTGGTGAACTAATTAACACTTGATGATGACTTTGAACTTCAAGACTATGTTCTAAAGGACTAGAAGGCAAGGCAACCGAGTGAAGATAGGTTGGAGTCATAGAGATCAATCTAGAGTTTGATATTTAATTTGTGCTCCAACAAAGAAGGAGAGCTAGCTAGCTAGCTTTTGAAATAATGATATGAGAACATGCACAATCTAAAAAGGGCCTGATCAAGAGAGTGATGAAACCCTTTTAAAAGAGATGATCAAGGCATTGGTAGTGATCGAGGCCTAGAGAGACATTCACGTGACTTGGTGACACAGTGCTCAAAACCAACAAGTTTTAAGAAAAAGACAAACCAAAATGAGAAGTGTAGAATGCAAGTAGGCTATAGAGGGCCCAAATTGATGAAACCCTATCGGGATAGTTTCACTCACACACACACACACGCTTTGCTGGAGATTATGTTGTATCGTCAGAACATACAAATGTATAGATACACGAGATGCTGCTCCATTTGCAGCATTGAAGACGATAACTCTTAATAATCATCGTTTAATGCACACACTTACTTGGACCACAAATTATATGATTGGAACCCTTCATGCACCAAAGAACTTTGCCCATAAAATAATATATAATATATTAAAGGCAATCAATTTTTTTAGCTTAATAATTTTTTATAATTTTTTCCTCACCTCCCACCCTCCACACCTCCTTCCCGTCTATACACACCATCACCCTCTTCAACCACAAAATTGTAAAAAAATAAAAATAAAAAACTAAAAAATTAAAAGTCAAAGTAGCATATCCGTAAATAGTGAGTCACTTTAGCATTATATATCTTTTTTTTTTATTAGGTGTTCTTTTAATTGGTATCCGCTGCTATCTGCCCTAATTAGTCTAGAATGACTAACACATATTTTATATTTGAAATATATGTGATTTCTTACTAGCATTGAGTTTCACCCACTCAACCTGATCTCTGTTGGCTAGTCCATATGCCTTGATTTTTCACGAGCCCAATGCTAAATGTTTTATATTTGAAATATTATTAAATCACATTTGTATAGTTAAGAAAAACTCTTGGCAGGATTTGAGACATCTTCAACTTTTACATTGTACTTGTATGTATGTTATTAGATGTGCACCTTTCTTGTTTCAATCATTTCACCCTGTTAGCTACCACTACAACTCGATCATCTATGTTTATAATAAAATACAGTTGGGTGTTACGTAAAGCTGGCGAAGCCACATACAATGCAAGGCAACTTGTGGACCGCCCCTTTACATGCATGTGTGTTTGGCCTAAAAGAAAGACATAGAAAATATAGGGGCAAGTTCATCCTCTTCTCTCCGGCTTTCAACTTTTGTAACTTCCTCCTTTTAATCTTTTTATTTAATTATAGTTATTTTTTATGAGATTTTTATTATTTATAGTGATAATATACATAGAATTTCATATTTTATAAATTTTTGCGAAGCAAACTACACTCAAATCATCTCAATTATAGGCCTCCATTATGATCATTACCAACCTATATCTTGGTCATTGCGCTTAGCTTAGGGGAACATAAATTACTGGCTTCGCCCCTCACCTAAAAAGATCAATATGTCCACAATCAATATTTAACAGACCAATCAATTGGGTGGCACAATGGTTTGGTATGGAATTTGGAAATAAGAGGTCATGATGCGACGAACCTCCCCCAACCTAGGGTCGGGTAGCCCGGTTCAAACCATTACCCAAGCTCAAGTACCTGAATCTGGCCCAAGCAACGACTTGGTTCGCCTAAACAAAACCTGCAAAAAGACGATAGCAATACAAATGGATAATGAATGCGGAATAAAGGAAATAAAATATCCATAAAGCTATTAAAGTAAGATCCATGAAATGAGTTTTCAAAAGTCTATTCAATTCACGATATCCAAAAAAGCTTCCGTAAGTTCTAATTACGACAATGAATGTTTCAAACTACCCAACATGTTTTAAGTTACAACTTAAATTCATAAGTTCTCAAAATCAAATAATTAGATAATAAGAGCACGCAAAGCTCACAATGCAAGGGGAGACTTCAAGCTATCTCCTTTCCCTTGCCGTGGTCTAAAGCAGATGTGGATGTACCTAGAAAGTATATAAATGGGGTGACCTAAAAGGGGCAACGGAGCTCAATAAGAGGTAAACCCCACTCAAACATCAAACATGCAAGTACTACTTAATAATAATGCAAGATCTAACATGAAGTTGAAATCAAATCATCAAGCATTTAGTAGAAAGCATGGAAATAAGATTCATATCTATAATTCAGTGCAAACCATCCATTGATTCCATTCTATTCATTTAAAACAAATTCCAAGATGCATTAAACCATAATAGCAAGAGGTTTGAAAATCATAAACGAAATCAAAGCATTCATGCAAAGGGTTCCACAAGAGTTATACCATAAATAATTAATAATAAATACAAGTCATTATTCTGTTCAATGCATATTAGTTATTGACTTGATTTCGGTGACCGATTCCCGTACTCTCGAGGTGATAAAGATTAGTAGTGAACACAATGGTTATTGTGTCCCCTCAATGGCCCCATCATACCAACAGTAAATTTGTCCAAGCCGTCAACATGTGCACCAAGATCACTTAAGATTTTCATAGAAGTTTACCACCGCTCATATCCTTAGTAATTTAACCCCATCTCTTTAGCCAGGAGGGGTAATCCCAACTCCTTACCTATGAGAGGGTCATCCAGCTCCTTACCCAGGAGCATGTAATTCCATCTCTTTGTCTACGAGGGGCTAATCCCAAGTTTGGTGCGACACACATACAATCCATAGATAACTAAAATCAAGTCAATAGCATAATGCAACTCATCCCCAGTCTTGAGTTCAAATCGTGAATCTTAATTACTAATAACATGTCATATTTGATACTTGAGCAAAGCCCTCCACTTACCTCGACTCGCCGCAATATCCACTCACGGTCCTTACGCGCACGGGGTTCTATGTGAACCGCCTCGCAAAACGAGACAATTTAAGATACGTCACATTAACGACAAGTCACATTTTAAATTTCAATTTACCATTAAATTTACATTGAGGTCCCACTTGTATGGGTCCCGTGGGTCCTCCTTCGCCCGGTGCGAAAGGTGGGACCTGGTCGATCTCCCTCGAGAACGCGGTAGCGCTAGCGCCTCGTTTGAAGACAAAGATTTGTTTTTATTATATATAATTTTTTATTTGTTTTTTTTTTATTTAAGGTCCAGGGGCCGGTCTAGCCCCTGTTGACTGGTCCAGGGCCGAACCAGCCCCTAGTTTAGTCCAGGAGCCGAATCGGCCCTGGTGAGGGTGGACCAAGGGTCAACCGATCCCTTGATGTAGGCTGGGTTAAATCAGGGATATGTATCACAAGAATGGTGAATGGACATATGGAAATATATATGGGTCGAGGTCAAGAAATTGGTAATTTTAAATATTAATATTTAAAAGTTTTAGTTAATTAGAAAAGTTTTATAAGGTATTAGAAAGTGGGATTACGTTGCAAATGTTAATTAAAATAGGTTTGCATATAGAAAAAATTAATTAAAGTAGTCTAGTAGTTTAATTAGGAAATTAGTATTTATCCATATTAGGAAATAATATATATCTAGTTATACGGTAGTTAGTGGATATCTAGTAGTAGTAGAAGTCTAGATTAGGAAAGAAAGTTAAGCTTAACTAGTCAATTCCGTTTTTCTAGTAGTAGCTAATTTAGGAGAGTTGCTATATCGTTCCTAATTAATATGTTATGTTTCCTCTCTTTTTTTTAAGCCTATATATATAAAGGCTTAGGCATTATGTAATAATTAATTGATTAATAAAATTGAGTTTGTTTTAGAGAATTAGTTTTATTCTCTTGTGCCTTAAGTTATTTGTTCGTGTTTTTTGAGTAATTCAATTTGGAAGATCCTTGCTGCGTTAATTGGTATCAGAGCCTTCATCAACAATGATTTGGAGATAATCATGGCGTCAAAGAAGAACCATAACCAACAACGAGTCGACGATGTTTATCAACGAGGCAACCTAATCCGAATCCGAGCAACTTGATGAGTTATCTCGTAGGGACGAGTTGTTAAGAATTTATGGGATCACTATCCCAGATCGATCGAAGAGATCCTATTGTTTTTTAAGAAACAAAAGAAAATTTCTCTTCTAACGAAGAAGGTGAATTTGAAGACGAGGAAAATTATGTCAACTTTGACGAGTCGCTAAAGTTTGACGACGACGACCAAAGCTTCATCGAAGACACGGTGGTGGTTTTTGGAAATGAAGGTCGCGTTGTCACGATGCGACCGCCAATCAATGTTTCGTTGAAGTTGTTACAAGAAAAGATGTCAAATTCACAAAACATTTTTGTTCGTTAACCGAGATTGCGAAGCGATGTCGACTTCAATGAAGTTTCTTTAGACTTTCTCGATCACATTGATTTGGTGGGTCTTGAAAGTGTTACCGAAAAGTTTGTCTTATTTTCTATTATCGAGTTAGTCAAGCTTAATTTTGAGGAGAAGGTTATTCCTGAGCGAAAACCACTAGAAGGTACAAAAATTCGAGGTGAATTTTTGTCAACAGAGGGAGTATGATGGAGGCTAGGTTGAATCAGGGATATGTATCATAAGAATGGTGTATGGACATATGGAAATATATATGGGTCGAGGTCAAGAAATTTGTAATTTTAAATATTAATATTTAGAAGTTTTAATTAATTAGGAAAGTTTTATAAGGTATTAGAAAGTGGGATTACGTTGCATATGTTAATTAGAATAGGTTTGCACATAGAAAAAATTAATTAAAGTAGTCTAATAGTTTAATTAGGAAATTAGTATTTATCCATATTAGGAAATAATATATATCTAGTTAATACGGTAGTTAGGGCATATCTAGAAGTAGTAGAAGTCTAGATTAGGAAAGAGAGTTGCTATATCGTTCCTAATTAATATGTTATGTTTCTTCTCTATTTTTAATCCTATATATATATAAAGGCTTAGGCATTATGTAACAATTGATTGATGATTAATAAAATTGAGTTTTTTTTAGAGAATTAGTTTTATTCTCTTGTGCCCTAAGTTGTTTGTTCGTGGTTTTTCGAGCAACTCAATTTGGAAGATCATCACTGTGTTACCCCTGATCACGCAGGGCTAACGCTCTGCATCCAACATTGTTGGGGAGGGGAGCAACTTCCTCCCACCGCCCCTTTTTAGTAACGCCCAGGTCGCCAAGCACAGCTTTCTTGCCGGGTGACCGAAGGCGCCAAATTTCCTAAGGCGAGAGGTTTGCACAGTCCTCCTTTTTTTGAGGCGGCGATCATCCACCGCCCCTCTCCGACGACAGCAGTGACAATCTGCTGCTGCTATCCTCTTTGGTGGCGCCGCCTCCTCTTTAGGGTTTCTCCATAAATTTTACAAGTTTAAACCAAAAGAAAAATAAGTTTTCCACCATTATTAAAGAAAACACAAACTCGAAATTGATTTTCAACAATTGAAGATGAGGTAGGAAAGATGATAATACCTCTAAGTGGATTTTCTTTGACCAAGCTCAAATCCCCTTTCTCTCCCGTGTTTTGTTTTTGGACAAAATGGGCAAAGGTTTGTAATGTGATTAATATACTAGGACCAATAGTGTAGGTTGTTTTTTACAAAATTATTTAATAACCCTCGGAATGGGTGTTTTAGATTTTTGGGTCGTTACTTATGAGTTCAAACCTTGGTGGGTGCAAAAGTTGTTTCTTTCCTATCAAAAAACAATCAATATTTAATAGTTATGTATGTGTGATCAGACGTTTGCTTTGGTGCAATGGTAGGATCTTGATCAAGTTGTTCATATATGTAGCTTTTTTTATGTTTGCCAAAAACTTTCTATTTTTTCGAGACATGGGGTAATATGTATCTTCTATGAAATACTTATAGTAGTAGTAATTGTTAATGTAGATTTTATATATAATTGTCATTATTTGCACACCTTCCATATAGTAAGAAAAGAATATATATGGTGTGATCAACTATACCTTGTGGTATAAATCGCAGAACTGTTTTTAAGTGTTGTGACCACAAGACACTGTCCACATATCATGATCTCTAGACAGATATGCAGAATATTCTCCAAGGATAAAATTCATAGCTTGGTCGTCTTCGAATTGTTTCTATTCTTCTACAACCAGCGAGCATATCTTCTGATCAACCCACAAGATCGACAAATCATTTCCTTGTGTGAAAAGATGATTGAAGATCAAAGAAGATTTCCCATTAATGGAATGTAAATTGAAATCTCGCATGCATGTATGTTTTCTTTTTTTATTTGTTGTAATTAAATCACAACTTTCCTTACTTCTTTGAAGATTGAAATTCTAATTTTGAGTTAGACGAACCCTTGTTCAGTCTTTTCTTTTTTTACACAAACATGTAATGGGACTTGACTTGTAAATCCAGTGGATATTAGATAATTATGTAGGTTCATTGTAAGGGAAATGAGGAGTGTGCAAGGGTTGGTGAGAGATCACTAACTAGATAATGGATCACTAATGAAGAGTCTTGTGTAAATTTATAATTTATTCTCTTAGTGAAGCTTACACCTGGGTGTGGACCCCTGATGTGTAAACGTGAGGTCCGAATTGCGTAAATAAGATCTTAGTGTTGTCGTGTGTTTAGAGCATCTCCAATGGTAATGTGGATATAGACCATGGATTGGTGCCACATCATGGATGTAATAATGTACAATGGTTTTAGACCGTAGATTGATGTCACATCATAGATGTAATAATGTACAATGGATTCATACCGTGGATTGATGAGTTGACACTTTTTATTTTCAATTTTCATAATATTAATAAAGGCCTAAAAAATTAAAAAAAAAACTTTAAAAGTATTAACATTTCTGACGTGACAGTCTACCACAATGTCTAGAAGTAAACATTGTGGGAGACACCCTCCGTATAGATTTCATGTCACATATGATAGACATTATCAATCCATGGTTCTATTAGAGAGCATTTTTTGAGTTGGGTGTAGATTGTATCACAAGTGAATTTATTTTCACCCCAATCTATAGTCTTATTGAAGATGCTCTAGCTTACATTCGTTTACTGTATTACTTTGTTGCATTGATTTTATCAGTAATTATATACACACAAGATCAAAAAGAACAAAATATATATATATATATATATATATATATATATATATATATATATGTAGTATTAATTTGTAGATCTATATATAGTTGTAACTTTGGGAGAACTACTACAAGTGGGCGATGGAGCATACACATGTATACATCAACTTCAATACATATGTAGTGTAAGGAATGGTGTTTGGATTGGAGAAAAAGAATTTTAGGGGTTTGTGCAGAAAAATGGGTCAGATTTGCATGGAAGAGCATCTTTTACTTACTTTCTTTCTTTCTCTTCTCAGCTATGTTTGTATATATTGCCAAATGACATTCAATGCCTTTGCAGGCAAGAGACAAGGACGGCCCTCCTCCGCCCCACACCTTTGCCATCATCGATTCCTTTTTTGGTTTTCTCTTTTACCATGCACGGTTAAATACATATATTGTCAGCTTTTTCTTCTAATATGTTATTTTGATGAGTTATTATCATAGAATTTCTCTTTAAAGGAGCTCTATAGCTTTTTATAAAGTACGAGTTGTTCTTATATATATGAGGTAGTAGTGAAGTTTTAAACCGACACCGTTTGTTTTGTTTTTATTGCTTTGGTTTTTCCTTTTGTTCCTTTTATATTTATTTTGCTATATGTTTTAGCAATGAAGCTGATTGGATCATGAAAGTTATGAAACCCTTTTACCTAGTAACCTAGTACAGAAGTCAAACAACAATAATGTGAAAGATGAAGATTTATACAGACCAACTTTAGAAAAATAAAGTTCGATGTGGTGCTACGTGCTGACCGATAGCTAGACTTCATATTATTTGACTAACTCATTTTTTGTATATATAGTTAATTCCTATATATGAATATCTGTAGACATTATTTTATTGAAAGCAAAAGGACTGAAGAGCATTATGAAAAAAAAAAGGACTGAAGAGCACCGAGGCCTTGAAAAGCCCTAATTTTCTTTCTCTAATTCGCCTTCTTAATTTTTCTACCTTTTGAATCAACGCGGATCAAAATTAGTTGAAATTGGGGTTTTTGTTCACCCGTGTAGGTTGACAACTTCCTTCGCGGCTCACCTAGGTGAAACTCAGCGGTACTCCTTTCACTCGTGTATCTGGTCTATCGTGCTTTCCTCTTCTACATCGGTTACTGCATAAGTTCGGTAACCGAGTACGGGAAGAGGAGGGGTTAACGCGGTAGTCCGAGGTCACTGGTTTTTTTTGTCGAGGACTTGGCTCAACACTCCACAACGGATCGATATGGTGCTCATGGAGAACGATGAGGAATGCGTTGACGAGAACTAGGTTAAGGTGGTGCGTAGGGGCAACAGGACATCATCAACGCAAGAAACCGAGAAGATGCAGTACTTTCAAGAACCTCCGATTTCGTTCCGAATCGAAAGGAAGTTCTTCAAAGTGGTGAGGAGAATTAATGAGGGGATAAGCGTGACAGAGTCTACAACGCAAGCAGAATGCAAGGTGACGTTCTCAGAAGATGAGGTTTTTTTTGTTAGGGCAGATCTGTAACCACATAGTCAAGGCGGGGGACAAGGCTTTCCGGGAAACTATGAGAGGGAATGGATCTTCTGTGATAATAGATTTTATCATCAACAATAGGGGAAGAGCTCTTAAGATCTGGAAGATTACCAATCAAAGGAACTGGGTTCTTATAATTCCGAAGGAAAAGATAAGGAGGGTGGGAAAAATAGGCAAATGCAATCTACACGTTTTGCGTATCAATCAACACCAAGAGGTGCGATCTGCCTAACCCGGGTCCCAAACAACTGGTTGAACAGATGAGAAGAGGAGGGTAAGAGAGCGGTGGATTACCAGATGTGAGCCAGGCTCAAAGCTCTAACAGATCAAGAATTCTCACGGATGAGCAAATGCTCACACAGAAAACCAGAGCACTTAAAGAATGGGACGTTTCCCTTGTTATTTTTCAATCTTCATATGTTTGGGGTTGGGAAGCGATAGCGGAGAACCTTAGAAAGCATCTCAAATGAGAGATCGCTCTGAAGCCATTCGGTGATGACAAAGCCATTTTCCCCTGCTCGGACTACAAGGATCGTGAGGCCACGACTGCGGCTATTTAACGGTTTCAAAACTCAATGATCAATCAAGTGGTCAAATGGGGACATGAGTTACATTGGAAAGATTTGAGAAATAGGGGCAGTAATATGTGGATCGCCTTTAAACCTATGGAATCCAATGGCGTTCAATCTAATGGGTAACAACTTCGGGGGACTTGTGGAAGTTGCCGGGGCCACTTGCTTACAAACAACCATAGATAGGGCCATCATCAAAGTGAAAGGGTTGAAGACCTCATTCTTCCCGAACGCTATAGAGTTCCCCTGTTGGAACGACTTGGTGGATCTCCGCGTCACGAGATTGGTAGAGACAGACGGCAAAAATGGAGGAATGGCCGCTGGTACGGTGACTCCGACCACTATGGGCGGTCGGATGGGGAAGCAAGCGAGTCTCAAGACGCACGAATCGGCTGACAAGGAAAGTACAGACGTGTCAGGATATTTGGCGCTTGACAAGATCGATAATGGGAAGAAGTCAATTGCTTGTATATTCGAAGTGGGCCAATCTTCGAAGCAAAGGAATACCCAGGCCCATGAAAAAGCAAGGCCCAGCAAGAAGCTGAACCAATTATCAATAAAAGAATGTTTGGTAAGGCAAACTACTAAAGCCCTAACAAAGCCCAAAAAATGGGTCCAACCGTATTTTCTATGTTTTCTAAAGGGGAAGGGTAATGACATAACGATGTGCATTAATCCATGCCCTAAAAAGCAATAATTGGGCCACAAATGTGACTATTCAAGGAATGGTACGATATTAGGAGAAAAAGAACAAGAGCAGAGGCATGAGAGCTCAAGTAAGGCGATGACGATTACAAGTAAAAACACAACCAGGGACTCAATGGCTCATGAACGAGGCTGTCTCTCGGACAGGGTGATCCATGGGAGGAGCGTTAAGGTGAAACTATTGATGAGGACAAATTTGATGCTATAGGAATGTGATGACAATGTGGACGTTCAAAGGGCTGCGGTGCAAATGCTGAACCACATGATCGATAAATAGGTAACACAAATTATTAATCTATCCTCCGAGAGTAGCGACTCTGACTTTGAATCAATGGAGGAGCCCTTGGATGAGGACGGGGCAGAAGGAGGCTTTCTTCTTGAGCGTGCGGAAACCGAGCTGTGCCAACCACCAGCTCCAAATGCGCACCAGATTGAGAAATTCGAAATCTGGGAGATCACCGAATTGTATATTGGACTGGATGAGGAGGGTATAAGTCTAAGCCCTTTTGAAGTGGAGGGCAGTAAACAGATCGAAGCAACTCAAGCGATAAACGACTCGATGGGTGAGACACGAGAAACAAGTTTGAACACAGCCATGCCGCCCACTAGCGAGAATGCATCACAAGACATTCAAGAACGGTTGGAGAAATGTGGAATTGTGATTAGGGAGCGGGACAGGGTATCCGAAATTTCTCGATTACCAAGAAGTACTCCCTTGCAGAAAGAGTTAGAGAGACTGAATTCTGGTGTAAACTATACTAGGGCAAGATCGAAGGGTTTTTACGAGTTAGTCATGAGGATGATAACTTGGAATGTTAGGGGAGCGGGTGGGGTAGTCAAAAGAAGTCTAATCAAGGAGACCATCAACAAGTTGAAGTCGGACATCGTCATTTTGCAAGAATCAAAGTTAAGAGAAGTGGATAGGGGGACAATAACAAGTTTATGAGGATCGCGTTTTAAGGAGTAGGTTTTTTTACCTTCCGAGGGCACAAAGGGGGAATAATAACAGCATGGGATACACGAAAGGTGAAGGGTGGTTGACGCGATCGGGATCTTTCTCGCCTCGATCAAGATTGTAAGAGCGATGATACTTTCTCTGGTGGCTCTCGGGAATCTACGGACCGACATCTTATCATCGCAGGAGGAGTTTTGGGAGGAACTATCAAGACTATAAAGGTTATGCAAGGGACATTGGTGCATTGGTGGATACTTTAATGTCATCGTGGTAAAAATGAGAAGACTCAAAGAACAACTTTAAAAGCAAGTTTAGTGAGATTAAATATGCTTATTAATGAGACGGTCTTGATTGATCCTCCGTTGATTAATGGAGCTTTCACATGGTCGAATCTACGGTGCTGCAAACCGATAGCATGTTGATCTGGATCGGTTCTTATATTCTGGAAGCTAGGGGACCAGATACCTCTGAGCTTTAGACAATCGATTAGATCACGTCTTGTCTCATATCACTTCCCTATTGTGTTGGAAACTAAAAATGTAATATGGGGACCTTCATTATTCAAATTCTAGAATGTCTGGCTATCAAGCCCATCTTTTCGAAATTCAATTCGTGGCTGGTGGAACGATTTCAACGTATTTAGGGCCCCTGGGTTCGTTTTTATGGGAAAGCTTCCTATTTGAGGGAAATTTTGAAAGTATGGAACAAAGAAACATTTGGCCTCATTCAACAATGGAAGCAAGAAATTGAAATAAGTTTACAGGCATGTGATCAACGGGAAACTGAAAAGGTCGGTAATGAGGCGACACACATCCATAGAAGGCTCTTGAAAGATGAAATGGCGAAACTTGTTCTTAATGACCAGCCTATTCTTCACCAAAAGATGAAAACTAAGTGGATTAAAGAAGGGGACTCCAACGCAAAATTCTTTCATCGGATATTATCGGCAAGAAAGACCAAGAACGCGATTGAATGGCTCGAGACAAATGATGGCCACATTATTGAAATAGATGAGAAAATTGCAAATGCGTCAACTTTGTACTATAAGGGGTTATACACGTCACAATTGGAGAAGGAATGGAAGGTTGAAGGGATTGAATGGAGCAGGATTACTCAAGAGATGGTTGCAAACATGGAAGTTGAATTTACAAAGCAGGAAATATGGGAGGTAATAAAAGATTATGAAGGGGATAAAACACCAGTAAGGACGGTTTCACCATGGCGTTCATCAAAGAAACATAGAGTATCCTAGAGAATGACATTGTAAGGGTGTTTAGTGACTTTCATCGCAACGGATTTATTAATGCAGTAACGAATGAAACTTTTATTTGCTTAATACCAAAGAAGAAACATGCTAGAAAGCTAAAAGAGTTTAGAACAATTAGCCTCGTTACGTACATATATAAGCTGATTGCAAAGGTTTTTACGGCACGCCTAAAACCGATAATGGGCTACACAATTGCTAAGGAGCAAGGGGCTTTTGTACAAGGAAGATAGATGATCGATTTCATCCTCATTGCAAACGAGGCTATTGAGGAAATAAGAAAAGGAGGCCGGTTTCATGCTCAAGATAGATTTCAAAAAAGCTTATGATCATGTCGAGTTGGGCTTTCTTGATTATGTACTCCATATGAAAGGATTTGGCTCCAGGTGGAAGAGGTGGATTAGGGGTTGTTTAAAATCCATTCCTTATTCAGTAGTCATCAATGGAAGGAACAGAGAAAAGTTTCAGGCAACTAGGGGCTTGCGACAAGGCGACCCACTTTTACCTTTTTTGTTCATATTGGTCTCGGACATTATGAGTCGAATGATGGATATTGCGAAACAAAATCGAATATATCGCAGATTCTCAATTGGCCAGAATAATGTGAATATAATGAACTTGCAATTTGCGGACGACTCCCTGCTCATGGTTCAAAATGATAACTTTTCCTTACCTAATATTTTAACGATTGTGGATGGTTTTTGTCTGGTTTCAGGTCTTAAGCTAAACAAGAGAAAATGTACAATACACGGTATTAACGTGAACGAACAAGTGGTTTCATCCTTTGCAGTACAACTAAATGTCTCGGTGGCGCGTGGCCAATCACATATCTTGGGCTTCCCCTTGGAGCCGACCCGAACTCAAAGATCTTTTGGGAACAAGTGCTTAACAAAATCGACAAGCGTTTGGAAGGATGGAAACATGCTCATTTGTCTAAAGGGGGTCGTCCTACTCTTATTCTTTCGGTTCTTAATGTTATGCCTACTCACTATTTATTTGTGTTCATGGTCCCTCAAGAGTACCGAATCATATCGAATAGAGCATGCAACAATTTTTATGGGAAAGGTTTGACGGTCAAGGGAGCAACCCACTTGTCGACTGGTAATGCGTGACAAAACCAAAAGAACATGGAGGCCTCGGTATCAGGAACATAACTAGTAGGAACCAAGCTCTTCTACTTGAAGTGGATGTGGAGATTCCCAAGAGGACATGATTCTTTATGGGTGGAGGTGATACAAAGCAAATATGGCATTCGACAAAACAATTGGGATGTCGGGACCAGGCGGTCGTGTCACATAGTGATGCCCGTGGAAGGACATTAGTGCATTATACGAATCATTTCATGCCAAAATGCAAGATAACAAGTAAGTCAAGTAATAATATTCTCTTTTGGCATGAGGTATGGCATGTAGGGCACCGATAAGACTCGACTTTCCTTTGGCTTTCAAAGTGGCTCGAAATAAGGACATACTTGTCGGTGAGGCGGCTGAGGAGATAGGAGCAAATGGGGAGGTGGCTATATGGTGTTGTGATTTGGGGTTCATACGCATCGGAAATTACAAAACAATTTTGACAAAAACCCCAACAGGATCCGAATCTGATTCCATTAAAAACGTTTAAACCATGAAAACTTAATCATACCTTGGTCGCAATATACCTTTCTGAAGGTTGATCGATCTCTAAGGCGCTGCCAACGATGAACGCCCTCTACCAGCAGTGCATACATGAACGACGGCCGATATTCGAAGTGCTAGCTTCGAGAGAATACCAAACCTTTTTGTTTCTCTCCAAAACGATCCAGAGCGTACCAGAAAACCCTAATTCGTTGCTGAAAGGAAAATAGAGTTTCGGCACTTAATCTTTTCATACGTGTGCTCTAACTTAAAGTGTTTATTTATACAACCCTTGTATATAGACAGTTAAGTAAATTACACATATACCTCTACTTAAAGAATTATAAGTGTAATACACCACAATGACGTTTCTGTCATGAATTTTATCATATAAAATTCGTTTTTTTGAACCATCTTAAAATCTTGCAAAACCATTCTTAGTGTGCGACCCAATAGGCTCATACATCGTTGGCAGTGTACCAAAACATATTTTGGTATACAAGTCATAAGCGGCCTCTAGCAAGACATTATGACTACCCAAGTTGTACGAATATCAAATAAATACAACTTAATCAATAGTGTATATAACATCCTTTTGTCACACGATATCCTTTTGATCAAACATAAGGCACGGAATTGTCATCCAACATGTTCAATAGTACTAGTCTCGATCTCTAGGTAGACTGAAAACATCCAAGTGACATTGATCAATATCAATTCACTTAGACCTGGGCCTTTTAACAGTCTAACACATCGAGGGATCCACTGGATATCTCTCTTTATATGAGAGGACAAATTCTATTTTGATTACACAACTTCATCATATTGCTTACACATAGTAACCAATCACAACCTTTATAATCGTCCTGCTTAAAGACAACGTTTGATTGTGTCAAATCATTGTGTTCCTAATGTTGAAGTCTCTGGTAATATCAAGTCAGAGGACTGAAAAATATACCTATAATGAGAAACGACTATGACTTAATCCATGTGATGTTCTCATAGCGGGTCGGTCCAGTACTTTGTTCCCTAATAAGTACTCGTGATCTTGATTCGTATCCCTATACGTATAATCATCATATGATCATCAATCAAGACTCACACTAGTCTTAATTCATTATAGTTCCCAGTATAATGATCGACTATGGACATTTAGGATAATTCTGTAAACACTCATGGATCTTATTATAATGTAAACATGCAAATTAATTATAATAAACAACAAATGAAATCCTCTATTTTATTAACTAAATGTATTCATAAAGACAGTTAATGGATTGACCTAGGGCGCATGCCCCAACATCTCCCACTTGCACTAGGGCCAATCATACATGCATCTAATGCTTAATGATCTAACATAACCATCATGTTTTGCTTGTGGAAGAGCTTTTGTCAATGGATCTGCAACGTTGTCTTCAGTAGGTACTCCGCAAATCTTCACGTCTCCCCTCTCAATAATTTCTCTGATGAGATGAAAACGCCTGAGTATATGTTTGGATCTGTGGTGTGATCTAGGTTCCTTAGCCTATGTTATTGCCCCGTTATTGTCACAATACCAACAAACAGGGTTAGCAATACTTGGAACACACCTAGTTCAGAAATGAACTTTTTTATCCAAACTGCCTCCTTTGCTGCATCGGACGCTGCAATATACTCAGCTTCTGTTGTAGAATCTGCTACAATCTCTTGCTTCGAACTTTTCCAGCTTACTGCACCTCATTCAAAGTAAACACGTATCCAGACTGCGATCTAAAATCATCTATATCAGTTTGAAAACTTGCATCTGTGTAACCATTTACAACTAGATCATTTTCAAAACCTCCATAGACCAAGAACATTTCCTTAGTCCTTCTTAAGTATTTAAGAATGTTCTTTACTGCTATCCAGTGACTCTCACCAGGATCTGATTGATATCTGCTTGTAGTGCTCAAAGCATATGATACATCAGGTCGAGTGCATAACATGACATACATGATAGATCCAATAGCTGATGCATATGGAATCTTATTCATACGGTCTCGCTCATCATTTGTTTTAGGACATGGAATCTTGCTGAGACTTATGCCGTGAGACATTGGCAACAATCCTCTTTTAGAGTCTTGCAAACTGAACCTATTCACAACCTTGTCTATGTAAGACTCTGACTTAGACCGATTAGCCTCTTAGATCTATCCCTATAGATCCTTATCCCTAGGATATAGGCCGCATCTCCTAAGTCTTTCATTGAGAAACACTTCCCTAACCAAAACTTAACATTCTCGCAATGTTGGGATGTCATTTCCAATGAGTAATATATCATCAACATACAAGCATCAAAAAACAACTACACTCCCACCGACCTTCTTGTATACACAAAGGCTCATCTTCATTCTTAATAAAACCAAAATCATTGATTGCTTCATCAAAACGAAGATTCCAACTCCGATAAGCTTGCTTTAATCCATAAATGGATATTTGAAGCTTGCATACCTTCTAGAATTCTCAGGATGTACAAAACCTTCATATTGTGTCATATACACGCGTCCTCAAGCAGCCTTTCCATTAAGAAATGATGTTTTTACATCAATTTGCCATATCTCATAGTCATAATATGCAGCAATGGCAATTAAAATTCTTATGGATTTAAGCATGGCTACTGGCGAAAAAGTTTCATCATAATCAACACCTTGAGTCTGCATCAAACCTTTTGCTACAAGTCTTGCTTTAGAAGTATGCACTTTGCCATCCATGTCAGTTTTCTTCTTGAAAACTCATTTACATCCAATGATCTTACCACCTTCAAGTAAATCAACCAAGTCCCAAACTTGGTTATCATATATGGATTGCATCTCAGAGTTCATGGCACTTAGCCATTTATCTGAGTCTGGTCCAGACATAGCCTCCTGATAAGTGGCGGGCTCATTTTGGTCCATAAGCAACACATCATGACTATCACTAATGAGAAATTCGAATCTCTCTGGCTTATGCCTTACCCTACCAGATTTATGTGGGGCTTGTGTCACTTGTGGAGGTTCAACTGGTTCAGACCGTTGTTGAACTTCCGATGTAAGAGCGGCTAGTGTTTATCTCGTGATTCTTGAACTTCATCAAGATTTATTTCTCTCACACTAGTGTCTTTTGAAATAAACCATTTTTCCATAAAGGCACCATACCGAGCAACAAACACTTTGTTCTCAGCGGGATTATAAAAGTAATATCCTTTTGTTTCCTTAGATACCCCACAAATAAACACTTGTCGATTTTGGTGCTAGTTTTTCTGAGACTTGTCTCTTTACGTATGCCTCACAACCTCAAATCTTAAGGAAAGACAAACTAGGTCTCTTCCCGTACCATATGTCATATGGTGTTTTATCAACCGCTTTAGAAGGAACTCAATTTAGAGTGAAAGTCAGCAGCTTGTAATGCATAACCCCAAAAGGATAATGGAAGATCTCGCATGACTCATCATAGATCGAACCATATCTAATAAGGTTCGATTTCTCCTTTCAGAAACTCCATTCCATTGTGGAGTTGCTGGTGGAGTCAATTGTGAGACAATCCCACAATTTCTAAGATGATCATCAAATTCTTGGCTCAAATATTCACTTCCTCGATCTGACCGAAGTGTTTTGATAGTTTTACCAAGTTGATTATGTATTTCATTTTGAAACGTTCGAAACATCTCAAATGATTCAAATTTTATGTTTTATAAGATATACATAACCATATCTGCTAAAATCATCAGTAAATGTAATGAAATACTGATAACCTCCTCTAGCCATTGTGTTTATAGGACCGCATACATCAGTATGTATTAGACCCAATAAATCACTTGCCCTTTCACTGTGTCCAGTAAAGGGACTTTTAGTCATCTTGCCTAGTAAACAAGACACACACGTTTCATATGTTTCTAAATCAAATGAATCTAGAAGTCCATCTTTATGAAGCTTCGTTATGCATTTCTCATTTATGTGCCCGAGACGACAATGCCAAAGATAGGTTTGATTCAAATCATTTGACTTGAATCTCTTTGTATTCATGTTAAAGACTGGAGTATCAGTGGACCTTTTCATGCTTAGAATATAAAGACCATCACACAAATCAGCATTTGCATAAAATATGCCTTTACGAGAAATGGAACATCTATTATTCGCAATAATAAAATCAAAACCATCCATATCCAAGCATGAAACAAAATGATATTTCTGCCAAGTGCACAAAAATAACAATTATTTAAAGTTAAAATAAGTCCACTAGGTAAGACTAAGTTATATGATCCAATGAAATAAGGCAAGAACTCTTGCTCCATTCCCTACGCAGAGGATGACTTCTCCTTTCTTCAACTTTCTACTTCAAGGTGAGTCCCCGCACATTTATACAAATGTGAGATCCACATCCAAGATCTAATACCCAGGAATCACTAGTAGATAAATTAATTTCAATAACATAAATATCTAGTGGTAGTCGCACTACCATTTTTCTTCTTTAGATCTTCCATATAGAGTTTGCAATTTCTCGAACCAATGTCCAGGTGCATGGCGAAATGACAATTTCCTTCCTTTTCTTTTGGGTGTTTTGAAGCGAGAACAGTCGGGGCTTGACTTGTTCCACAAGCTTTGCGACAGTGCAAAAGAGCGACCTTGGCAACTATAGCCTTGCCTTTGCCTTTCTTCTTCATTCTCTTTCCCTTTTGGACCATCAACACACTACTAGAGGGTTTCTTGATATTTTGTTCAACAGTTTTGAGCATCAAATGCAACTCTGAAATTGATTTCTCTATATTATTCATATTGTAGTTCATCATAAATTGTGAGTAACTCTCTGGTAATGAATTCAGGATCAAATCCGTAGCCAACTCTTGGCTTATGGGAAATCCGAGTCTATCAAGTTGGTCAACATAGCCCTTCATCTTCATAACATGAGGACTAACCGACACACCCTCGAGCCATCTTGCAAGAATGTAGGTTATTGACTCGTCTCGAACCTTTCTTGCCTAGCTTGTCGTTGGAACATTTCTTCGTTACATAAAGAATGTCGTAGGCTTCCATTAGCTCCATGTCCTTCTCGTTCAGAACCATAGTTGCCAAGATAATACATGCAACATCGTAGAATAGTTGACATGCATATTATGCGCATCCTTCACAAATTTTCGTAGCATTGGCCGGGTGGGTCCTCGGGATTGGAGCATCCAGGACATACAACTTGCGTTCATGCTTGAGAACAATTCTCAAGTTTCTGAACCAGTCAAGAAAGATAGTCCCAGATAGCTTATCCTTCTCAAGGATGGATCGCAGTGACAACTATGGCATGAAACACAGAAGTAGATTATTTAGGTAGGTAACAGTTACCAATTATATCTTATGTAATTTTAGATACTTTTATGAGATATGGGACATCTTATGTCTTATCATGTTTTTTTTATCTCATCATGTGCCCAAAGCTCAAAACTATTTTGATAGCTTTATTAAGTCGGACCATTTTAAACATTTAGGTAACTCTTCACAAAGATAACACAATACACCCAGCTATGGTTGAAACTATATTAGTGTGATCGAGGCCTTGACAAGTGTTTAAAATGGATGACACGAGACTGAAAATTTAATAGAGGGATTTTATTCAGTTTTAGTGATTTTATATGTAAACAATGAAATATCATATATTTTATTGATTTGTTCAATCACTAAACAATTTGGAAATTTTTATACTGTTCACTAATAAAAGAATTTCCGTGTGCTAGGATTAGTTAGATTTATGGTCCCGCCGGCCTGTCGCTGGGCAAGTGCGGTGAGATTCCATTGGCCAATTTAAGGAGGAAAATTTTTTTAGGAGACGAATTTTAATTCCGAAAATTAAAATTAGCTATTGAAAATCATATTTTTTGCTGATTTTAATATCATAAATTAACCCCTTAATTTATCTGAAATTAAGTCAATTAAAACATTTTAATTAACTCGGACCCACATCTAACTAATCATCTTATCCTAATCCAATTATGACTTAAGATATTTGAATCCTAGCATATCACCAATAACAAAATTCTCGATATTTATCTCCTATCCAATAGGGATAACGAAACCGATTTTGCTAATATCTCATAATCTAATTTGTTATCTATCTCTTATCAAATAGAAATTTCATAACAGAATAGATATAACGAGATAAAGAAATAATTTCAAAAAATAATTATTTGCAATTTCGGTCCTCATCCAAATAATCACAAACATGTAATTGAATCATGAACTACTATCCGAATCGAACCTAATCATATTAATTTCGAATTAATATTAAGACTTATACGATTTAAGAAACATAAAACAATGTAACCTAAATATGCATACTGAATTACAGAGATTTCATCTATGCATCAATACACGAAAAATAAAGATTATACCTAATGGTGTCATGGATCACGGAACACGAAATTCAATTCATTAAAATTATTCGAATTAACCTAACATGGTTACTAGCATGTACGAAACTGATTTCAATTAAATCACAAATATATGTATCATATACACAAAACATGATAATAAATCTCACAGAAAACTTATGTATATCACATATACATCAACTATTAACATGCTTTCAATCATATATCATGTATATATCGAAGAAAACATGCAATGAATTTAATGGAATCGAACTCGAAGTCTCTGATACCACTGTTGTGATTTGGGGTTCATACTCAGCGGGAATTACAAAACAATTTTGACAAAAACCCCAACAGGATCCGAATCTGATTCCATTAAAAACGTTTAAACCATGAAAACTTAATCATACCTCGGTCGCAATATACATTTCTGAAGGTTGATCGATCTCTAAGGCGCTGCCAACGACGAACGCCTCTAACAAGATCACACACGAACGGCGTAGATACTCGAAGTGCTAGCTTCGAGAGAATACCAAACCTTTTTGTTTCTCTCCAAAACGATCCAGAGCGTACCGAGAAAACCCTAATTCGTTCTTTGAAAGGAAAATAGAGTTTCAACACTTAATCTTTTCATACGTGTGCTCTAACTTAAAGTGTCTATTTATACAACCTCAGATATAGACGGTTAAGTAAATTACACATATACCCCTACTTAAAGAAGTATAAGTGTAATACACCACAAGGACGTTTACTGTCATGAATTTTATCATATAAAATTCGTTTTTCTGAACCATATTAAAATCTCGCAAAACCATTCTTAGTGTGCGACCCAATAGGCTCATACAACGTTGGCAGTGTACCAAAACATATTTTGGTATACAAGTCATAAGCGGCCTCTAGCAAGACATTATGACTACCCAAGTTGTACGAATATCAAATCGATACAACCTAATCAATAGTGTATATAACATCCTTTTGTCACACGATATCCTTTTGATCAAACATAAGGCATGAAATTGTCATCCAACATGTTCAATCGTACTAGTTTCGATCTCTAGGTAGACTGAAAACATCCAAGTGACATTGATCAATATCAATTTACTTAGACTATGCCTTTTAACAGTCTAACACATCGAGGGATCCACTGGATATCTTTTTTTATATGAGAGGGACAAATTCTATCTCGATTACACAACTTCATCATATTGCTCACACAGTAACCAATCACAACCTTTATAATCGTCCGGTTAAAGACAACGTTTGATTGTGTCAAATCACTGTGTTCCTAATGTTGAAGTCTCTGGTAATATCAAGTCAGAGGACTGAAAAATATACATATCATGAGAAACAACTATGACTTAATCCATGTGATGTTCTCATAGCGGGTCGGTCCAGTACTTTGTTCCCTAACAAGTACTCGTGATCTTGATTCGTATCCCTATACGTATAATCATCATATGATCATCAATCAAGACTCACACTAGTCTTAATTCATTATAGTTCCTAGTATAATGATCGACTATGGACATTTAGGATATTTCTATAAAAACATATGGATCTTATTATAATGTAAACATGCAAATTAATTATAATAAACATCAAATGAAATCCTCTATTTTATTAACTAAAAGTATTCATAAAGACAGTTAATGGATTGTCCTAGGGCACATGCCCCAACATATGGGATCTCAGTCTTCGAACAAGGGTTAACCGTGACACTGCCATCCAAATCGAGAACCTTTTATCGACACTGACGGGCACGAGACTAAGGCAGGGGTGGAGGATACAAGGACATGGACTCGCATATGCAACGAGGTTATTTTCGGTGAGTTCGACTATCAGGTCTTTGGGCATTCTACTATCAAACGAAAAATAGTCATTTTTAAGGCAGTTTGGAAGCAATCTTCACCACCAAAAGTCAAGTTCTTTGTTTGGCTACTCCTTCAACGAAGGGTTAACGTGGCGGCAATGCTTCAAAGGCGGCGATCGGATATTTGCCTTTCTCCTCACACATGTGCTCTATGTGGGAATTGGGGGGGAAGATCTGGATCATTTGTTTGTCCATTGTAATTTCACTTGGAATATGTTAAGGAAATTATAGTAGTTGTTATATTTCCGTAGTTTAGGTATTTAGGTAGTTTCTATATTTTAGTATTTAAGTAGTATTAGGAAACTTTCCTTATTTTATACTTTGTTCAGCTCTATAAATAAGAGCACCTTATTGTATTCAGTTTGCACGCATTAATACAATTCTTAATCTCTTCTTTGAAATTTATCATGGTATCAGAGCTTGGTTTCTAGTATTAGGTCGGTCGACTTTCAAGTCGATGACCAATTCGTGGTGTCTCTTTCGATCTCTCGTTGTTGTTCTCGCTTTGTCGACTTCCCTGGTTGCCAAACCAGATCACGTTCTCCATCACTGTGTTTGCATCTGCACACCCGACGTTCATCATCCTCATTTGCCGCATCGCCGTGTCACCCGCTCGTCGCATCCCGATCTCCAGCCGCGTCACCGATCTCCGCCGAGCCTTCCCGCCGAGCGTACGTGTCATCATCCCCGCCGAGCCTTCCCGATCTCCAACCGCGTCACCTGCTGCATCCCGCTTCACCGTCCCTGGTCCGACGCCAGACGCCGGATCATGCGCGCTTCTCTCGCCAGACCCATCATTGCTGCCAACAGAATCGGGCGAATAGATCCGTCTCGCCATCGCACGCTGGATCATGCATGGCTGCTGCCTGCACTGCCGATGATCGCTTTCGCTGTCGCTTCCGCCGTCATCGCTCCATCCACGCCGCCACCCGTCGCTGTTTCATTCGCCGCTGCTGCATTCTTCCGCGCTGCCACCATTGCTGACTTCCGCCATTGCAGAAGTCGCTTCAGATCGCGCCGTACGCTGGACACCATAGCCGCGCTGCCGCTGCGACGCTGGACACCAGATCCGCCGCTGCATAACCACACTTGCTCCGTCTGATACTTGTTGCTTGTGCCCTTGTCACCATTCAGCCTGCCTCCGGTTAATTCAATCTGTTGACTTCTGGTTGTGCGAGACACAACAATCCGGATTGTCTTCTGGTTGTGCGAGACACAACAATCCGGTTTGTCTTTTGGTTATGCGAGACACAACAATCTGTTTGACCTCTGGTTGTGCGAGACACAACAATCTGTTCGCCTAATCCGCGGCTACACATCCGCCGCTATACATCCGCCGATTGTGTCGTTTGCCTGTCGTCGATTATGTCGACTATGCCATCTGTCTGCCGTCGACTACGTCGACTCCGCTATCTGTCGTCGACTCCGGCGACTCTGCTATCTGTACGCCGTCGAATCAGTCGACTTTGCTATTTGTACGTCGTCGACTCCATCGACTTTGATATTCGTTATTCTATAGTTTCGTTGTTATGATTCTACAACGAACCTTAGATTTGTCGTCTTCGGTGGTCGTTGATCTGCTCTGCAATGAACCTTAGATTTGTCGTCTTCGGTGGTCGTTGATCAGCTCCGCAACGAACCTTAGATTTGTCAGGTTTATTGATTCGATTGACAACCTCAAGTTGAACCAACTTGAGTTTGAGGGAGGGTGTTAAGGAAATTATAGTAGTTGTTATATTTCCGTAGTTTAGGTATTTAGGTAGTTTCTATATTTTAGTATTTAAGTAGTATTATGAAACTTTCCTTATTTTATATTTTGTTCAGCTCTATAAATAAGAGTACCCTATTGTATTCAGTTTACACACATTAATACAATTCTTAGTCTCTTCTTTGAAATCTATCAGAATCTATGGGCGATGCTCATCAAGAATTGGACCGGGCATGGGTCACACCGAGCACTTGTGACGAACTTTTTAGGGACGGTAGCTGGCAATGTTCTAATTACATGAAGTACATCATGTGGGCGTCGGGGGCTCACGCGGTGGTTTGGGGTATATGGAAGGAACGCAATGCATGAATCTTCACTGATGTATTCTGCAGTAGACATGAAGTATGGGACGGAATCAAACTTAATATTGCTGAATGAACTGCTTAACAGTTGGAGACCAATGTAGGAGGCAGGCATCGCGTGAGGCGAAAGGGGAATGGCTTGGGTTATACAGCAACATCGCCAGTGCTGTATGGTTTTTTTGGGAAGATGTTGGCTAGTGTTTTTTTGTTTTTGGGGGGTTGAAGTTTTTGCCTCTGAATCGGAGTTAAACAGAAATGAAAATAGGTGTAAAAAGCCCATTTTTGTACAAAACACTGCTGTTTGATGAAAATTAGAACTTACTTTATCTTAAAAAAAAAAAAAAAAAATCATCTCGGATCATTTCTTCTTATCGTTGGTAGTTCCAATAACTTCTTTTACCTCATTTTTATTTATTTTTTAATTTATATTAGATCTACTCAAATTTAATGAGATGATTAATTACTTTCATCCCCATTGCGACCATCAAATTAACTATTGAAAACAATCATGCATTTTTATACATGAGAATCATTCCCAAAGACTTAGCTCGATTTTATGTTTATGGGGTTTGAAAAAGTAAAAACACTTCCCCAAAAGCTGCCCAAAGAAACCAATGGAGACATATATAATGAAGTTTTAATTTTTTTTTTCATCATGTTATAGCATTTTTTTGATAAGCTAGAATCATGTTAGGGCATTGAAGAGCACACGTTAATTAAAGAAATTAAATACATGTACGGCAATGATAGGTTTAGGTTCGATCAAGTATTTAAGTAGTTGATATATACATTGGTCTCTTCAAGAAATATAAAATTAATAAGACAAGGGTACGCTAGCTATGAGACAGGAAAATAATAAACAAATCAATCATGAAGACAAAATAATATAATTAGATTGCTTGCTAGTGCCCAATGGACCGACAGAACTACGGAAAGATCAGTAAACATCGTATAATTCGTATACATACGTACATACATACATACATGCATGCATCATCATGCATGGTATGGGAAATTGTATAATGGGATGAGGTCTTTCAACTTCTTGTGTAAAAGTTTTAATATCATGTACACGTATATATTTTCTATATGAATAATTTTCATTGCATGAATTGGATGATTTAAACTAATGAATTTTGCAAATATTTTAACCCGATCGGATTGCCACAACGGTAAAGGCGAAAGCGGAATTGTATGAGTTAAGCGCACGACCTCGAATTTGATTCCCCGATATACCAATATTACTCGGGGCACTTGAGCACGCTCGGGCTGATCACACCAAGGTCTCGTGGGAATAATATAGTCAAGCTCACCTGGACACCCCACGGATATTAAAAAAATTGCAAATATTTTCTCGGGAATAATATAGTCATTCACTCACGACACCCCACGGATATTAAAAAAATTGCAAATATTTTCTCGTGAAATAAATAAATTAAAATGTTTATTTAGTTTCACAAATATATATATATATATATATATATATATATATCGATTCACCTATAATACGAAATCTATTGAGGTAAAATGTTATTGCATGCCTAATGAAAATTATATATTAATTAATTAATTGAGTTACATATATATGCTTAATTTAATTTGATATTTCTAAAAAAAAATCGATACGTATATACATTTGTTCCATGGTCGTAGTCCAATTAATATTGATCGGTGATATATGTGCATTACATTTCAATGCATATCCAAGGGATTTCAATGACCGGGTAGCAATTGCATAAGTAGGAAATCAAAATACGTATACCTTTTTTATCAACCACATGGCTTTTGGTGCATTATTGAATCTTCTACTTCAGAGTCATATCTCTTATAGGGCGAGTTTTATATATAGGACCAATTTGGAACAACATATCACAAAAACTTCGGTTACAAAAAAACTACTTTTGCGTGCAACATGGTATAATATCTGTACGTAGTGGTAGCTAGCAAGATTAAATTGTATTATTGTAAATTGATTTTCTTTAACATTTTTTATTTTATAAATACTCAAATTCTCAACATTATATAGAGGTGATTTTTTCGATAAGAAAGAAACTAACTTGCCCTTGCGAGTGAGACTCGAACCCTCTTGCATATATATTAAATTAGTGGGCTACCTACTTGGTTGACAATATTATGTATGTAGAGGTAATTAAGGACATGTCAAACTAATAGAGCTATTACATTGACATTTTTCTTTTTTAAAACAAAAAAGGCTCCATTCATATATATATATAATATCTTCAAAGACAAAAAGCAAGCAACCTTAAAGAGATAGACAATATATTTTGGATGAGATTTTTACGATTGCTAAGCATGCTACGTACATGGCCTGAGAGTCACTCCTCCCTGCATGCTATAGAACGACGTCTATGAAAGAGACATTCATGTCAACATTATTATTGTTATTTTTCTCAAAATACTCACACAAACAGACACTTAGTTTTATGTAGACGTTTTGGTGTCAATAATATTCACGTACAATAAGTCCAAAATCAGGTAGTTTTCACAGTAGTGTTAGCAAATCTTAAAGGGCCATGGCCATTGGTGCTACGTGACACTAGTCCTCGATGTCAAAAGGTCCCACGCTGCACCCTCTCTCCATATATTCTCTTCTTCATATATCATCGATCACTACTGCTCTTGCTATGCTGGCACTGCTAGCAACAGTATTTGATCATGTTTGAGCATTGTAAAGAGAAAAGCTGTTATAATGACCTCCCCATACACACCACTCAATAGCGGTGACATAGTGATAAGAACTTTACATGTAGGTTTCTTCACTAGGAAGAGGTTGCGTGTTTGAGTCTCTACGACAACAAAAAGAAATCATTTCCTGGTCTCTCTCAACCAATGAGTTTGGTGGGACCGACTTGACCCTATAGGATTAGTCGTACTTTGAGGTGCTTCTCCATGCATTTCACTCATTCAAATGATTAGGACTTTGCTCAAAATGTACTATTTTTTTTTTCCATTGGTTAAGCATTCCACATTTCGCCCCAACAAAAAAAAAAAAAAGCTTTAATTTCACTATTTCTTTATAAGAAAGAAACCACAGTTGGTCCACTATAAGGCCCGAACTCTTTATCACCTCTTACTCAAACAACCCCACATGCATCCTTTAATTTCACTATTTCACCAAGAAAAAAACTAGTCAAATAATCACAAACAAGTACTTTCACTTCTTTCTCAAAAAAAAAAAAATCTCGAACTTTGTTTGTTGTTTTCAATTTAAATATCTCAAACTAAAGAGTTTTTGTGTAGCTAAGGTATTTTAAACTTTATTAATGGTCTTAATTTTATCTCATTTTAATTTTAGTTACTTAAATTTCTTGTTAAAATATTTTGGGATCGACAACTTGTATGATTTCCATTCCTAATAAACAAGTAAAATATTAATTAAAATGATTGCTCCATTTAATTTGGTGTACCCCACCTCTATATGAGGTATACTTCTCAAGTTGGTTTTTGTTTTTGTTTTTTTGTTTTTTTATAACTATGGATTACGAGTTGTAGATTGAGCCAACTGCTTTGACCATTTTGATTAGGTTGATCTTCTTATACATGTTTTTTGTGACAAGTTGAGTATAACATATCAACATAATGCCGGGAAACAAAAGGTGGTTGTACTATAAACGTGGAATCACGGTTTGCTAAGAAAACTATTTTGTGAATTGTGATCATTTTATCCAATATAGGATAGGATAGTGAGGGCTAGCCATTAAGCTTCATTGTGTCCATCTATATATATGCGGCCAATCGACAGTGATATTTACTTTTACTAAGAAATGACAGCAACGGAGCCCAACGCGCGTACCTTAATTAATGGTCACCGTAAATAGGTGTGCTTCAAAATCACTTGTGTACTTTTGGAGGATTATCCATTGTACATGCATGGGTTATAATTGTGCAAGGGCCAGCTTCTCAGAGCTTAGCTTCTCATAGCATCTCCAATGGGACCATGAATTGGGGTGAAAATGGATCCACCTGGGACACAACCCATATCCAACTCAAAAATGCTCTCCAATGGGATTATGGAGATTTTGAATGTCTAGCCGATGCGGCAAGGAATCAAAGTGGAGGGTGCCTAACACAATGTATATTTCTAGACATTGTAGTTCATTGCCACATTATCATTGTTTGTTATAGGAAGTCAAAAAGGTCACTATCCATAGTTAAATCCATATTACCATTGGAGATCATTTTGGAATTTGAATGTCTATCTAATGCCACATAGGATAGACATCCTCCCCACATCCATGACAAGACATCAATTCGTGATCTAAATCCACATTACCATTGAAGATGCTCTCATCAACCTCTCTCTGTCTAATCACTCTTGACCAAGCCAAAAAAATACTTCTCTCTAATCAGGGTCGTTCCTAAGTTTTTGGGGGCCCTGCGAAACTTAAATACAGGGCCCCTAATTTTTGTACACATATATAATATTATTTAATTTTTTCATATGAATAAATAAAGTCTTTAAAATATTTTTAAGTGACATTTCTCCTCTTTCTTTTCCAAGTTTGAGACTTTGACGAAAATAAAAAAAAAGTTAAAAAAAACAAAGAAATTTGAAAATAAAGGGTTTGAAGTCAAAAAAGAGAAACAAAGTTTTTTTTTTGAAAAAAAATGTTAGTATATAAATAAATAAATAATATATTTATTTAAAAAATCAATACATAAACAAAAACACGATATAAAATAAATAATCATTAAAATGACTTTTTCTAGCGAATGAGAAGCAATTCATCAATTATATTTTCATAATCTATTTTTTCTAAAAAAAATCATGTTCAACACGTAAAACAACTAATCCATTGAAAATCTTTCTTGTGGCATACTTGACCGCAAATAAGACTTTAAGTTTTTAATTTGGAGAAACTTCTTTTTGCAGATGCCACAGTCACAGATATAGCCAACATAATCCTATAAGCAATTGAAACATTAGGATAACAACCCTAAACATTTTACAAACTCAAGAATTTCAATAGCTCTTTTTTTGTTTTGGTAAATTGAAGTTGCTTGTAAAACTTTCCATTTAAAAAACAAATCATTTGAATCGACATCTAAATGATTATCACATTGCAAAACACATTTTCAAGATTGACATAAAATTTCCTTAGTGTATCATCATCCGTTGAATTCAATCTATGTGGATCGCAAAAGACCAAAAGTTTTATCAAAAGATTGCATTTGTTCAAATCTATTCTTCAGAGCATTAATAGTAACATCAACAACAAGAAAAAATATTCAACTCGAAATAGTTCTTCTTTAGATTGTACATTATCCTCATGTTAATCCTCGTCAAATTGTTTTTCCTTTGAATTTCACGTTTTTCACGAAAAATAGGCTCGAATTTCATTTCCAATGCAATATATTTTGCACAATTCATGACTTCTATAAATCCATTTCTTATATAATCTTCAAATAAGAAATCAAGCCATTTAGTTGTATTATAGCATCATCAATCCACATTTATCTCTAAGAATCTTTTTTGGACACCTCTATGTTTACCTGTCATGTATGTAGTATATATATTATCATAATCTTAACCCTCACACTATCAATGTTAAGATCAAGAGGCTTTAAAATAGATTGCAATTCATTAAAAAGTCGTAATATAGATGTATCATGCACATTTAAAAATTCTAAAAAGTATTCTTCTACTTGTATTGAGTTTTTAGATATATCTATGCATCGACTAATTAAAGTCATTTGTTCTTTAGGACTTATATGAGTTATATCTCGAGTGCAATCAAGTATTGAAAATATTTAGCCTCCTTAATTTTAAAATTTATTGCATCTCTAACCTTACAAGGTAATCTAAAAATTAACTCATTTTGAATTTAATGACTAAGATAAAACTATGAATTTCATTATTTTGAATGTTCCTAAGATGACCTTGCATTACTATATCAAACTTTGCAATCATTTCAATTAACCTTAAAAATTATCATTATTGTTTTCATAAATTCTTTCAAGAGTATCACTTAAAAAGCTAAATTATGTTTAACAAGGTACTTGAGCACCACAATTATCGTTACAAGAACTTGTTTCCAAATATGTGACGACCCAAAACTTGAAAACCTGCTCTATGGGCAATTTAGTAATTATGCAAACCCTAAACTAATTCAATTGTACTATAAACAATATTAAAAACCCTAACCACCATTACTTTATTTGCGAAAACCTAAATCAAAAGAAAGAAAGAGAGGGAGGAGAGCTAGATGATGGAGTGCTCCTAAATCCACGAAAAACGTAATCTCCCTATCCCATCACCTTCTCTAAGTTCTGTTTTGGTTATTTTTGGAAAAGAAGGGGAGTTGAATGGGGAAGAAGACCCAAGAGGGTGGCGATGTCGTCGATAGGGGTGTTATGACAATAGGTGGGGCCTCTGTTACGACTCAAATTTCTAATCTTAGTTATTATCTTAATCTGGATCACGAACCTGTGACGTGGGACTCGCATCAAGATACGTGCACGAACCGAGGCATGTGGCCGAGGTATATGTTAGATTTGTTGTGATGTATTCCTGATGTATTATATATGTGTAGACTACTGATAAGTCATTAATTCGGTAATTATATATAGATTATTTATATATTTTTTATTATTACGTGTAACAGCCCAAAATCTCTAATCTTGTTTAATTCCTTAAACAGGATCAACGACCCGTACTGTGGGACCCACACCGTGATATGTCCATTGACCGAAGCAAGGGCCGATGTATATTTTATATTTGTTGAGATGTATGCCTAGTGTGTTGTATATGTGTAGACTATCAAGTCAATTTCTATGGGTATATAGGTATCAATATGGGCGAGGACGTACCTCTAGTTCCGTGTCGACGTGGGATCGAGGTAGCGACTTATGACTTATGGGGTAAGCTTAATTAATTTGAGTTAAATATGATTTTATAAGTAGCTTTAATGTGGTCATGTTTAATAAACCATTAATGTGCCTAAGTTAGTAAAAGAAATGCAATAGTCACATGATGTGCATCGAGACACGTATTGACAAATCAAGAGGTCAATTGAGTCAACTTTGAAAGTCATTTAATCATAACTTGAGGGATAAGTGTGTCAAGGTGGTCCATTAGTTGAGCTTCGAGATACGTGTGCACACATGATCAATGGTCATGGTTTACACATATCCAATTAGTTAAATAAAACCTCTTTAAGTCAACAAATGATCATACTTATCATCATCAAATCGTTGGGTAGGAAGGAGAGAAAGAAGAAGAGTTGTTGGAGTGCATTTGGGGAGGAGAAAGGTGTGTAATTCATTGATGATTTGGTGAAGAGAAGAAGTTCTTCAAGGTAGGTAACTTCTCCACTCCATTAACATTGCCAACTTTGTGAATTCATGAATTTGAGGTTGTTAGTTGTTGTTTGATGTTGGGTTTGATGTTAGGGACCTCTAGTAGTGTGTATGAGGAGTCCCGAACCATTAACAAGGTCTATGTGTAGCAAAAACCTAGAATTCGAAATGCAGAATTCTAGGTTCTGCTGCACATAGCGCGCTAGGTAGAAAATCTAGCGCGCTAATGTGGAAATTAGCGCGCTATTGTTCAAAATTCGAAATGCAGAATTTTGGGTTCTGCACGCACATAGCACGTTAGGTAGAATATCTAGTGCGTTAGATATTTGAATTAGCATGCTAACGTTCAAATTAGCGCTAATACGATTAGCGCGCTAGATATTCGAGATAGCGCGCTAATTGCTCGACACTACAAAAATCAAGAATTTCCAAAAATGGTTTAAACATTATAAATGAGTTTAAAACTTTAAGTAGTCTGTCCAAACTCACTCTAAAACCTATCAAACAACTTCAAGGAACTAAGGGGAGAACTCGAAAGTTCGGATCGCGCCGGAGTGTAGAGAGACCTGGATAGGCTAGGACAAGAGTTGTTAATTGTAAGTAAAGTTGTGAGAATTCTACGTTTCATTTCATTGACTCTTATCATTTTATGGTCTATTTGTAGACATTGCTACTTGTAATCTCACATCATATTGTTCTTGTGTCTATTCATGATTGAATATTGTGACATAATGCCTTGTGAAGTGTTTCATTAATTCAAATTTCTACTCTTGATGATATTCTTGATAGGTAATTGATCAAAAGCATGCTATTGGGATAAGGTGAATTGGATTAGAGTTGTATTCTATTTCTTTGGACTTTGTAGCCTAACTATTTTTGAAATCCTAGAGAATTGGAACTATTGATTCTTGAAAACTAAAGTATGGATTATCTAGTGTCCATTACACAAGAGATGCGCGGTTCACGGGGACATGGGTCTACCGGGGTTCCGGCACTCGCCACTACACTTGCGCGGTACACGAGGTATGAGACTCAGGGTGGTCGGCAAGATTGAGATTGATGATGTTTACGCATAGAGTGCAGCTCTGCTATATGTATGAAATATGTTGACCGCAGCTCCATATAGTAGTGGAAAAGGTTAGGTGATAGGTCTCACCGCCGACCGGACGTAGATCATCTCGACTTAGCCTGTGTCAGTCTATAAATTTTTAATTGTGGTATTTACTTGCATTACTTGATTCAACAAACTTTCTTTCGCTACTTTATGCTTTTAAATAGCTATTTCATATTTTGGAAATGTGGCATAGAAATCTCCAGCTTATTACTTAATTATTCATATATTCACCGTCTAGTTTGTGAATGTGGGTATAAGTCCGTCGAGCGAAGAGTGATCGGGAATAAGAAGATCGACGATTTTCTTTGAGCATTTCGGTGATTCTCTTATCTCATTTTGTATGACTCGACTTTTGTTGTATTATTATTGTTTGTCTTTATTGTGCATTTTTGGGTTGTATAGTGGGTTGAGCGTATAGTTTCCCCGTTTGAGACTCATATATCATACTGTGATATTATCTTTATGATATATACATGCATTGATGTTGTGTTTTCCTGGTTTTCCACACTTAGAATTTTTTAATAATAAGAGCTTCGCATAATCTTTAAACTACGTGATAATATTAAAACGATAAAAAGTTTTAATTAACTCAAATCTAATAATACCCGAACACGTGTATTGAAGAATATAGGGACGAAAGGTAAGTCGACTAATACGTAATTAAGACTTACGTGGTTAGGATTAAGGCTTGATTATGGGATTAGCCGAACTATGCCCTATTTAGAAGAAGGGGCCATCATAGTTGGTATCAGAGCCCTTGTTCTCGATAAGTATAGCATAAATACGAATAAAACACAAACTTTAGTTGTGAAAACCAGATGACCCTTGCCTAGAAAGCATTAGTTAGGAAGTGAGTGAAAGTGAGATGGGTATTGCTTATATGTATTTGTTAATTTCTATGTGTGTATATATATATATGAACTGTGTCACGTAGAAGCTGATTCGCGTTCGATATCCATTGCAGACCCGAATGGCTGATACGCGAGGGGGAAGAGATGCAGAGACTAGTGGCAGTCAACCTCCTACTATTGCAGAGGATTTACAGAGGCTGTTTAACTGAGTGACAGCTCAAGGTCAGCAATTGACCGATTTTATCGCCTTGATGACAACTCGTTTTGTTGCACCAGCATTGACATCGACTCCTATGACTGCTACACCAACCGTACAGGCGTCAGCACTTCCTACCACAGACTTAGCAGCGCTGATGGTGCAGACTATTCCAGTCGTGACCGCACCAGTAGTGGAGACAGCTGACGTAGTATCGTCTCCCACACCTGCATCCTCTAGTACATCGGTAGAAGTTCAGCTCGTGAAGGACTTCATTAGACTCAAGCCAGCCTACTTCGATGGAGTACGAGATTTTTAGAAGATTAAGAAATGGATTCTTTCTCAGGAGAAGCTTCATAGGATACTGAAGATCGAGGATAGACTTCGGGCAAAGATCTCAACGTATACTCTTGAGAGAGACACTGATGTGTGGTGGCATATGATAGTAGCTACTCATGGAGAGTTTGAGACATGAGATTATTTCAAGTATAAGTTCTATCAGCAGTATTTTCTGCATTCAGTAATGAAGAGGTTGAGAAGAGAATTTATGGACTTGATATAGGGAGCGAATGAGCATGTGATGCAGTACATGGATATATATGATTATCTGAGGCAGTTTGCTGGAAACTTGGTGAGAAATGAATCTAAGGACGTGTACTATTTCGGTGATGGACTTAGGCCAGACATTGGTTATCATGTAGTCAGTACAAGTGCTAGGATACTCACCGAGATTTACGAGCGAGCCCTATCACATTAGACATATTATTTAGGCAGAGTCGTTGATGGCAGAGCACCGGGTCCAGTGTTTTCAACAAAGCAGACCATGGAGTATGAGAAGAGGAGACATAGGGGTAAGGGAGCAAGGAGATGGAACAGAGGTTCTCCGGGGTTAGGGACAGCCACTCACCCACTGGTTGTACCTCATATATCTTTCATTGCTCTAGCACAAAGCACTGTAGGCAGACCTCCCTTGCCACCTCCCATCCGCTTCTCGCCGTTCCTGGACTTCTCGCCCACATACTCCATGGCAGCAGCCAGCAGGGTTGCAGAGCCGAGGCCGAGATATGAGATAGGGATAGGGACAACCGTAGAGACATGGTCGATATCGTGCACATGGGCAATCTTAGACTCGTGGTCACGCAAACATATTACATGCTGGAGATGTGGACAAGTCGGACATATTGTGAGAGAGTGCTCGCATCCAAGAATCCTATGCACAAAGAGCTCCGAGAAGAGGTTCATATGGTAGCCTAGCCAGACGCCGATGCCACATGAGGTCTCATTGAGGGTACGATTTCCATTTGCGGTAGAGATTTATACATATTATCTGACTCTAGATCTACCGTATCTTTCATTGTTGGTCGCATAGTAGACATTTTTGGGTTGAAACCTGTTAGGCGTAGCGTACATTTGATTTTGAGTACTGCAGCTGGGGATATGATTTATCCTAATAGTTTTATTGAGGATGTCTGGTCAAGATAGATGGTGTAGAGTTACCTGCTGATTTTAGAGTCCTCAAATTTTTTGAGTTCGACGGGATTTTTGGGAAGGACTGGTTAGCAGCATACCTCGCTCATATTGAATGTTTCAGTAAGACAATGATATTTGAGATCTTAAGGTGTCCGACGTTCACCTATAGAGGTAGTTCAGCGAGGACAGTAGGTACAAGAGGTCGACCTGCGACTAGTGAGGAGATGGAGGCATTGATCTCGCTATACACTATACCAGAAAGTCGGGGACCTAGGCTGGAGGACATACTGATTGTTAGAGAGTTTCCTGATGTCTTTCCGGAGGATTTACCTGGTTTACTGCCACTACGAGAGATTGATTTCATTATTAAGTTGGTATTAGGTAATAAACCGATTTTCATACCACCATACTAGATGGCACTACGAGAGTTAGAGGAGTTGAAGACTCAATTTCAGGATTTGGGACAGAAGGGATTCATCACACCTTCTATGTTGTCATGGGGAGCACCCGTCCTTTTTGTGAAGAAGAAGGATGGTACTTTAAGACTTTGTATCGACTACAGACAGTTGAACAAAGTCACAATTAGGAACAAATATCCACTCTCGAGGATCGATGATTTATTTGATCAGCTGAGATGAGCACAATTTTTCTCCAAGATAGACTTGCGATTAGGGTATCATCAGCTTAGGATCAGGGATGAGGATAGGTCCATAACAGCTTTTAGCACGAGATATGGACATTTTCAGTTCACAGTTATGTCATTTGGGATGACCAATGCTCCAGCGGTGTTTATGGATCTGATGCATCGAGTTTTCAGACCATTTCTTGACCGTTTCATGATAGTCTTCATCGATGATATATTAATATACTCGAGGACTAGAGAGGATCACGAGTAGCATCTCACAGAGACATTGCAGACTTTGAGGGAGCATAGACTTTATGCTAAGTTTAGCAAATGTGAATTCTGGCTCTCAGAGGTCAAATTTCTAGGGCATGTTGTCGGAGCAACATGAATAGCAGTGGATCTAGTCAAGATTCAAAGCGCATGGATTGGCCCTGCACCGACTTCAATGACCGAGGTCGGGAGTTTTCTTGGGTTTGGCGGTATTATCGCCGATTTGTGAAGGATTTCTCCAAAATCACTTCACCGATTACTAGATTGACCTAAAAAGATGTTAGATTTGAGTGGTCCGAGGAATGTGAGGAGGCATTCGCTCTGTTAAAGTGATTATTGACTACTGCGCCAATGTTAATATTACCAGAGGTTGGACATAGATTTTCGGTATACACTGATGCTTTTCATAGGGGTCTGGGATGTGTGTTGATGCAGGGTATTGGTATAATAGCATATGCATCCAGATAGTTGAAAGTACATGAGAAGAATTATCCTACGCACAATTTGGAACTGGCAGCTGTAGTGTTTGCACTGAAGATATGGAGACATTATCTGTATAGATAGAAATTTACAATCTTTACTGATTATAAGAGTCTGAAGTATCTCTTTACACAGAAGGAGCTGAATATGACACAACGCGGATGGTTAGAGTTTCTAAAGGATTACGACTTTTCTTTAGAGTATCATCCGGGAAAAGCGAACGTAGTCACGGATGCGCTGAGTAGGATACCTGTTGGAGATGCGGAGATTCATACCAAAACTTGGAGTGAGATTTACGGTCAGATGAGAGTACAGACCGTGTCTACACAGAGAGTGTTAGAGGGTCAGAGGACAGACATGTTGTACTCAAAGTTTAGTGAGTTGGCGCAGAGTGTCGATTGTGTTGATTGGATGGAGACAACTGACCAGTGTTTGAGATTTAGGGGCAAACCGTGGATACCGTCATTACCAGAGCTGAGAGAGGAGATTCTTCAGGAGTCACACCGTTCCCGATTCACCATTCATCCAGGTAGGACCAAAATGTACCAGGACATGAAGAGACATTTTTGGTGGCCTGGGATAAAGGCGAATGTGTTTAAGTTTATTATGAACTGTGGGATATGTCAGCAAGTGAAGGCTGAACATCGCAAACCTGGAGGATTGCTACAGCCTATTCCCATTCTACAATGGAAGTAAGAGGACATTTCTATAGATTTTATGAGAGGATTGCCGAGAACCACCTGGAGACATGATTCCTTCAGGGTTATTGTTGACGACTTACAAAGTCTGCTCATTTTTTACCAGTGGTCGCACATTACACGTTTAATCAATTGAGTATATTGTTCGAGCGAGAGATTATTAGGCTGCAAGGGGTACCAGTGACTATTACGTCAGATAGAGATGTTATGTATACATCCAATGTGGCGGAGTATGCAGGAGCAGAATGGTACGCGCCTACAGTTTAGTACGGCTTTTCATCCTCAGGCTGACAGGCTGACTAAGATATCGATTCAGGTTCTTGAGGATATGTTGTGAGCTTGTGTTTTGGAGTTTGGTGGATCATGGGAGGAATACCCACCATTGTGTGAGTTTGCTTATAACAACGATTATCGTCGATTGAGATGACGCATTTTGAGGCTTTATATGGTAGACCGTGTCGCTCCCCATCGTGTTGGGCTGAGCCAAAGGATTGGGAGACCATGGGGCCTGAGATTGTTATTGATCACACTGAGAATGTACGACTGATTCGTCAGAAACTTAAGGGAGCCCAGGATAGACAGCGGAAGTATGCGGACAGATATCACGATAATCTCACATACACCGAGGATCCTTTGTATATTTAAAAGTTTCCCTCGTAAAGGTCTTCGAGGTTTGGAGTGAAAGGTAAACTTGCACCGAGGTTTATCGAACCTTTCACGATTAAGAAACGAGCCTCGGGAAGGTTGCGTATGAGCTTGAGTTACCTCCACATATGTCGAGTTCATCCGCCTTTCGTATCTCCATGTTTTGATTAGCGAGTCGAGAGCATGTGATCATCCGATCCGTAGATTTTAGTCGAGATAGACTGAGTGAGGATATTTCATATGAAGAGCAAATTTCTGTGCGAGATTTTGGATCGATTGATACAAAACTTGAGAGGCAAGTCTATCCTAAAAGTACTTTAAATCAAAGTGGCGATTTCATGATGATACGGAACTCATTTGGGAACGGGAGGACTATATGAGAGATAGGTTTCTGCACTATTCGAGTCGTATAAATCTCGGTTCGGGTTTTAATTTCGAGGATGAAATTTTCATTAGTTGGGAAGAATTGTAACGACCCAAAATCTCTAATCATGTTTAATTCCTTAAACAGGATCAACGAACCGTACCGTGAGATCCACACTGTGATATGTCCATTGACCGAAGCAAGGACCGAGGTATATTTTATATTTGTTGAGATGTATGCCTAGTGTGTTGTATATGTGTAGACTATTAAGTCAGTTTTTACGGGTATATAGATATCGAGATGAGCGGGACGTACCTCGAGTTGCGTGTTGACGTGGGACCAAGGTAGCGACTTATGAGGTAAGCTTAATTAATTTGAGTTAAATATGGTTTTATAAGTAGCTTTAATGTGGTCATGTTTAATAAACCATTAATGTGCCTAAGTTAGTAAAAGAAATGCAATAGTCACATGATGTGCATCGAGACACGTATTGACAAATCAAGAGGTCAATTGAGTCAACTTTGAGTGTCATTTAATCATGACTTGAGGACAAGTGTGTCAATGTGGTCCATTAGTTGAGCCATAAGATACGTGTGCACACATGATCAATGGTCATGGTTTACACATATCCAATTAGTCAAATAAAACCTCTTAAATCAACAAATGATCGTACTTATCATCATCAAATCGTTGGGTAGGAATGAGAGAAAGAATAAGAGTTGTTGGAGTGCATTTTGGGAGGAGAAAGATGTGTAATTCATTGACGGTTTAGTGAAGAAGAAGTTCTTCAAGCTAAGTAACTTCTCCACTCTATTAACATAGCCAACTTTGTGAATTCATGAATTTAAGGTCGTTAGTTGATGTTTTATGTTGGTTTTGATGTTAGGGACCTCTAGTAGTGTGTATGAGAGGTCTCAAAGCATTAACAAGGCCTATGTGTATTAAAAACTCAGAATTCAAATGCACTTTTGGGTTCTCACGCATAAGCACGTTAGGTAGAATATCTAGCTGCGTTAGATATTTGAATTAGCATGCTAACGTTCAAATTAGCGCTTAATACTGATTAGCGCTAGATATTCGAGATAGCGCGCTAATTGCTCGACACTACAAAAATCAGCAATTTCCAAAAATGGTTTAAACATTATAAATGAGTTTAAAACTTTAAGTAGTGTCCAAACTCACTCTAAAACCTATCAAACAACTCCAGAAACTAAGGGAGAACTCGAAAGTTCATGAACGCGTTTCGAGTGTCGAGAGATCGATAGGCTATGACAAGCGTTGTGAATTGTAAGTAAAGTTGTGAGAATTCTATATTTTATTTCATTGACTCTTATCATTTTATGGTCTATTTGTAGACATTGCTACTTGTAATCTCACATCATGTTGTTCTTGTGTCTATTCATGATTGAATATTGTGACATAATGCCTTGTGAAGTGTTTCATTGATTCAAATTTCTACTCTTGATGATATTCTTGATAGGTAATTGATCAAAAGCATGCTATTGGGATAAGGTGAATTGGATTAGACTTGTATTCTATTTCTTTGGGCTTTGTAGCATAACTAGTTTTAAAATCCTAGAGAATTGGAACTATTGATTCTTGAAAATTAAAGTAAGGATTATCTAGTGTCCATTGCACAAGAGATGCGCGGTTCACGGGGACATGGCTCTACCGAGATTTCGGCACTCACCACTACACTTGCGCGACACTTGAGGTATGGGACTTGGGGTGGTCGGCAAGATTGAGATTGATGATGTTTACGCGTTGAGCGCAGCTCCGCTATATGTATGAAATATGTTGAACGCAACTCCATATAGTAGTGGAAAAGGTTGGGTGATAGGTCTCACCGCCGACCGGACATAGATCATCTCGACTTAGCCTGTGTCAATGTATACATTTTTAACTGTGGTATTTACTTGCATTACTTGATTCAACAACTTCTTTTGCTATTTTATGCTTTTAAATACCTTTTTCATATTTTGGAAATGTGGCATATAATTCTCTAGTTATTACTTAATTATCCATATACTCATCGTCTAGTTTGTGATTTGGTGGTTGTACGTCCGTCGAGCAAGAAGAGAGCATCGGGGAAGGAGAAGATCGGTGATTTTCTTTGAGCATTTCGGCGATTCTCCTATCTCATTTTGTATGACTCGACTTTTGTTGTATTATTACTTTTTATGTCTTTATTGTGCATTTTTGGGTTGTATAGTGGGTTGAGCGTATAATTTCCCCGTTTGAGACTCATATATCATACTTTGTGATATTATCTTTATGATATATACATGCATTAATGTTGTGTTTTTTGGTTTTCCACACTTAGGATTTTTGAATAATAAAAGCTTCCGCATAATCTTTAAACTACATGATAATATTAAAACGATAAAAAGTTTTAATTAACTCTAAAATCTAATAATATCTGAACACGTGTATTGAAGAATATAGGGACTAAAGGTTGACTAATACGTAATTAAGTCTTACGTGGTTATGATTAAGGCTTGATTACGGGATTAGTAGGCAAGTGCCCCCTTTAGAAGAAGGGCTATCACATTAAGTCTCCAAAATATTAGTTTAATTGTCCTCATTTATTATTTTCAGTGGTTATTGGAGTGCGCGGTTGAATCCGGAGCGAAAAACTACACAAAATCGAGTATTCATATGCTCGGATCCGTTCTACGTCAAAAATCGTGCTACAAAGGCATCCCGAAGCAAATTTAGTGGGGCCCACACGTGAGGAACAAGGGTGATGACGTGGCGAACATGGAATGGGGTAGCTTGATTGATGCGTTGATCAATTAATAAGGTGACGATCCAATGTAGCTTGGTGTGTAAGGGTTGATGTGCATGCACGAAGAGTCCATGAGATTGACCTCGAAGCGTGCCATGGTGAGATAATGAAAATCCAACAGCCTAGACACACATGTCGTGTACGTGCTTTCTTGCATGATTTAAGGAGGGATTTGGAAGAATTTGTTTTTGGTTCTATTAGGAAATATTTCATCATATAGATAGAATATCTACATATATATGTATATATACATATAGATATAGAGAGTGGAGGGAGATATATATATATATATAGGAACAGAGAGTACCGAATCCAGGGGAACTCTCGACTTCTCTATTTTCTCAACTCTCTTCTATTTTTTTTCTCCCTCTATACTTCTATCTTTTTTTTTCTCTCTCTCAACTTCTATTATTTTCTTTTGTGTTCTTCATCCATGACAGACTAATCTCATGGTCTAGGCAAGAATGCGAGAGAGGTTCGACCGTTCCCATACATGGATTTGTGAGATTTATTTATTTTAATTTCATTGCTTTTCATTGTTATTTTATTCCCTTTGTTATTGATTAATTAATTAGAGTTGAATTCATATTTAAACTTTGATTCTTTCACCAGTAAATCTTAAGCATCCGTCTTTATGCAATAAGACCACACAAGTGGCAGTTCCAATTGATTGGCCTTTTTGGGACCGGTTGAATACCTTAGAGATCTAGACTAAATCGGACACACTAGTGATCCGGTTGTTTAGGTGTAGTGTCTTCACAAAACACATTGCATTCATCCTATTAAACCCAATGCACTTGAGTATAGAGTTATACATTTAGTTAGAGAAGTAGTCATTATCGTAACTTGGCTATCGAGAATAGGAAGTGCGACGAACCGCGTACGTTACCGTGTCTATAGCTACACTAGGATATTTTTGAATTGCATACTTTACATAGATTGATGAGCAAATCCAATATTTCATCGAATTTGCGACAGCCCCAACTCCGATTCAGTGAGTTAGCCCAGAGTTCCGAGTGTACTGACTGGACTGAGACAGCATATCGATGTCTCAGATTTTGAGGCAAATTGTGGATACCGGCAGAGGGCGAGCTGAGAGATGAGATTCTTCAGGATTCATATCGTTCCCGGTTCACTGTTCATCCAGGAAGGACCAAAATGTACCGTGATATGAAGAGACATTTTTGGTGGCCTGGGATGAAAGCGGACATATCGGAGTTTATCAAGAACTGTGGGATCTGCCAGCAGGTGAAGGCAGAGCATCGTAAACCTAAAGGATTACTACAACCGCTTCCCATTCCACAATGGAAGTGGGAAGACATAGCCATGGATTTCGTTCGAGGACTGCCGATGACTGTTCATCGACATGATTCCATCTGGGTGATTGTGGACAGATTGACGAAATCTGCCCATTTCATACCAGTTGCAGCTCATTACACATTTGACCAGCTGAGTGTATTGTTCGAGAGAGAGATTATCAGGCTGCATGGAGTACCTTTGACAATTACGTCAGACATAGATGCTATGTATACGTCCAGGATGTGGCGGAGTATGCAGGAGCAGTATGGTACGCGCTTACAGTTTAGCACAGGCTCTCACCCTCAAACTGATGGGCAGACTGAGAGGTTGATTCAAACTCTCGAAAATATGCTCAGGGCGTGTGTATTTGAGTTTGGCGGATCGTGGAAGAGTATTTACTGCAGTTGTGTGAATTTGTATACAACAACAGTTATCAGGCGAGCATTGAAATGGCGCCATTTGAGGCGTTGTATGGCGGACCGTGTCGCTCACCATCTTGTTGGCTGAGCCAGAAGACCGGGATTTGTTAGGGCCTGAAATTGTTGTCGATCACACATAAAAGGAAAGACATATTCGCCAGAAGCTTAAGGGAGCCCAGGAGAGGCAAAAGAAGTATGCAGACATGTATCGCATCGATCTCACGTACAATGAGGGAGCTTTAGTGTATCTAAAGGTTTCTCCTCGTAAGGGTCATCATCGATTTGGTTTGAAAGGTAAATTAGCACCGAGATTCATCAGGCCTTTCAAGATTAAGAAACGGGTTGGAAAGGTTGCATATGAGTTAGAATTACCTCCACAGATGTCGAAAATTCATCCGGTGTTTCATATTTCGATGTTTCGACTAGCTAAGTCAAAAGCAGGCGGAAGACCGACAGTGGATTTGAGTTAGATTGATTTGAGTGAAGATATCTCATATGAAGAGCAACCAGTTCAGATTCTTGACCGAAGGGTACAACAGTTAAGAAGCAAGTATATCCCGAAGGTGTTAGTCAAGTATATATTTGCATGATGTTTCTTTCAGCATAGTTGCTACTTAAATTATGTCATTTGATACTTGTTGTCTGTTTGGGAATGTGGATCGATGTCTCTCAGTATTACTTAAATAATTTCATGTACTCACCGTCTAGTTTGTGACGGTGGGTGCAGATCAGCTGAGTAGCAGACCAGGCAAAGAGAAAATTGGTGACTACCTCTGAGCCAGTGGAGGACTGCTACGACATATTTTTGTACATTTTGTATTCTTTTGTATTACATTTTCTATATACATGATATGTTTACTATTGGGTTGAGTGATAGGAACATATGACTAGGCACATGTTATATATATCACCACTTTTATTTATATATGCATATGATCACTATTTCATGGTTTTTCCACAATAGGTTAGGCCTTAGGATTTCATTTCCACTAGTAACTTAATAAGACTTCCGCTAAATAATTGGTTAGATAAAAAAAATTAAGTAACTCGATTTATAGACAACCATAGTTAGTCATTAGAACAATTAAGGTAATCGTAGGTGGTATCATAAATGGTAGGTGTTTAACTAAGGTGACTAGTTCCTTGTTAGGTCATATAGGGAAGATTATGGCTTAATTAAGGGATTAGGCATGGCGGTGCCCTTATTTGGAGTTAGGGCAAATCATTACTGGTATCAGAGCCAAGGTTTATAAAGCTTGGCTTACTTATATGGTTTCATGTTATATGATACCAACACAATTAGTATCAGCGCCATGGTTTTGAGAAAACATGGCTCTAAGATTGTCGAATATGGAGTTTCTACAATATGATACCACAACTACAATATGTAGTGAACGACCTACCTTGTTCAGCTAGAAACAACTAAAAGATTTAAAAAACTGTAGAAGTTAGAAAACCTTAGTTAAATGTGGAAAACCAGATGATCCTCGCCTAGAAACTATTAGTTGGGAAGTGAGTGACAGTGAGTTGGGGATTTGATCTATTTATATACATGTTAATTTTGTTATGTGTATATATACCTTATCCACGTAGTAGCTGATTCGCGTTCGTTATCCATTTGTCGTCGGAGATGGCGATCCACGTAGTAGCCGGTCGCGAATGGTAGCTGGCAACCTCTTCGATACCATCAACGAGGATTTCCGAGGCTTTCTTATCGTGTAGCCGCTTAGTGGTCGAAGATTGGCGGAGCTCATCGCATTGATGACTTCCCGCTTTGCTCCACCAAATGAAAGCCGCTCAGACATCAGTCCTCACGATTACAATACCGACCGTAGTGTCGATGTACTGCAACACCAATGATAGCAGCTCCAGCAGTAGAGACAGTGTCTACACCATCTTCCACACCCACATGAGCTAGTTCGACAGCGGTAGTTCAGCTGGTGAAAGATTTCATCAGACTGAAACCGTATACTTCGACGGTCAAAGAGATTTTGAGAAGATCGAGAAGTGGGTCCTGTCGCAGGAGAAGTTACATAGAGTCTTGCAGATTGATGATAGACTCAGAGCGGAGATCTCGTCGTACACCTTACAGCGAGACGCCGGTGTGTGGTGGTGTGCGACGATAGCTGCTGAGGAAGAGTTTGAGTCTTGGGATGCCTTCAAGACTAAGTTCTATCAGCAGTACTTCCCACATGCGGTGATGAAGCGGTTGAGGAAGGAGTTCATGAACTTGAGACAGTGAGTCAACGAGTCGGTGATGAACTATCGAGACAGATACGACTATTTGAGGCAGTTTTTCTGATATCTTGTAACACGAGGATGCCAGATGATGTATATCATTTTGGCGATGGACTCGAGGCGGATATTGATTTTTATGTGGTCGGTTCTCATGTGCCAGACACTTTGTGAGAGATTTTCGAGCGTGCATTTGCTCACGAGACATATTATATGAGTCGAGTTATTGGCGGGACACCTTTAGTGCCCGCGATGACACCTGATTAGATTACTGAGAGTGAGCGGAGGAGACAGAAGGGCAAAGGACGGAGGAGACATGTAGCATCTCCTACACCTTTGCAGACTATTGTGGGTAGACCTTCCGTACCACCACCACTCAAACCTGCATTGTCAGCTCCTGCTACGTCTACTTTACCAGCTTTACCAGCACCACCAGCTCCACGTCAGCAGCACGGTGGTAGAGGCAGAGGTCGAAGTAGAGGATGAGGACGAAATAGTTCTAGACCAGGGCAGAGACAGGCATCTACACAGTCCCAGGATCGGACGCAGAGTCAACCTAGAGTCGTCACTTGTTTTTGATGTGGCCAGGTTGGACATGTGATTCGAGACTGTCCACAGCCAACGACAGTGATTCCACCACAGCGTCGAGAGGTCGTACATGTGGTTGAACAGCCTGACGCAGACGCTACACGGAAACTCATTGAGGGTATGGTTTCCATTTGTGGTCGACGATCTTATGTGTTATTTGATTCGGGTTCTGCGCTTTCTTTCATTTATGGTCGCATGGTCGGCGTGTTAGGGTTGAACCTGGTTAGTGTGAGTCCATTTGACTTTGAGTACTTGCAATCGGAGATAGAGTGTACCCTAATTCTCGGTGGAGAGATGCCCAGAGAGATCGACAGGTCGAGTTACTCGCGACTTCGGGTGTTGGAATTTCGGAATTCGATGCGTTGTTAGGGATGGATTGGCTAGCATCATATCATGCTCATATCGATCAAGCTTTACGAAAACATTGATATTTGAGATTTCAGTGGCGTCCGTGTTCATGTATAGCGGCAGTACACCGAGAGCCGAGGGCACTCGAGGTCGGCTTGCGACTAGTGGGGAGATGGAGACTTTGGTATCGGTATATATCGTTGTAGAGAGTCATGGACCTAAATTGGAAGAGATTTCGGTTGTGTGTGAGTTTCCGAACGTGTTTCCGGAAGACTTACCTAGATTACCACCACCGATGGAGATTGATTTCATTATTGAGTTGGTGTCAGGTACGAAACTGATATCTATACCACCATACCGCATGGCTCCACGAGAATTGGAAGAATTATCCAACTCATGATTTAGAGTTGGCAGCGGTAGTGTTTGCTCTGAAGATATGGAGACATTATCTGTATGGAGAAAAGTTCACACTCTATACTGACCATAAGAGTTTGACCTAACTCTTCACACAGAAAGAGCTGAACAAGAGACATCACAGATGGTTAGAGTTTTTGAAAGACTATGACTTTTCTCTGGAATATCATCCAGGAAAAGCTAATGTCGTTGCAGATGCGCTGAGTAGGATTCCGACTGGAGATGCTGAGACTATTCGATGTCATATGACGCACGAGTATGGTTTACTCGAAAGCGGTGAGGTGAAGTCGGTCGATATTGCTAATGACACGGAGGTACTAATTTGTGCTCAAGTGAAACTTCAGACAGTGTCGACTCAGAGAGTGTCAGAGGAGCAGAAAACTGACATTCTAGTTACACTTACCTCACGAGCTGCTGCCTCGGGCCCACGTTAGACACGCGACTCGAGGCGCATCCCCGCTCGTCTTGGTATCTCGCATACCCATAAATGACTTAGTAGTCTACACATATACATTACACTAGTCAAACAACACACAAATATAACATTTACCTCGCCACCGTGCCTAGTGACACGTGTCTCGCTGCGGGTCCCACGTCACAGGTCATTTTGTCATGCTTAACGAATTAAACATGTATTGATTATTGGGCCGTGACAGAATCGAACTTGTATGTCTTGACCTAGATATTTTTCATTAATAGATTTTAAAATAATTTTCATTGCTTTATTTATTTTATTGCTATTTAGATTAGTTAATTTGTTCACTCTCTCAAAACCTCCGTTTTTCTCTTTCTTATTAGAACGTTAGAAAGAATACCAATTTATGTGGGATCGACCCTTACCACTATCTACAAAATAGTTGGTTTACGTAATATATTTTATTGACGCGTTCGACGCACGTCAACTAGTAAGTCACTCCTACTTGTGTATAGATGTCGAGACGTGAGCAGGAACACGCCTCAAGATGCTTGTCGACGTGGGACAAGGGTAGAGCATGATGTGGTAAGCTTAACTTAAGTTAATGTGGTTTATATAGTTGATTTGATGTGGCTATAGTTTGTTTTGCATTAATAAAACATTAGTCACCGATGTTCCTCGAGATACGTATGGACAAATCATAAGATCAATTGAGTTGTGAATTGGTGTCATCAAGGGTGAGTTAGTAGAGAGTTAGTGGAATGTAGAATTTGATGTGAGCCATTAGATCAGTCTCGAGATGCGTATGTATATTAAGATCAATGATTATAACTTAATTTTATCAACATATATATAACATGGATTAGATAAAGCATGTGAATCATTTTTCAAATCAAACTTAGGAGAGAAGTAATATGGAGAGGAAGATCTGGAGAAGAAGATTAGTTGGTTTGAAGAAAGTTTGGTGGATTTTTAAGGTATTGGATCAAGCTAGGAGTGTTCTACAACTTTGTAAGTTAATTTACACCATTAGCTTTGTATAATTGATGGATTGGTCGTAAATATGAAGTGTGAGCTATTGTAGTTTTTGTGGAGGATGTATTGGGTCTCTGATGAAGGGCAACAGAGGTCTAAAGGTTTCGGTGATGGCTAAGGGGAGAAGAAAATCAAATTCGAAGTGCATAATTCTACAAATACAGTGCATGCTTACTAGCTCACTACTGCGCGTGTAGCGCACTAATAAGTTTGAGTAGCATGTTAAGGGGGGTCTCTAGCGCTAGATACAATACCCAACGTGCTAATTGCTCTAAACAACACAATTTCTGCAAATTGATGAAGACTTTAAAAACTTCTAACTTAGCCTAAATCCATATAAAACCATCTAAATATACTCTAAAACATATTTAATGATACTATGAACCTATGGAAGAGTCTCAGGATTTCGGGTACGCATTTTGAGGAGTCGGGAGACGGTTGAGTTAGGAATTTTGCGTGAATTGCAAGTAAATTTGTTGAGGTTCTTTTCCACATTTCATTTTCGTTATATATTGTTGTTCAATAGTCTATTTTGACTAAATATATACTTTGTAATCTGGTATCATGAATTTTAGTTGATTCTACTCACCCAGTAAGTTGTTTGATCATGATATCGTTCCTTGAAATGACTCATTGCCTCTGCTCTTGTCCATTGCACTTGTTGGCTGATTATGAATTGATTTATGAATTGAATAGCATGCTACTAGGATAGTTGTATTGATACATTGAATTTGGATTTATATTTTTACCTATAGTGCTTTGGAAAGCAAGGACTTTTCTCTATAGCTCTAAATAACGCTTTCTTGTGAATGTAAAATAGTCTTAGTGTATAGGGTCCATTGCACTATATTGAGATGAACAACACAAGGGGTTAGAGTTCTTAGGGATGTCGGCACTCGCCACTATTATAGCTCGCCACATGGGGTTATTGTCTCTGGGGTTGTTGGCAAAAGGCATACGGGGGTTTGAGTCCTTGGAGTAGAATATTAAATTTAAGTGGCAACTGAAACTTAATTAAGGGTAAACTAGTAAATTCAAGTGATGATTGAAAGATTAATTATTCCTGGTTTTTAAGTCTATATATATATATATATATATATATACACTATGGAGCATGCTACGCACGTTTGACAACTAATTATAACTATGCTACGACGTTTGACAACTAATTATAACTATTTCGATTTAATCAAGGTATAACCTTAATTAACGATAGAATAATAAATTTAAGTGAAGTTTCAAAGACTTAATCAATGGTAAAATTATAAATTCAAGTGACACTTGAAAGATTGATTATGCCCTTAATTAATGGTATGATAATAGATTTTAAGTGACGGTTGAAAGACTTATATAATTAAGAGCAGAATAGTAAATTTAAGTGATGGTTGAAAAGTTGATTGTTCGTGCTTATTAAGTATAATAGATATATACTAACAAAAAAGATTATCCATGTCAAAGCATCGACCTCTAGTGAGACGGACGAAGCATCACTTGCTAATAGACAAGGTTTAGAAAGGTCATGGATTCGACTCCCACTAAAATCAAGATTTTTTATAAAAAAACATGTGCATTAAACGCCAAAAAATAAGTGTACATTCTTTTTTTTTCCTTTTCCGATTACAAGCTCATAAGGAGCAACTCCTGCGACCCTCGTCCTTGCCATTTTTAAGAGACATTTTTGTCTTAATTACAAGCTCAATAATGAGCAATTACAAGTTTACTGACTTTCAATTGACACACCTAAATGATTACAATAAATCTAAAAGAATATATAGCCTAAAGGAGAATGTTAGTATGCTCTAGCAAGGGCGCGCAATATGGACAAGCAGCTGAGTCAGCACTGTCAACGCTGTCAGTCAATCAACTAACAAATACAGCCACACAAAACAAACACATTACAAAATAAAAATAAAAAAGTGAGGAAAAACTGACAGTCAACGCTGACATTCGACTGACCGTCAGTAATACCTCAGCTGCATGCACTTACTGCGTATCCATTGTAGGGTATGTTAGCATTTTTCATAACTTAAACAGGTCACAACAAGCCCATAGAGTCGAGGTGAGCCTACGAACCTACGATTATTCTGGTAAAAATGCTAAACCTTGGCCACCATAGCTATCTTTGGGCGGGTGAGCCCAAATGGGTCAAATGGGTCGAGGCCTCATTTCAAGAGTATTGTCTTAGCCTATCAGGCTTTTCTAGTCCAAAAAGCCCCAATAGGCTCTGATGCAGAGAGCAATGGCCGCACAGGGGTTTGCTCCACTGAGACTCAGAGCCTCATGGGACATCAGACCCAGAACCCCAGGAGTAACGCCAACTCCCAATCTCACTTTCAAGAAGAAACCCCCAAAAAAGCTGTTCCTCCATCCACTCAAACATCACAAACACCATTACCTCCTCAAACAACTATCACAACCACTACTACTGCCCAACAAAAGAGTTCAGTTTCAATCAATGTCTCTGAGCTACTTAAGAGGACACCCATCACTCCACAACAAAAGGGTATTCTTCTTTTCAGCTTTTCAGTCTCAGTTTTGATTTTTATTGCAATTGGTTTAATGGGCAGTCTTCTTGAGTTGAATTGTTCAATACCCAAAATTGGTTTTCATTGCAATGGTTTCTTGAGCTTCTTATGATGATATTCATCACCCAAGAACAAAAGGGTATTCTTCATTTTAGCTTTTCTGTCACTAGTGTTGATTTTTGTTGCAATTGGTTTAATGGGCATTATTTTTTAGTTGAATTCTTGAATGCCCATGTTGTGAATTTGTGTTTAATGTTGTTGTTTTGTTGATTTGATCCTTTTTTTTGTGGTTATTATGAAAAGGGGATTCGGATCATTCATATTTGGGTTATGAGAGATGGTTGCCAGTTCCACCTAAAGTGGAGAAACCCAGGTCCATTTTCAATGCAGCTTCTTTAGCGTATCTTGGGGATTGCATATTTGAGGTTGGTGGCTGTGATTGAGTAACTTCTAGCTCTTAAGATGTTGTTTTCATTTTGGGAACTCCTTAATAGTTTAGAACATGTGAAGACCAAAAAAGGATTTGAATTCTGGTGTATTAGATTGGCTTACTAAGTTTATATTCTCAAAACATTGAATGGAAGTCGAAGTTTCTTAGAAATTTGTTCTGATTTTCGCGGGTTGTTTGCTCAAATATGCAGCTATATGCTCGCAGGCATTTTCTATTTCCACCCTTAAGCATCGATGAATACAATGAGCGGGTAATGGCAATAGTCCGTTGCGAGGCTCAGGTGTGTAGTTATGCATATTGTCTGTCATTGGTGATGATTGATTTAACTTAAAATTCCTTTCGTTTGTGTTGCATTTGTAAAATCGAGATAAATGATTCACTTTCTTGTCACTTTTGAATGTGATTTAGTTTATATGGTATCTTTTCGATCTGTTCTTCTCTTGGCAATGTTAGATCGGGCATTTTTTATTTTATATGACTTGGAAGAAAGAAAAAAAGTTAATGTTACATACTTTGGAGCCACCTAGTTGAAAACCATCATGTAACAGATGTTAAGTGTGATTCAAAGTAGGATATGATGTGAGAGTCCACTCATCCCCTCCATGCCTTCGTCAAAGTGTTCCAAATTCTCTTGTCCCACACCTAGTGTAGAAGGTGGTTAAGTTGGGGCTAGTATCGGTAGTAGAGGAGATCCACGGCCCCGTGCATGCATGCGTAGGTGGGCCTAACATGAAAAGCTCTCCACTATGATAAATTTGAATACAAGTCCTCTCTAACACACGGTAGAGGCATGAACATCATGGAAATAATCAAGATAACACAATTATCTTGGCAACAATACTAACGCATGTGAAATGGGGAGAAATCACTTAGAAGGAGGCAAAAATGGGATCCTTGAGATCTATGTTGATTCAGAACTCCCAACTCGTTCTACACCATTGATAATGTAGAGCTCAGCACCATGAACTTCCCCTTCGAATTTCACCTCAAACGGATTTCGTTTGACTTTCCAACGATGACATCGAAGGATTCTTGAAACTAGGGCTTCAAAAAAAAGAACAAGAACTTCTCACACACATTGCTCCCAAATCTCTCTCAATGTCTCGTTCTCTCTCCCACGAAAGCAAATGTGTTGCTTTTAATGAGGTATGCAAAAGGACGAAAATGCCCTCACTTATTGGGTTGAAAAAAACCCAACACGCCCAACCGATAGGTAGCTCGATATTCACTAGTTGCCTCCTATTTATTGATAACTAGTCGTTTCCCTGCATTTCGCGCAGGTGTTATTGAAATTATACAATAGAAGGTTTTTTAAATTATTTTACATCCTTAAGTAAGTGTCCACATCGATATCTTTGGATGATATTATTACTATATCATCTGCATAATACTAAAAATTACACCAGTAAAGGTACACATTTGGACCTCCCGTTCAAGTGCTGAATTCAAAACAACACCATATTTTTAGTAAAGGTAAAAAAAAAAAAAAAAATGAAATGAAGGAAGCGTGGAATTGTATTGTGTTTTTTTTTTTTTTTCTTCTGATTCTTTGAAGGGGGAAGGGGAAAAAACCAAGTGGATTGCAAGAAGAATGGATGTGAGGTGAAATTTATAGGGGGAATAGAACTTGCTCTACATTCCATTCCATGTATCTGCCCATGATTTCATAGAACTTGCACTATACTCCATTCCATGTATCTGCCCTTGGTTTCGAGTTGAACGTACTCATTCTATTCATCATTCGTTGATAAGATAACCATTATTAATTATTAACAGATGCACACATAATATATAATTACATCTCTTGAAACAGCCAATAATAAAAATAAATAGAAAATAAAAAAAAACTGAGAAAAATAGAAAATTGGAATGGTGAGAGGATGTAGCCTCTTAACTTTCTCTCTCCTCCGACTTATATATATAGATATATAGATATATAGATATAGATAGATATTGTTCATTTGTAGTGGTGAAATAGATATTCTACTATGGTATCAGAGTTTGGTGTTCTGATAGCAGCTATAGTTTTTAAATGAAGTGATTTATCATCTTAAAAAACTAATTTAGTGAGACCTCTATTTTTCACTAGTCAAAGTCATGTGAAATCTCCAACACCAAGTACCAACCTTCATAATGCTTTAATCCATTTTAATTCCAACCTTCTAACTCTTGGAAAGAGAGTTTTCCCAATGATTTATGAATAGTCTCAATTAATTATTCAAGCATGTCTTGTTTGACTCGCTACAGAGCTTTTTAGAGTCTTGCTGAAATAGCTCTGCCAAATGTAGCACTTTCTATTGTGCATATAGTTTTGTCGAATTGTCGTCTGGTTGCAGCATTGCATAACTTGGCAAGCCTCATTCTGAAAGTGAGCTTTTAAGGCTAGCCTGTAGGTCTTCTTTTTTGTTTTATTGTCCAAACTCTTCTTGATATCCAACCATCATCAATATTTTAACTTTAGTTTTATATACTCACTGTGTTTTTGATTATGCAAATGTTTCGGTGGCTTCCTGATGTACGTCGTCTTCATTGATTTCCTTCAGGATGCATTGCTGAAGCAACTTCTTGATGAGGATTGCTTATCTGAAGAAGAAAGGTTATCAGCTATTCAATTTTATTCTTTTCTAGTAATTCTTTCCTTGTTGCTTGGTTTGGATTGATCTTATAAATGATGATATACAACATTAGCTTCTAAAGGAAATTTTGCCGAGATGTTGATGATTGCATTATTGTTTTTGAGTCTAGCGAAGTGAGGAAGTCATGGTTTTGATGTTGGCCATGTGTATCAAAATCAAACACCATGAAAGTTTTCTCACGATTGAATCACATTTGCCACAATTCAAGTTGTTGATATGAGGGTCGTGATGGTGGAATGGTATAATTATGGTAATGGTAGTCGAAGGGGGACTTGGATCTTAATATATATGGTTAGTTGTGGGTGGCTCAGTGGCAGAGTTCAATTGGTGGATTATGTTCCCTATCCTGAGAAGAAACTGCTTTAAGTAGTCAATGGGTTGATTTATGATTGCAAATTTACAACTTTGATTTATTAGGATTTTATGATTAGCATGTGTGGAAAAATAGAGAAACGGGAAGCAATAAAGATTCCCCGCCCATCTTTTTTTTTTTTTTTTTTTTTTTTTTATTTCTCTTTTTTTGATCCATGTAGCCGACCCCAACTAATTTTGGGATTGTTGTTGTTGTTGTTGTAATAATTTGTAAAGGTGAGACACTTTCTTGATCATTTAGTTGGCGAAATTTCTATCAAGATTTCATGTTTTTCTTAATTGGTTCAGCTTATTTACATTAAGCGTCCTTATTTTCTAATGTTAATTACTAACATTGCGAGCATGTTGTTCTCGCAATCTTCGATACCATCATTTCAGATGCTTCGATGATTTTATCTTATTTGTCTCTCCTTTAATCTTTCCCATAGTGGTCAAAATAGCCACCTGGATACCCCTTAGGCAGATTTTTGGGCTCTAATGGGCTTTTAGGTTCTTTTCTATATAGCCTAGCGGACCTGTCTCTCGGTACAATTCTTCATGTTTGGAGATTACTTCACTTGCCCTCACGTGTCCTGTATGGCTAGAAAGGAGTTTTAGATTGTGAGATATAATAGGATAGAGAGATAGGGAATGTGATGATTCCTCTTAATTATTTATAACTATGAGTTGCATTATGAGTTTGCTTTATAGAAGTGAATGTTGAGAGGTAAAGAAACAACAACTACATAAAATGAATGTAGCGGAAATGATGATGCTTAGGTGGATGTATGATAAAACTTGCAAATATAGAATAAGAAATACAAATATTCAAAGAAAACTTGGAGTGACCAAGGTTTAAAAAATCGACAAACTTCGCCGAAGTTCAGGCGAAGTTTGTCGATGTTGAGGTGAGCGAAGCAAAGTTTAGAGGCAGTTGAAAAATTGCAAAAATTCGACTCAACTTCGGCTAACTTCGACCGAACTTCGAAAACATCGATGGAAGTTAATAAAACATGAAGTAAAATTGTTATGTTTCGTGGAAGTTGAGCAAACTTCGACTGAAACTTCACCTATGCTAGAAATATACTTAAAATTCGAAATATCCTCCGCTGACTTGAGTTTTATGTATTATTGTTATATGATTAAGTATATTTCTAGCATCTCTACGAAGAAACTTGAGTTTTCTAGCAAGTTAAAGTGAAATTCCGTAAACTTCCATACACCGGCGAATTTTTGTCAAACTTCCATCGTCGAAGTTAACTTCCTCGAATTAATTCCGAATTTTAAGTGAGCGAAGTCATAGGCGAAGTCGAAGTTTCGAACCTTGGGAGTGACAACAGTTAACGCAAAGATTAGGGAAGGGCGGTTGCAATGGTTTAGATGCCTCCAAAAACAGCCTACAAATGCTCCGATAAAAATAAAAAATGAAAAAGATAGCTTACAAATGCTGCTGCTAGAAAACTCGACTCAATATAAACTGAAGAAATTTGACGATATTGGGGTAGACCGAAGCTAACTTGGGAGTCGGGACACATTGCTTGAAGAGGGATTTAAAGGATTTGGAGCCCACCATCAATTGCTCTAAATTGAGGCAATGGAAGAGTTTGATCCATGTAGGTGACGCCAACTAATTTGGGACTTAGGATTTCTTGTTGACATTGCTGATGCTGCTGCATTGTGGTTTGCTTCTTGAGGCTATGTAGTGGATGTTTTCTGTTTGGGTGGCTGAGAGCATTTTTTTGTCTGGTGCTCGTCGGAGCGTCTTTCTCTTTTCATGTGTTCTCAGATTTTGGAGGATCCTTTGTTCTCTCATCTCTGCGCTTTTACTCGTGCTCCTTTTATATTATATGAAAATAGAAAACAATGCCCAACATGGCGATTAGACCCAAACTAGCTAGAGAACTGATATGTTAGATAGTGGAAGTATCAGTCAATGCGGTTTTAAATTGTAACATGTTCCCCATGGAATCTAGGCTCCTATTCAACCCATGCCTTGAACATTAATGATGTCATTGTGGTTTCCTTCTTTACTACATAAAAGTATCCAAATATTTAAGGCAAAAGCTGAGTAATAAGTTTTGTTCCAGGGACGTCCTTAGGTGGGGAAGAAATATTGATTCAGGTAAAACACGGTCGAAAAAGCGTGCTGGAGTAGCAGTGTATAATAGGGCATCATCACTTGAAACATTGGTGAGTTCCTTTACTTAGATGATTTTGACAATGTCACAATTATCAATAGGTTGGGCATAAACATGAAAATCTTTTTCTTTATTTACCCCAAAAAGAAATCTGTCTTGGTAGTCATCATGAGTTTGTTTCGGTACTAATTCATCCCAACTGATTTTGGTTTCTGCATCTCTTATCTACATTGAAATTTTTAGGCAAAACATATTTTTTGGTCCTTTAACTTTGAGTCTTTTATGCTTTTGGTCCTTGAACTTTCATTAATGTACATTGGTCCCTGAACTTTCATTTTTGTACATTTGGTCCCTGAACTATGAGTTTTTTAGGCTTTTGGTCCCTCAACTTTGAGTTTTTTATGTTTTTGGGGGAAATTAATTTTTTTTTCGACTTTTGTTAGTCGACGTGAGTCGTTCGGTTCAATAATATAAATCATTTTACTCTTCTTGACTTGTCACGCGGCACTTATATTACCCACGTCAGCGGAATTTAACATTTTAAATGGTGGAATGACTAAATGTAGATCTTTGTGAAAGTTGAAGGACCAAATGTGTAGTAGTAAAAGTTTAGGGACCAAAAATATAAAAAACACAAAGTTCAGGGACCAAATAATGGGTTTTGCCAAATTTTTATGATGTGCTATAATTTTTCTGTTCAAACTGCTTTATGGGATGATTTGGGGTCAGGATCGCATGGTGCCTCTTATGCTATTAATACAAACATTGTTGTTTCTATGATTTATCAACACTTGCTTTACTCATCAAAGAAGTTTCGGATTTATTATAATATATGAATTTATTTTCGTTTGTTGCGTAAGCTTTTCTGAAGAGAAAACACCTAACATTGGCGCTGAAATGTTACTTGATATAGAGACAAAGAAAATCATAAAAGGAAAAAAAAAAGAGAGGAAACTTAATCTAGTTAAAGCATCTTGATAGAACCCCAGTTCTGTCAAGAACACAAGAGAAAATAAATAGAGACAATGATCAAAAGTGAGAGAGAACTAGAGACTTTATTGATGTATGAAACAAAACAATACTCGGCTTTCGAGAGGCCGAACTCTCCTACTTTTCCTATACCAAAACAGTAATGACTCGATGATTCCTAGTCTCCTTTCTTATGTTGTGTGTATATATATATCCTCCCTCTTTTTAATATTTAGTAGTACCTATTAATACTAATGTCTATTAATAATGTGCTAATTAGGTTAAGCTGTCACCACTAACGTGATGCACACACAATAGGAATCTGCTCCTACTATTTTGCAACATGGGCTGTTTTTAAGCCCAACGCTGTTGTTGGACTCAACCCAACCTTCTTCCTTTTCCTGTGATATGTGAATTTGAGTTTAAGCCTAACAATACCTCCCCCTTTAACAACCACCTTGTCCGCAAGGTGGAAGTCTAAAAATTGCTTGCAAAGAAGTGCTTGAGATTCCCAAGTAGCTTCAATATCTTGGAGATGCTTCCATTTAATCAACAACAAAGGACCTTCGAGTCATCTTTGAATCTAGAATTGACTCAGTGCTCAACTACCCATTTAATTGTGTCTCGGTAAAGTAGGAGGAAGAAGTGAATGCACAGGCGCGTCACCCACCACCCTTCGCAGTTGCGACACATGGAAAACATGATGGATAGAAGTAGAGTAGGAAGCTCTAACCGACAAGCCACCTACCCCACACGTTGTAGCACTGTAAATGGGCCGAAAAATTGAGGAGAAAGTTTCTCATTAACCCTCCTTGCTAAAGATTGTTGTCTATAAGGGCGTAATTTTAAAAACACCCTATCTCCCACAGAGAATTCCACTTCTCGCCGAGATCGACCAGCCATTTGTTTCATCCGATTTTGCGCTATCACGAGTTGTTCGCGTAACTCCTCTAGTGAATAATCGTGCATCAACAGTAGTCGTTCCAACTCTTCATTCGAGGATGGTGTGGAAGCGCAATATGGTAGTAAAAGAGGAGGATCACGCCCATACACAACCTTAAAAGGAGAGCAACGCAGCGTCGAATGAAAAGACGTGTTGTACCGGTATTCAGCCCACAAAATCCAATCAAACCAAACTTTCAGTCGTTGACTAACAAAACAACGAAGATAACATTCAAGGCAATGATTAAGAACCTCACTGTGGCCATCACTCTGCGGATGATATGCAGAACTTTGTTGTAAAGTAGTACCTTGTAACGAAAAAAGCTCACACCAAAAATTGCTCATGAACACCTCATCACGGTCAGATACAATAGTACGAGGAAAGCCGTGAAGTCGCACAACTCCCTTAATGAACTCTAAAGCAACTGTTCGAGCTGTGAATAGATGTTTCAACATTAAGAAATGACCGTACTTGCTCAAATGGTCCACCACCACAAGAGTAGTAATAAAATCCATCGCAATGTCTTCCCAAATTGCGAGTGGAACCGACAGCTGTTGGAGTGAGCCTATGGGTTTAAGAGTTTCATATTTGTGTTGCTGACATACCAAGCATGCTGCGACAAAAGACTTGACATCATCTTTCATCCCTTCCCAAAACAACTCAGCTGAAATATGCTTGTAGTTGCATAAGAATCCACTATGACCGCCAATAGGACTACCATGAAACTTTTCTAGTAATGCTTGTTTAAATGCATAATTCTTTGACATTACCAAACGATTTTTGAATCGCAACTGATCATTTACCAGTGAGTACCCTGCCGCAGTTGTTTTTCCTTGTTGTAATGCCTCCACAATAAGTCTCAATTTGGGGTCCACAAGCACCTCCTCCCCATGCTCCCATAGTTGAGAAGGATCAAAAGAAGTTACTGACAATAGAGAGAGCATCACACTCGAACATGGAATGCGGAAAAGGGCATCATCGGCCTTATTGGTCGACTTTGGACGAAACTGAATCTCAAAATGAAAACCCAACAACTTCACTAGCCACCTCTGGTACTCAAGCGCGACTTCTCGTTGTTCCAACAAGAATTTCAAACTTTTCTAGATCGGTACGCACAATGAAGTGTCTCCCGAGCAAATAGTGCCTCAATTTCTGAACCGCAAAAACTACCATTAACTTGCGCTCATAAACCGATTTTGCTCGTGCTCAAAGCCAAAGGGCATGACTATAGAAGGCAATAGGTCGATCATGTTGTGATAATACAGCTCCCATACCAGTCCCTGACGCATCAGTCTCAACAATAAATGGGCACGGAAAATCAGGTTAGGCTAGAATAGGTACTGACTTCATGGCTTGCTTCAAGTTAGCCACAGCTTGAGACGCCTCCTCATTCCATTCAAACCCTTCTTTTTGCAACAATTTAGTAAGAGGAGTTGCTATTTTGCCATAATCTCGTACGAACTGACGATAGTAGCCAGTCAGGCCTAATAATCCTCGAAGCTCTCTAGGGTTTTTCGGAAGAGGCCAATCGTCCATGTCTCGCACCTTGTCCGGATTGGCTTGCACCCTGTTAGCCGAAATAATATGACCTAAGTACTCCAAGGAAGATTGATCGAAACGACATTTCTTATAGTTCACAAAAAGAGAATGATCCCGCAATGGTTCTAACACCTGTTGTAAATGGTGTACATGATCTTGCATGGATGAAGTCTAGATTAAAATGTCAAAAAAATACCAGGACACATTTATGGATGAAGCATTAAAACACTATTCATAAGTGCTTGAAAGGTCACAGGTGCATTAGTTAATCCGAAGGGCATGACTAAGAATTCGTAATGGCCTTCATGTGTGCTGAAGGCAGTCTTTGGAACATCCTCAATCCTGACACGAATCTGATGGTATCCCGATTTTAAGTCGAGCTTAGAGAACACCGTTGCCCCATGCAGTTCATCAAGCAATTCATCAATATTCGGTATAGGGAAGTGGTCTGGTACAATTGCTTTATTCATTGCCTTGTAATCGACACAAAATCGCCAACTCATGTCTTTCTCTTTTACTAATAGAATTGGGCTGGAGAATGGGCTAGTGCTAGGACGTATGATACCTGCTGCAAGCATTTCTGCTACTAGTCTTTCAATTTCACTTTTCTAAACCTGAGGATAGCAATAAGGGCGCACTTGAATATGATCGGTACCATCTTTCAGCATAATGGAATGGTCGTGTTCCCACGAAGGTGGAAGCTTCGAGGGTGACCGAAAGCTCATAGAGAACTACGAAAGAATGGGTTGTAGAAGAGTATCAACTGCGGGGCCAGCCTCCCCGTGCTCTGGTGTGCTGCAAAGGCTAAGTTCTAACAGTAAACCAGTTTTCGTTTGTATGAATGAGCGAATGATGGATCGCAATGATACGCGTGCCTTAGTCAATCCCATATCTCCTTGTAGAGTCACCGTCTTACAATCTATCATAAAACTTATCCGTAGTTGCCTCCAACCATCTTGGGTTACGCCTAAGGTTGACAACCACTGCATCCCCAAAATCACATCTGCACTGCCCAAGTTCATGGGAAGGAAATCATGCACGATCAATAGCCCTTGTAGCCATAACGAGACTTTTGAGCATAACCCTACACCTTGGATGCGGCTGCTGTTGCCGATCATTACCCCGAAGAATTTGAAAAAGGACATAGGAAGTTGGAGGTGACTGACTAGGGTGGAAGAGATGAAGTTGTGGCGCCAGAGTCAATTAGCACCACCATGTCTTCACCTTGAATCTGCCCTAACATCTTAAGTGTCCTTGGTTCTATAAGGCCCATCAAAAAACTAGCGGACAATTCGATTTCGGCAAAGTCTGCGGACTCTAAGGAGGTTAAATTTGGATTTGGTGCTTCGTATGTCTCCTCGTCGTCCTCCTCGAATGGAAGAAGCATTAACAGTTATTAGGATCTGCCTTTGTGTCCTACATTGCATTTTTTATCACACATAAAACACAACCCTTTCGCCCGTCGATCTTGTGCTTCGGCCGCAGACAGTCTGCAATATCGAGAAGTCGAGGGTGATGTTGTCAAACTGGCTGACGGAGTCGCGTTTGTAGGTTTGGGAGGTGCCGACCTCTGATGTCGAAATAAATTAGTGGCAGGCTGAGATGCGGACCACATAACAGTTCGTGTTTGAGAGTTGGGCCCTATGGTTGGGCCCGATACTGTAGTAGGAAGGTGTTTTTGGTACTACCCATTTTTGAACCCAAACGAGAAAGGATGTCGTTGCGTTCTTCGATATCCTCTCGTTTTTTCTATCACCTCCCGCGACCTCTCTTAAGGGTGCACCAAAAGCTCGGCATGTATTCTTTCTTCTAACCCATTGACGAACACTGCGATCATGTTTTCCTCACTTACATCCCGTATGTGCAGTGAAAGAAGTTCGAACTGTTCACGGTAGGCGGCGATAGTGGTGGTTTGTTTGATCACAAAGAATTGTTGTCGGAGGGTAAGGGTTGGGCTCCCTTGAACCTGCACACCAATTGCAAAGGGCCTATTTTTTTCCACCAATTGCAACCAAATCTGCGCCTTCCCCAAAAAGCAAATTATGGCTGGCCGCAATTTCGCTTCCTCGTTCATCTCGTGCAAAGCGTAGTGTTTTGCTTGATTCATCCACACAATCAAGTTATCCCCTACGAGGGGTTGTCATCTTTATTTTTCTCACATCAGGTGTCGTGCGATAGTAGGGAGATTTTTTCGCCTCGTTTGATTCTAATGCATCGTCAGACATCGAAATAGGATTGACAATCGTCTTGCCGATTTCAAATTGTGGGAAATCAGGAGGATCATCGAATTTGGCCTTGCTTACTTCACCAATGAAGATGACCTAGGGTCGCAAGGGTGAAGCATTGTTGTTGGGGGGTTTTCATCCACTCCTCCATCTTCTTCCACTTATCACCCATTGTTGCTTTAAATTCAGTATTTTCCTTTCTCATCACACTCAACCGTCCTTCTAGCGCTAAAATTTTCCTTAATCTACTCCTCCATCTTCTTCCACATATCACCCATCGTTGCTTTAAATTCAGTATTTTCCTTTCTCATCTCACTCAACTGTCCTTCTAGCGCTAAAATTTTCCTTAACTCTGACTCCATCGCCTCCACACGAGATTCCATTCTCGTACTCGACATACTCTTAAGAGAATCACTATAATACCAATTTGATAGAACCCCAGTTCTATCAAGAACACAAGAGAAAATAAATAGAGACAATGATCAAAAGTGAGAGAATTAGAGACTTTATTGATGATAATATGAAACAAAAGAATACTCGGCTTTCGAGAGGTCGGACTCTCCTACTTTTCCTATGCCAAAACAGTAATAAATCGATGATTCCTAGTCTCCATTCTTATGTATATTTATATCCTCCCTCTTTCAAATATTTAGTAGTTTCTATTAATAGTAATGTCTAATAATAATATGCTAATTAGGTTAAGCTGTCACCACTAACGTGATGCACACATAATAGGAATCTGCTCCTACTATTTTGCAACATAGGCTGTTTTTAAGCCCAGTGCTGATGTTGGACTCAACCCAACCTTCATCCTCTTCCCGTGGTATGTGAATTTGAGTTCAGGCCTAACACATCTCCTACCTTTTACTTCCAAAGAGCAAAACTAATCTAGTTGGAGAAAACCCCACGCACTTGGTCTTTTTGTTTCTGGACAGTGAGTGGCCTACTCTATTGATAATAAATTAATAATAACCGAAGGATGTATTGAAAATTCTGATTTAATTAATTTCTTAAGCACAGAATTGAATTAGACATTAACAATATTTTAACAAAAAACTCATCGAAGCTTGGGAAAAACGTCGTAATATGTGAATTTCACTGCTGATGTTAAAGGAAAAAATATAATTGGTGTCAATTTTTGTTATGACTCTTGTGAGCTACCCCTAAAGAATAAGAACATATTATATCGTGCAAGTCTAAAAATCAATCTCAAGTATAAGGAATAAATTTTATCAAGTTTAATAAAGAAGAAAAACTAATATTTTTTTGGCCAAATTGGTTAAAATATCCCAACCTTTTACAACTTTTGTTATTATATCCTAACATTTCTAGATTGTTAGATTTGTATCATAAATCATTTTTTAACGTCAAATTTGATGAGGTGGCACTTAAATAATGTGTTTAAATAATAAATTTAGTAATTATAGGTGATGAGTTGAGTTTTTAAAGTCATTATTTAGGTGCCACCTCATCAAATTTGGAGTTAAAAAGTGACTTTGGATACAAATCTAACAATTTAGAAAAGTTAGGATATGATAACAAAAGTTGTAAAAGGTTAGGATATTTTAACCAATTAACCCTATTTTTTTAATAATCAAAATATTGAGAGTTGAAATCAAACAAATGAGAAAGAACATGAAATGTTTTAAACAAGATGCTTTGCCTTGATAAAACTTGGACGGTAAGAACACTAAAGTCATAACCAGGGTCAAAATTTTTATCCTTGAACAAAAGATGATGGATGATATTTATTAAGATAACATTAGTCATCTTTTGGTGGTAAAACGTGGACCTGAAATCATGGTAAATTCTCGGCTTATACCAAAAATTATTTGAATAAATTAATTTTTAGGGGATACTTAGAGGTACATAAGTCAAAATATTGACATGCCTTCTTTTTCGATTGTTAAGAAAGAAACGAAACCGTATGAAAATATGAAAAGAACTTCCCAATCTCTATCCAAACTCGACCATGTAAAATCCCTACCCCACTTTAGTATTCACTACAGTTGAGGAAGTTTAAGCCTTAAATTGTTCCTTGTATTGACGAAAGTGCTTGCGCGAATGAATATTGTGATGAACCAGCACGGAAAAGATCGATTTTATTTGACTACCGGATACAATAGCAATTTAAACCTTTATCCCCAAACAAATGCCCTACAAATGCCTCCACTAGAAAACTTGACTCAGTAGAAACTGAAGAAATTCGACGAGGTAGGGGTAGACCAAAGTTAACATGGGACACATTAATTAGAAGGGATTTGAATGGTTTGAAAAACTCACCATCAATTGCACTTAATCGAGCACAATAGAAGAGTTTGATCCATGCAGCCGACGCCAATTAATTTGGGACTAAGGCTTTGGTATAGCAATTTAAACCATTATCCTCAAAGAAACACTTATAAGCACTCAAGCCGAATTGACCAAAATGAAGCAAAGAAAACAAACTTGAACAAGTTTTGGTTTTCCATTGAACCTATGAACGTTAAAAAGTTAAACATAGTATTCCAAATTACGTGCAAGCAACTCATATATATATATATATATATATATATATATATATAAAGTATATATAAACTCGCCAACAACAATAAAGCCTCAAATTTCAAATTAGTTGGGGTCGGCTTCATTGATCGAGACTCTTCCATTGTGCTCGATTTAGTGCAATTATATATATCTAATGTATTTGTTAAGAATAAAAATTAGAATTTGTTGCCACAAAATTATGCCTATCATCACTTTTAATCATCATATTAATTATATATCGCAATACATTATTAGTGCATACATTTCTTTAGCATGCCGTGACAAATAAAATCTTATTGCGCATTGTTGGAGAACTTCTCTATGATGTAGAAAATTATAAAATGAACAATAATAAATCCCTTAATCGATTTAGACTTCCCTAAATTAATCGTGTTTAAAGTAAACTGTCTTTTGGAAGTCAAAGTTTTTTGATAATGTGCAAATTGACTGGTCTAATGTGAGTACGTCTGTGATACTTCTCTGTGAAATACTGAGAATCTCAATTGGGGTTCAGCGTGACATGATCAAGTTAGCTAGCAGGTATGCCACCTGATTTTCTTGATGATATGCATGTTGAGTTATGACTAACCGCTACTGTTGAAATATACACGTACAGTCATGTATGAGTGCAGTGACAGGATGAAACTCAAAATCAGCACTCTGTAGTAACTGTAGTGCTGTAAGAGAACCCGTTTAAAATCTGCTTGCGAAGCTAGCTCCAGTCCTTCTCTGATACCCTAATTTTCTGCCATAGTATTAGTATTATAGTCAATATTTTACTTTAAACCACTTAAACCTGGCACCCTTGTTATGTAACTTATGTTATCAACATATGAGTGACTGTTCTAGTTTATATCTTCTGATCAAGTAATTGATGAAACTCCATAATCAAAACCCACAGTGCTTAGAATTCTTGACAAAATAAAGTAGAATGTTGACTTCATTTGTTAACTTGATGATCTTGTTTAAGTTGAGTTTGACCCATTGGGTTGTTTTTACCTATTAGCATTTTGAAGAACTAATTGCATGGTATAAATTTGCTTCTTTTTTTTTTATAAGAAAGAAACCTACTTGCCTCCATTTAACTTGAAGTTGAACCCCTAACCTCTTATACAAGAGCCCCCATACCAAACAAGTGAGCTACCCCATTTGGTTGGTTAAATTTGCTTCATTTTTAAAACTTGTCTAACCACCAATTTTTTTTTAGGTTGCCTATCTTTATCTCACTAATGTGAAGCGCTTGGAAGCAGTTATGTTCAAACTTGGATTTTCGACTGGTGCTTCCACGAAAGAGATTTTAAATGAGATACCGAGTAAGCTAAAGTGATTTTCTTACCCTTATACATCATGATTTTGGGATTGAGGCTTTGTTGGTGTTGCCTTTACAAACTTAACATCTCGTGTCTTAGGGGACTTGTTTAGTTTTTCTCTTGGATTTTAGTGAAAGTTTTGTAATGTGTAAGGCCCGGTCCAAGTGAGTGTGGAAGATTAGTTGAATATATGTAGGCTTTCGTCCGAGAGTGGAAGAGTTCTCTAAAATGCCAAGGCACGGTAGAGATCCCACTCCAAACTTATAAGCTTTATCTTTGATCTCAACTAGTTGAAGTGGGATTATTCTATTATCTCCAATAATTTTTTACTTGTGCAAGTCTAGTTGGAAATCTTTGTCCCTTTTTTGGTAGTGAATCTTAGTCCTACTTCAGAATTATAAATAAAAGAAAGAAAAGAAAAGAAAAGAAAAGGAGTTTCTTGTTTCCATTATCTATTTGATAATAAGTAAATTCTATTTATTTATTTTTTCGACAACTATAGTAAATTTCTAGTTGACCCTTGGATATGCGATCACAGCTCACAGGACTCGATGTTTTTCCTCAAATTGGACATCGGACGTCAAAGGATTAAATCCTTTGAAGCTATAAAGTTCTAAGTTTGGAACTTTGAAATAGTAGACATGTATCTAGCAACAATGATATTAAGATACTTTTATTTTTTTAATAAATAAATAATGTATGTGTTCCAAAATCATTGTTTTTTTCTGAAATCCTGTCACTGCTATTTGTTTGTTTTACATTGCTATTTCTGTTTTCAATATAATTTTCTAGTGTATTTCAAGTAGATCATTGATGCTTTCGCACACTGTTTGGACTTTTGGGGTTTAGCATTTCAGCATAATGAAACCAACGATAAAAAGATTTGCATTTAATTTTCTCTGAGAAAGTTTCATGTCTCTATCGTTTATAGGCGTGTCAACAAGTACATTCCCAAATTACAATATTTCATTGGAAAGTAGAGTACTGTTGATTCTATGTGTAAACCGTTTCATTAATTATGTCACTGAACATTTATATGTTTCTTTGTTATTAGTTTCTCTTTGGATTAGCCATCCCAGGGACACCATTCTAAATAGGAATGGGAATAATAGCTTGTCGAGGGTCCTTAGTTTATTAGAAATGTGACATATTTGTTATCATAAAAAATCGAATCATGGAAACGCAGAGATTAAGAAAAAATAAAGAAGTACCTGTTAACCGTTCTTCAACTGACGATGGACCGATGAATAGAGAATAGAGAAGATACTGATCATGTGGCCTTAGATGATGCGGCATTCGCATTTGTTTTGGAAGAAAGACTGCCTTAGTCGAACCTAATTACATTGTTGGTCTAATGATGTATTCAAAATCGAAAGCTCTTGGAAAGTTCATGACACTTTGCATTCATACCTTGCTTTCCATTTTTTGCTCCATGTTGTTCCTTGATTTACAGTGTATACCTCTGAACCTCATTTTATTGAGAATTCCAATCGAACTGTTTGAGTAGAAACTTTAGATACAATATTTGAACTAGATTCATATTCATAGATCAAGTATGGTAATAGCTCATGCCTACACCCTACCATGTTTGAAGGAAAATCTGATTCTATAGGCAAACAAATAGATCCTAGATGTGAAGGAACCCTAAGAAAGGCGTGGATTTTCGGGCCATGAAACGTTGCAATTGTTGCACAAGAAGTTGACAATTTTTCAAGGGAGCAAGGCATTGGTGGAAGATTAATATAGAGAGTCAGGACTCAGGAGTAGGGGTGTTCATAAAATCTGCGGATCCAATTCGATCTAATTGGTTCATAATTTGAGTTTGTTAAATTGGATTGGATTGAAAAAATTGTGATCCACATAGATTGGATTGGATTGGATTGTGGATTGCACAACTCAATCCGCGGATTCGATCCACAATCCGGTCCAATTAATCTTTATATATTTTACATTGTACATAAACATATACTCTTAAAATCTTGAACTAGATTTAGATGGTGTTTGCGTCTCTATACCTCTAATTCATTTACTATTTATTCATATACACTTCCAAATCCAAATATTCGAAACTTAAGTTAATTCTTCTTATATTCAAGTACACATTTTAAGCTATTTAATTAAATAAATATAAAAAATGTTAAAACTAATATGTTTGAATTAAAATTAGTATCCAATATTTTTTTTACGAATCATAATTTTTTTTTTATTAGTATATATACCTTAGTACGAGTCGAATCAACGACCTCCCTAAATTGTCTTTTGGCAAGTGATACCTTACCCATCTCACTAGAGATACTTTGACAATTTCTTTTTTACTTATAAGGATTTGCGTAAGTTTTAATTTAAAATATTAATTTTATAGCCTTATGAATATTAATTTTATAATTGTCAATCTACATAACTTGATCAAGTCCAGTTCGCATTTAGTAAATTGGATTAAGTCGGATTAGAAAAATAAATGAACCGGATTTGATTGCGATTTCGCAATCTGCAATAATTGGATTAGATTACGGATTGACCTTAATTGGATTAGATCCAATCCGTGTGCACCCCTACTCAGGAGTATCATGGAGATATGAAATGGAGTAGGTTGTATGTATTGTTCTATGAGGAAATGTTTATGAGGTTTTATGTATTGTTCTACGAGGAAATGTTTATGATGTAGTCTAGCTTTCTCAGCCCAATTCATATGGGCATAATAGTGACCAAGACTAGATCCATGACAAGGAATCAAAAGAATGCTGTCAACACAACAAAGAACCAGAATTTATGTATTTGTTCAAGTCAAGAGGCCACTGCTGCGATGACTCCCTGAAGTCGTGCACATACTTGTAGACCATGCAATACACTTCAAGCTCCGCACACAACGTGTGGATGCAATCTTCATTTCGAATTGAGATTGTGACTATAGGTGTCACAATGTCAATTTTCCTTGTGTCAAAAAAGGTATCACCACCGATGAAGGTTGGGTTTAGTGAGCAGAACTTATTGCTCTTTAATCAAATGTCTCAAGTCCAAACATCGAGTATGATGAAAATTATATTGGATGAACTACCCTTAGCCCCTGATAGGCTTTACAAGAAATTACTTTAGATTAGTCGAAGTAGTTGGCCTTCCATAAACACTAATCACAAAAGGAAAAAAAGTGAGGGAGAGGTTGCATTCAACTATAATTAGGAAGGTATCAAATCAAGGTCGTCCTATAACATAACAAATTAACAAGTTGACTGGACATAGTTGTCATCATCATGAATCATGTTCTATTTTATGTGCCTATCAAGTTACAGTGACAAAAGGATAAGAAGAAACTCTCCCCTGCATTATCCAATAATGAAATCTAATTAATGCTTTATCCTATGCTGTCATCTGTGCTCTAATGTACAATGATATTATGCCAGTTGCATGTAAACTCTATAAAGTATATTTTCTAACTCCAAATGATTGTTCACTCCACTCTTCCTCTATTAAGTTGACCATATTGGAAAAGTAACTAAACTGATCTATCTTATTTGTTTTCATATTCGTAGATGTCTGAACTTTTTTCTAGTTCCTCCTTGTTTTAGTCCGACTTTAGTTTGACTTAGTCAAACGCCCCAACCCTATAACCTCACGATCCGAAAGAAATCTAGAGGATATAACTTATATATTCATCCAAAAAAATCTATTTATTTATTTTTGTTTAGTACAACTGATCTATCTTAAATGCCCATGATTCCTAAGTGGTTGCTCACCAGCTTTTGCACTGTTAGGTTGACCAGCTGTGCCCATTCATTTTCTTGACATACATGGTTGTGTGATTTGTGTTGAAATTTGGTGTTTGTTATTGGTGCAACCAATGGTTCTTATACTTGCCCAACCAACAATCCAACGTGGGTTTTGATTCGCAACTAATACTATAAGCTCCACAGATGTCAATTGCTTAATTAAAGGTTGAAAGGAAGTGATTGTGAAGCAAAGAATTCAATTTGTTCCACTTTAAAATTGGTAGTTAAAAAGGGTTTGGTTGGGAGTGCGGTGGTTAGCAATTTATATGGTGGGAGGTGCTAAAGTGCACTAAATATATTTACAATGAGAGAGCTCATAAGAACTCCAAAACTTTAAAACTTTGGTGAATTTAATGGACTTCAAAGGGAGCTTTTGGAATCAGTGGTAGCTGTTGAAACCAACTATGTGGTTGTCACTTCGGTTTCAAGCAAGTTTTTTGGTGGAAATATTTGTTGCAATGAAAATCTTATAGTCTGGTTAAACCAAAATCTTATAGTCTGGTTTCAAGCAAGTTTTTTTTGCAATCTTTCTAAATTACCCATCTCTAACGTCTTCCTCACGTACGCTCTAGTGCTAATAATTACTGTAGGAAGATTGCATTATTGTTAAGACAGAATATCAACTTTAAAAAAAAAAAATGGTAAAACATATTTTTTGGTCCTTAAACTTTGAGTCTTTTATGCTTTTGGTCTCTGAACTTTCATTAGTGTACATGTGGTCCTTGAATTTTCATTGTTGTACATTTGGTCCTTAAACTTTTGATTTTTTTCATGCTTTTGGTTCCTGATGAACTTTGAGTTTTTTTAGGCAAAACATATTTTTTGGTCCTTTAACCTTGAGTTTTTTAGTCCCTGAACTTTCATTTTTGTACATTTGGTCCTTGAACTTTTGAGTTTTTCAGGCTGTTGGTCCCTGAACTTTGAGTTTTTTATGTTTTTTTTGACTTTTGTTAGTCAATATGAGTCGTTCGGTTCAATAATATAAATCACTTTACTCGTTTTGACTTGTCACGCGACACTTATATTACCCGCGTCGGCGGAATTTAACACTTTACATGGTGGAATGACTAAATGTTGATCTTTGTGAAAGTTAAAGGACCAAATGTGTAGTAATAAAAGTTTAGGGGCCAGGGCCAAATAATGGATTTTGCCTTTTTTATGTTTTTGGAGGAAATTAATTTTTTTTCAGCTTTTGTTAGTCGATGTGAGTCATTCGATTCAGTAATATAAACCACTTTACTCTTTTTGACTAGTCACGCGACACTCTCGTTACCCACATTGCTGGTATTTAACACTTTAAATGATGAAAAGACTAAATGTAGATTTTTGTGAAAGTTCAAAGACCAAATGTGTAGTAATAAAAGTTCAGAGATCAAAAGTATAAAAAATACAAAGTGCAGGACCAAATGATGGGTTTTGCAAAAAAAGAAAAAAAGAAGAAGAAAAGATTAGGAGAACTTATACTAGAGGTTGTTTCAAGATAGATATGATTTGTTTTAACAAAACTCAAAACCTTATGCGCTCAAACACATAGAGACTCACTTTTGTGATCATTTCTCATCATAAACATCACATTCGACTAGGACTAAATATTGCAACAAATGGCCCGCAACATGTTTAAGTGACCAAGTGTTTTACGTATATAAATAACTAGAGAAAGAGAAGTCATGGCTAGCTCTCTGTGCATGTCCAAACATTCAATCTAACTTTGATTGTCAAGCAATCAATACATATTGCTTAACTTATGTTCTTAATCAATTGGATAAGTTTAATATATTACTATACATTGCTAGGCTTGTCTATGATTAATAGAGCAATGCTTTAAAAATATACATATAGCAAATACATGTATACCCTTTATTTTTCATAGGGGACTCTATCAAATCGTGTTTTGCATGCTTCGGGGCATATCGAAGAACATCGAGGATTATATCGAGTTTAGATTTGAGTTTTGTTGATAACATGTTGAATCAAGTGGGTAGCTCACTTGTTTGATATGCGGTATTTAGAGAAGAAGTTTGGGAGTTTGGGTCCCAATGTGGCCAACTTAATTTCTTTCAATTAAAATAAATAAATAATAAATTAAATAAAGTTGTTAGATGTGTGCATGTTTTTCATCCAAACTTGTGGTGGTTGATAATCTTTCTTTCAATTAATTAAGAAGAAAGGAAAATGATGATATCATCATAAGATCAAAGAGGGCCATTATCTAGTCCTCGTCTTTGACTTGATTTGTCATAGTTAGCTCTACGAAAAGGACTCTTAACTTAATTTCTCTCATTATAATTGCATATTAATTGAATTAAGATGGATGGAATAATACATGTTGATCCCAAACAAGTCTCAATTAAGTACCCTACCACTATATATGATATATCCACTTCTTTAATTGGATATTAATTAATGAAAGTGATCTAATGACATACTTTTGATTCAAACATTTGATGAAATCTCTTAGATATATAGGCATCGAGATATGGCGCGCGCACAAAATGTGCGGGTGATAACCCGGATGGGTGGCCTAGCTAATGGTAAGGGCGAAGGCGGGACTGTGTAGGTTAGGCGCACGGACTCAATTAATTTTGATTCCTACGACAATCAAATGTCGGGTCATTAGTGGTTTTTTCGCAATCCCAAGGTCAATGAGACTTGTCAGAAAAGTGTCTGTATACCGATGGTTAGTCAAAAAAAAAAAAAAAAAAGGTGCAGGTGACATTTTTATGCTACATCATTTTGCTAGTAAAATTGCTACACTATGTTGTGGCCTTTTCGATCTTACATCGTCAGGTATGCGTTCACATCTCCATCTACATGTATATACGCAGCTCGATACAAAACTCGAAGGGCCACAAAAAAAAAAAAAGCCCACATTGGATAAATGGATAAATTAATGAGGTCCCAAGACTACTTCCTATTCATAAAACCACCTACAAAAACTTGCACAATAAAAAAAATAAATAAAACAATAAAAAAAAAACTCCTACAAAAATATGGATATGGTTGTCCCATCAATGGCTCTTCCATTACATTAATCTATCTATGTGGCAAACACACCTCATTATAACTATGAGCCAGATAAGGCTAGAAAAAAAAAAAAAAAAAAAAAAAAAAAGTAGAAGTTACATATGATGGAATATATGGCTAATGGCTCTTTCCTTATTGTTTTAGCTTACTCGCATGAAAAAGGTGTTCTAGGTACTAATTAAGATTGCCTTCTAGATGGCTAAAGGGACACAAATATTTAATTGGGTCCTACTCTAGGTTTTGCTGATGTATCATCCCCATCTTCTCCTTGATCAATGCAGAGTAGTGGCTATAATTAATTTTAAGTTTATGGTTATAAGATGTTTTGTATCCCATTTTTTCATAACCTGCTTTAATTTGCACTATTAGCTAGCTAGTTCAATCGAAAACGCTACAATGAATCTACCAAAAAAAAAAAAAAAGCTACAATGATACTCTAAAGTCACACCTAAAGTCATGCAAAGTGATATGGCATGCGGGCCCGTTTCTTTAGGAGCCGTCGATGCGCACATCGGGATATACACCCTGCATGCATGTTATCATTATGCATCTAACTACATATGTACATCCATTTTCACATGGGGCACGCACACCGCTACGCCACCTCTACAGTGTGTCTTTGGATGTAACTTTAGAGTGTCATTGTATCATCTTCCCTACTTCAATATCCTCCTTAAATTAGAATTTTAAAGATCAAGTATTTAAACCGCAGCCTTTAACGTGGAAACACGTGAGAAAATATTGAAATAAAAATCAAGGGGTTTTGCATGTGTTCCATCCCGTTAATGGCTCTCTATAATTAAATCAAGCATTCACTATCTTATGTCATGAGCATTAATTAAGGTAAGCTACGCGCCCATTATCCTTGTACATATGCACTACAATTTGTTGATATATGAATTTGTTGGTAAAGCTTTCAAAAGTAATAATAAGTAGGAATCAAATTAAGGTAATGTTACATGATGTAGTCACAATCAACAAAAACTAGAGACTCATACATGTAGAGAAATGGATAAACTGGGACCAACCAAAAGCTTAAACTTAAAGTATATGTATGGATATGCATGGCCTTGTCATCCAAGTTACATGTGTGTGGCAAACCTATCAAAATAACAAAGATAAGAAGCAGCCGCTCCTCCCCTTATATCATAGTCACTATACCACCTATATGATCAACTTTTAATTGCATGAAAGCAATTGAACTAGGGTCTCTTTCTATGTCAATAATTGCTACAACATCAACTTAATTAATTGGTCCTTATATTCTATCCAATTTGACTACTCTTGCATGTGCGCGCTCTCTCTTTTTAATTTATATCTATAATAATCTATAATATATAAAAGAGCGAATAATATATACGAGGATTAATTCTAATTATGCATTATGTGAGAGTAACACATTATCTCGACACCGATCCGATGCACCTCAAAACATGTATATATTGTATAATATCGCGCGAAGTGCATTTGATCGATAGATACCAAATTAAGTGGTGTTCGTGGATGTCCTTCATGAAAGAGTATATTTTTGAAAAATTGAAATGATTTATCCAATCATTTTTGTATAAAATATGGACATGCAACAAGTGGCCCCTCAATTAAAGATCAAAAGTCATTTGTTATAACAAAATCTAAAGGGTATGTATCAAAAAGATAGAAGAGTTTGAGTGCCTTGTACTCAACTAGTATATACGTGTGTGAATTTAATTAACACAAAGAAAAGAAACCCTAATTACGTGCAAGTTTGTTGAAGTCCCAATAACGGTGGTTGAGCTCACTTTATATTATTAGTTTGAAAAGTACGCAGATATAATGGTAGCGTTGTGTGGTTGCCATCGAAGTTTAATTAAGACGTATGATAATATATGTTTGGTGATCATCATAATTATAATTGCACTTATAAGCTAGCTTAATTATAACTTAAAACCTATATGTATGTTTCAATAATATTTTATTTTATTTATTTAAGTAGGAGTCCAACTCACAACCTTCCTAAAACTTGTCATTTGGCAAGTGATGCATTTGTCATCTCACCAGAGATGCTTTGGCTCAATAGTTTTGTCTTAAAACAAATTGATTAAGCTATATATATCTTGTGGGGCTAAATTGATTTTTTATTTGAGAATCGATCACTCGGTCTCATTAAGGTAGGAGGATGTTTTTTCCATTGTACTACAAATGTGATTGACAACAATCAAATAATTAATTAATTAAGCTCACTTGAAATAAATTAATATCCATATAGCTTCTCTTTGTAAATATAGTAATTAATTGTACACGAATTAATTTAAAAAGAACTTATTAATTAATAAGTTTTAAATACTTCCATGTTGATTTTGTAAAAAAAAAAATACTTCCAAATTGATTTTTCATTTAAGGAAAAAGAATAATTATATGCAAAAGAAATATATAACATTAACTTCAATTCTCTTCATCATCTTTAATTTCCTTTTCTTTTCTCATATTCAATATGTTTTTGAAGTTTTTCATTCATATTTCTGTTTGCTAGCTAGTTGGTCATAAATCATAATATTATTAATATTCTTTATATGTAGATGGGCTTTGATGATCAACTCATATTAATTGACAAGTCCATGGGCCTTGAAATGGATCCCTAATGACATTAATATTATAAAGTAGACTTTTGTCTAAAGTTGACGGTTGGGACATCTGTCATAAAGTTTTCACAAAGTACAAAAGTGAAAAACAAAATATTTTTGACTGTGACAAAAGCTGTGCGACGAATTTAGGGCAACAACATTAATTACCTTTAATGTCAGAACCCCCAATTGACCTAAAATTAATAAGGAGGGTTAAAAGGTTATATCAACTATTTTTAAAAAATAAAAAATAAATTATATTCATTTTTCGCATAATTTAAAAAATCAGGCGAAGTAGAAGAGTTTTATTATGTATTTGACCACGATTAATATATAGGAATGAGCTTGTTGTTTTGAGAAAAATATTGAGCTAGACTTATTATTATACTTTAAAGTCATAACCTAATCAATTACTAATTATTTATGAGGCCAAGAAAATTCTTAAATATGTGTTACTATATATTGTGCTGTTTGACAAAAAAAAGAAAAAGAAAAAAAACAATATATTGTGCTCAAAGTATGGTGAGCATATTAATGTACATGTATTTAAAAGTCGACTAACATGATATTCTTGACAAAAATAAAAAAAATAAAAATGCTACAATGACACTTCAAATGACATCTCAAGTAACATCTATGTGACGTGGCATGGGCCCGCATTCATGAGAGCCGTTGTCCGCGCTTCGAGATACACACCACGTGTGTTATGCACCAAAAATTATTTTGCGCACACTCATTTTTACGTAGAGTCTGCACGCCACGTCATAGGGGTATCATTTAGTTTCATTTGAAGTGTCATTCTAACATTTTCCAAAAAAAAAAAAAAAAAAAGGCTAACATGATATGAGTCGGCCATCTTCTTGAGGACGAGAAAATGCAAACATATGAAACAAATTTTTGCTCATCACACAATCGAATATAGATCACCTAAGGACCACAGATATGCTTGACTTAACATTTCAATTTAAATGACGAAATCAACCCTCTACACCAAATTACTACATTAAATATGGCCAAGAAGAAGATGACCTCTCTTTTTGAATTGCACTTTTTGTTAATGGATAATATCGTATTTTGGGTAACAAATGTAGTTGGGATATGTATGTAGAGAGTAAACCATTTTGTTTAATTATATCTACATTAATACCAATCAAGTGGGTAGCTTACTAATATGACATGGCGATAATTGCGTTGTCGCAGTTGAGGTTCAAGCCTCGCTAATTAAAGGTCGATGTTATTTTATCGATCTTTCTTATGATCAAAAGAACAACATTTGGCCTTCGAAAAAAAAAATATATATATATATATACATATATTATATATAAGAGAGAGTTTGTATTTTTAGTTCATGTCAATCAAATGTGGTTTAGGGGTACTACCTACGTATGTTGCGGCAACAAGGCGGACTTAAGACGGGATTGATAACAAAGATGACAACTAAGTAAGTACGCTACTATTTTTTTTGTTTCTTTTTCTTTTTTAAATATGTGGCTGGAGTACTCGATTAATTAACTATTCAAAATTAGTTGAACTAAAAGAAAAAAAAGGCGGGCAAAGATTTGATTTCATGAATTTACAATGTGTTCACACGACGCTAACATAAACTTTCAAAACTTTTGTGAATTTAAATTCGAATGAGTACTTTATATAGGATGGATTATATGATGAAGATGTCACGTGTGGCTTTTTCTAATTCAAATCTTGCACTGCATGTGTTGCATAAAACTGATAAAAGTAACATAACGTTGTCCCTATTGGAAAAAGGTCATTCAAATTATGTGGGCGTCACCACTGACACTGCTGATTTGTCATTCCCATCACAACCTTTTGATGTTCACGACAAAGACTGGGCCCACTGCACTTTCTGACGTGTCATCATCGCGGCACTGGTCTCGTCTTGATAGAATTTTTTTTCTGATAAAAACTTATTATTTGTTCTCTTACCTTTGTGTTTTTTATGCTTTTAGTTTTAGTCAACTTTTATTACATGCACATATTCTATCCTTAAACTTTTACAAAGATTTATATTTAGTCATTTCCATCATTTAAAGTGTTAAATTTCGTCAACGTAGGTAACATAAGTGTCGCATGACTAATTAAGAAGAGTAAATTGGTTTAGGGAAGTGATTAGTTGACACACATAGGACGCATAGACTATGAGGCACCCCTTTTTCAGGTGTGGGGCCCGCAAAAGCGACATAAAGGGGGCGCCACATAGGCTGTGTGCCCCCCTTTGTGTCAACCAAACATTTTCTATTAGTTCATATTACTAAACTCATCGACTCACATCAACGAACAAAAATTGAAAAAAAAAAATTAATTTCTCCCGAAAATATAAAAAACTCAAAGTTCAAGGACCAAAAGCCTAAAAAATTCAAAAGTTCAGGGACCAAATGTACAACAATGAAAGTTCAATGACCAAATGTACATTAATGAAAGTTCGTAGATCAAAAACATAAAAGACTTAAAGTTCAAGGACCAAAAAATATATTTTGCCAATTTTTTTCATAATTTTTTTATATCTAGGCGACCCTGATTATTCTCACGAGGCCCTGGTGCAATCGACATGAGCATACCCCAGTGGCCCCAGCAATCTTGTTACACCAGAGAATTGAAATCGAGGTCAAGTCCTTGACTCACGCAATCCCGTCTTCACCCTTAACGTTATGACAACTAGGAAAATTTTCAGTTAAGTAATAGCACCAATTAAATACACATCGAGATGGATGCTTTCAATAATGCAGATGAGTAATTTAATATATAAGTTCATCAATATATACAGGTGCGTAACGTGTATATATATATATCTTTAACACATCCAACTATATTAAATCGAGCTGAGTAAAAATGTTATGTACGTGGTTGCATATATGCAGATGCTAATTGATGTAAGATTGAAGATTTTCAGTTGTTTCTGTTGACAACTTTTTAATCTCCATTGTTGCAAGACTACCCTGCATTTAATAGACTTGATTTTTCCTACGTGGATGCGGATGCTGGATATATACATTAGGTGTTTCCAACGAGGCCATAAAATTTGGATATGGTTGTCCCAAATATTAGCCAACCAAGTTGGCCATGTGGCGAACTCATCCATAACATATATGTACGTGATGTAACAATTCATGGTGTTCACCAATTTTAATCATCCAAGAGACTAATTGAATGAAAATGGACAAACATGCTTGCATGTATGCATATATAGTTGTTTTGGTTGCATAAATAAAAACAAATTCTGTTAATTCAGTGTTCTATATAGTAGTCTTGTATTCATTCTTAATGGAGAGTTTTTTGGTTTAATTTGTCTAATAAAAAAAAAAAAATCAACCTCCATGCAGGACGCACTTCAATATGTTTTTGAATCGGCATTTTTATATGATTCGAAGTGCATCTGACAATTTTTTTTTTTTTTTTTTTTTTTTTTTGGGATTTCCAACAAAACTTAAATAACTATAGTGGATTCTTACTAAAGAAAATAGCTATATAGTGGATGGGGTTCATTGGTTTCACAATAGTACCAAAATATGGGGCCTTAGGAGGTCACCTACAAGTAGTATAGATGTGTACTAAGGCCGGCCACAAGGGACCTACCCAACCGGCCAGCGCTCTAGAAGACCAAAACATGCCCTTCAAGAAAGTGCAACAAATTCAATTTCGCAAGGACCCACCCAGCCTTCCTTTGGATATAATGGCACATCTATTATAAATTGTGTATACATAGAGAGTAACTTTATATACTAAAACTTTGGTGTTGAATGCAAAAAAACGTGCTTCATGACTTTTGATTGGAGGTAAAATCTAAAAAGTCACGTTTTGGGGATAAACTCCAAAAGCCACCTATGTAAACGACAGATGCATTGTATTTGATATGCATTAAACCAATTGGATAAATGCACACATGTATAATAGAAACGATAGAATCGTTTAACAATTTCTTCATGCGTACATCGGCTATGTATGTACATGTACGGAATACATGCATCGGATAAAATACAGACGCAAAAATGAATAGTCGTGTTTCTAAGAAACCAAATTGATGCGTTTCTTGAATAGCCAATATACATTATAAATATACCCTCTACGTAATAGGATAAACACAAGAGAATTTTTAATTCCAGTGGTTATTAAAATTCATATTTTCTCTCCGGTCAGTAAAATTCATATTTTCTTTCCAGTCATGAAATTCATTATTTTAACAGTGAGCGAGTACAACATTTTGATCCAATTGTTCCTACGGTCTAAAGTGTTGTAGTCGTAGGAACGTGATTGTTGTATCCCGAGAGACAAGTGCTACCAACCGAGCACAATTTGCGGGCATTATTGTCTTAAGGAGATAGAGTATTAAACTCTAGCATCAATCTACAATTTCGTCAATTCATCAAGTTTGGAGCATTTTTTGCATCAATTCAACCATGACAACGCAAAGCGACGCGATGATTGAGGTCATTGACACCAACAAGCTTAAAACAATACAAATAAGCTCTACCTCTATGCATGCCGTTGTTCCCTCGATGAAGCCGAAAAAGCTGAGAAATTCACCGCACAGAGACTTTAAGCGGTGGCAACAGAAGATGCTATTCTACCAACGACGCTGAACTTGGTAAAGGTGCTAACGAAAGTGAACCGAGTTGCGTGAAGATGAAACAGAGACAAGCACATCATCGCATCAATTCAAGCATGGAACCACGGTGAATTTTTATGTAAGAATTACATCCTTAACGGTCTTGATAATTTTTTATACAATGTATTTAGTACCATGCGTACGACCAAGAACTGTGGAATTCTTTGGATAAGAAATATAAGACGAAAGATGTTGGCCATAAAAAGTTTATGGCTAGTAGATTTAAGGATTATAAGATGGTGGACTCAAAGACAGTGTTAGATCAAGTCTAAGAAACTCATATTCTCCTCCATGAAATTCATGCGAAAAGATGTCTTTGAGTGAGTCATTCCAAGTGGCAGCAATTATTGAGAAATTGCCTCCATCTTGGAGAGATTTCAAGAATTATCTCAAGCATAAACGCAAAGAGATGGGACTTGAAGACTTGATTGTTCGACTTCGCATTGAAGAAGACAATAAGAAGAATGACAACAAGAACGGTGATTTGCCCAATGAACCCAAAGCTAATCTTTTGGAGGGTCAAAGCATCAAGAGTTCCAAGAAGAGGAAGTATTCTAGTGACGAACCCAAGCAATTCAAAGGGAAAGAAAATAAATTTGTTGGTTCTTGCTTTATTTGCAAGAGAAACATGGTCAAAAGCCAAAGATCTGCAAAAACAAGTGGAAGAGGAACAAAACTCACTCTAAGGCTCATGGTGGTGGTCATGCTAATTTTATTGAAGATGGGTTATCTAAAGATGTTTCTAACTCGAATTTATCTGTGGTTGTTTTTGAAGCAAACATGGTGGATAATCCACGAGAATGGTACATTGATACTGGAGCCACCAAACATGTGTGCGCAGATAAAAATATGTTCTCCTCCTACAGGCCTATCAATGGAAGAGACTTATTTATGGGTAACTCTGCGACTTCAAAGATAATTGGAGTTTGGCAAGTGGTGCTGAAAATGACATCTGGCAAGGAACTTACTTTGAATGAAGTGTTGCATGTTTCTGGTATCCGCAAGAATTTAGTTTCTGGGTTTTTACTTGGTAAAAATGGATTCAAAATGGTTTTTGAATCTAATAAGTTTGTACTATCTAAGAATAGTGTATTTGTGGGCAAGGGGTACGTAGCTAATGATTTATTTACGATGAATGTAATGCATGTACTTCGCAAATTCGATATTAATAATATTGAAGTTTCGATTTATTTGTTGGATTCTTCTTATTTGTGGCATGAAAGACTAGGACATGTTAATTTTAATTCGTTGAGAAAATTAATGAATTTAGAATTAATTCCTAATCTTAAAATTGATCCAAATCATAAGTGTGAAATTTGTGTTGAGGCCAAATTAACAAAAACTCATTTTCACACTGTTGATGGTAGGAATACACAACCTCTAGATTTAATTCACAACGATATATGTGATTTAAAGTTTGTACAAACTAGAGGAGGCAATAAATATTTCATAACCTTTATTGATGATAGCATTAATTAGATATTATTATGTATATTTGCTTAAAAGCAAAGATGAGGCTCTAGAAATCTTTAAACACTATAAAAGTGAAGTTGAAAACCAACTTGGTAAATCAATAAAGGCTATAAGGAGTGATCGAGGAGGTGAATACGATGCACCGTTTAATGCGTTTTGTCAAGAACATGACATAATTCATTAAACGACTGCACCTTATTCTCCTCAATCAAACGGGATTGCGGAACGCAAAAACCGTACATTAAAGGAAATGATGAATGTTATGTTATTAAATTATGATTTACCTCATAATTTATAGGGCGAAGCAATTCTTTCTGCCAACCATATTCTGAATAAAATCCCTCGAAAGAATATGGATGCAACTCCTTATGAATTATGGAATGGTGAAAACCTTCATATGCATACTTGAAAGTGTGGGGGTATTTGGCTAAAGTAGATAATCCTGAACCTAAAAAGGTTAAAATTGGACCAAAAACCATTGATTGCATATTCATTGGTTATGCTCACAATAGTCATGCATATAGATTCCTTGTATTTAAATCAGATATTCCTGATATACATGTAAATACAATCATGAATCTAGAAATGCGTCATTTTTTGAGCGTATTTTTTCATATAAAAATATGTGTAAATCAAGTTCTAATAAAAGAACGAGTGATGATGCAAGTAGTAGTAATCCTCCAAATAAAGAGGATGAACCTAGGAAAAATAAGAGGACAAAAGTTGTAAAATCTTTTGGTCCTGATTTTCTAACTTAAATGTTAGATAGTGAACATCAAACGTTTAAAGAGGCTATGTTTACGCCTGAAGCTCATTTATGGAAAAAAGCGATTAATAATGAAATCGAATCAATTATGCACAATCATACATGGGAATTAGTGGATTTATCATCGGTATGAAGCCTTTGGGATGTAAATGAATTTTTAAAAGAAAATTAAAGGCGGATGGTTCAATTGATAAATACAAGGCTAGGTTAGTAGCCAAGGGTTTTAAACAAAAAGAGGGATATGACTTCTTCGATACATATTCACCAATAACGAGGATAACATCCATAAGAATGTTAATTGCAATTGCTGCAATAAACAATCTTGAAATTCATCGAATGAATGTTAAAACAACGTTTTTAAATGGTGAATTATAAGAAGAAATATACATGCAACAACCGGAAGGATTTGTTGCACTTGGACAAGAGCAAAAAGTGTGTCGACTTGTTAAATCTTTATATGAATTAAAACAAGCTCGAAACAGTGGCATATTAAATTTGACAATGTCATGTTATCAAATGGTTTTAAAATCAATGAATGTAACAAGTGTGTGTATGCCAAAGACACACCTAAAGGCTTTGTCATAGTTTGTTTATACGTGGATGATATGTTGATTATAAGCAATGAGAAAACTATAATCAAATCCACAAAGAAAATGTTGACACAACATTTTGAGATGAAAGATATGGGAGTTGCCGATGTTATTTTATGATTTAAAATTTCTAAGATAGCGAATGGATTAGTGTTATCGCAATCTCATTATATTGAGAAGATATTGAATAAGTTCAATAAATGTGACACAAGTCTAATAAAGACACCAATGGATGTTAATGAACATCTAACTAAAAATAAAGAGCAACACATAGATCAATTAGAGTATGCACGTATACTTGACAGTATAATGTATGTCATGTCGTGTACGAGACCTGACATAACATGCGCAGTGAATCGATTAAGTCGATTTGCTAGTAATCCAGGGAAAGATAATTGGAAAGCAATGATACGAGTACTTAGATATTTAAGGTACACAATGAATTATGGATTATATTATACAAAATATCCTACTATTCTAGAAGGATATAGTGATGCTAACTGGATATCAGATATTCATGATACTAAATCTACAAGTGGGTATGTTTTCACACTTGGAGGTGGTGTTATATCTTGGAAATCTTCTAAACAAACATGCATAGCTACATCTACTATGGAATCTGAATTCATAACCTTAGATAAAGCTGGTGAAAAAGCTGAATGACTTATAAATTTTTTAGAATATATTCCTTGTTGGCTAAAACCTGTGTCAGCAATTCGTATCCATTGTGCTAGTATGTCTGCTATAGCAAAAGTGCAGAATAAAATGTATAATGGTAAGTCACGACATATACGTCGAAGACATGACACATAAAACAATTACTTGAGAATGGAGTAATATCCATTGATTATATAAGGTCAAAAAACAACCTTGCGAATCTGTTAACTAAAGGCTTGCCTAGAGATCAAGCAATATGTTTATCAAGGGAATGAGATTAAAGCCTATAAAATAGAATCCATTGTGGATACCCAACCTAGCTGACTGGAGATCCCAAGATCTAGGTTCAAAAGGAACAACTAAATGATGGAATCTGGTGTATCACAATGGAATTTAATTCCAACCTGTTCCTATGATGTTACAGTGATGCCCGCAAAATTGTTGAGGATAAGCTTTGCTTTTAATGATTTCTATGTCATAATTTTACGAGGGGTATATTAGGATACTTTTAATAGAAATTACCTATGTGAGTGTGAACTGGATCGATTCTATGAGAATGTTTAAGGCTTGAACTCTCTAAAGCGTTCATGAATCCGAGAGTTGTTCAGGGCCATATTAACGAACACAACCGAGGAATTCAAATTGTCAGAAGTGGGTTGTGTGTACATGTGACGGCTCCTACTTCTAAACATGGCACTACCCGGCCTAATCTCTGTGACGACCCCTCTCCTAATCTAGGGCACCGCCCGGCCTAATCCCGTAATTAAGCCCTAATCATATCCACGTAGGACTTAACTACGTATTAGTCAGCTTTTACAACCTATACGTCTCTCTTCTCGTGTTCATGATAAGTAATGCACTAGTCCTACCAGTTTATAAAATTTAAAGTTAATTAATTAGCGGAAATCTTATTGATTATGCGGAAGCAATGAGTAACTTATGCGGAAGCCATTTATAAAATCCTAAGTGTGGAAAACCAGGAAATGACATCACATATATAAAGTCCTCAAAATGTAGTGAAACAACAAAATAGTCTAAGTCAAGTCGGGGAACTAACGCTCAATCCAAATGTACCACCCCAAATAGTATCTGAAAGACGTATATAATATATACAATCAAAATATCAAAAGAAGACCTACAATCGATACAGTGACGCGTCGCGGGCTCAGGGATAATCGCCGATCTTCTCTTTGCTCGGCCTGCTGGTAGACGGCTCTGCATCCACCGTCATAAAAAGGACGGTGAGTACAAGAATAAAACAGTAATCCCCGATGAAAAGTTTAATTTGCATTTCTAAATATTCAAATGGTATTTAAAAGCATATAAATGGGAAAACTGGAAAATAAACCATATGCGAGTAAATACCAAAGTTAAACAAGTGATACTGACACTAGACTAAGTAGTGGTGATTTAGGTCTGGTCGGCAGTGAAACGTGTCACTCCGACTCAATAATCATATAGCACGAGGGACTCTAACCCCGGTGTTACCAGGGACTCTAACCCCGGTGTGTAGACCACCTCAAGGACTCTAACCCCGAGTGTCATATAGTGCCAAGTAACATGTGCCGACATCCCCAGGGACTCTAACCCCGTGAGTCGCGCACACCTCGATCGAGTACGGGACCTAAATGCGAAAACTACTTTTTAAATTTCAAGAAATACCAAGTATGGATTGTCAAGGCATAGGCACATCTACATACCTAAACAAATAAAGAATACAAGTCCTCTTCAACATTTATAAGATATTCACTAGCCTAATAGCATGCTATTTATCATTTAATTCACATTTAAAACAACAAGAATAGACATGGCATGGGATAGAATCAATGGATCAAATCAAATGAATGGATATCATGCAAACTAGACTCATCAAGTGAGCATAGACACAAGGAACACATGATATAAGAATACAAAGGCAAAATAGTCAAAAGGACTATGCAATGACAACAATTAATAGGAATGAAATGCCAAGTAAAATTGTCATTGGGTATACTCACAACAATAAAGTAAAGTCTTAGCTTTACTAGCCTCCCGTAACTCCAAATCTTGTATTCGCTCTCCCGTTCCCTTTTTCCTAGGTTCATGAGTTTGGTGTCTCATTAGTTCAAGTATAGTGGGTTTAAGCTCAAGTTAAACATCACCGACATTCCCACATATGTTCTTTTCATAAACTTTATCAATTTCTATTTATTTTATCGACATATAATTTATTTTTTTTTGTTCTTCTCTCCTCCGGTGATGGGTTGGGTGGTTCTCCACCCCAACCCCGGTGGAGCCGATGGCAGGGGAGACACCCCTGCCATCACCACCACGGTCATGGGGTTCGGTCAGGGAGGCCGAACCCCCATTCTCGGCTACCCAAACAACAACAACAGTAACGACTCACCTTGCTCTCCTTCTCGGCGCATCACTTCTCTTCCTCCTCCTCTCATTTTTTTCTTCTTCCTCTCTCGGTTTTCTTCCTCTTCTTCGGTCCGATCGTTCGGTTGTGTTTGCATGTGTGGTGTGTTGTGTGTGTATGGTGTGTAGGTGGGAGTGTTTGGTGGACACGTGGGGTGGCATTGGACAAGTGTAGGGTATTTTAAGACAAGTGTGTGTGTTGTTGTATTTGTATAAGTGACACTTAATTGTGACACCACTAAGACACTTGTCTGTGTTTTCGGCGTTTCGACGCCCGGTTTCGCGTCCGAACCGTGATATCCGCGTACCATCGCGTCGTTAGTCACCCAATATCTATTCCATATGAGTTACTTGACATATTTTTATTCAATTTGTGTATTTTCGTTTCCCCGACCTAATATTCGGTCCCGTCAACTACCCGGTACCCGCGTCGACACGCATATCGAGGCGTGTCCCCGCTCTCGTCTCGACGCCTACAACTGTACAAACCGAATTAGTAAGTCTACACAATACATAACACTAGGCATACATAAATACAAAAATACCATATACATCGGCCACGTGCCTCGGTCGGTGTACGTATCACAGTGTAGGTCCCACGTCAAGGGTCGGTGATCCTGATTAAGGAATTAAAATGGGGTTAGAGATTTGTGCCGTGACAATCTAGTAATTAATCTTTAGTCCTAACTATACAAGACTTAGTTACGTATTAGTCAGCCTTTTGTTGTCCCTATATTCATAAATACACACGTTCATATATTATTAGATTTCAAAGTTAATCAAGACTTTTTATTATTTTAATACAAATTACATATTATAAAGATTATGCGGAAGCTTTTATTTTTCTAAACCCTAAGTGTGGAAAACCAAGAAAATACAACATCACATGCATGTATATATGGAATTATACACTCAACCCAATGTACAACCCAAAATGTACAGTAAAAACATAAGCAGTAATAATACAACAAAAGTCGAGTCATACAAAATGAGATAGGAGAGTCGCCGAAATGATCGAGAGAAAGTCATCGATCTTCTCATTCCCGTCTCTTCTTGCTTGATTTAACCTACACCCACCGTCACAAACTAGACGGTGAGTATAGTAATATTTAAGTAATAAATGGAGAATTATATGTTACATTTCCAAAATATAAGAATTGTATTTAAAAGCATAAAGTAGCGAAATAATTGTTGAATCAAGTAATGCAAGTAAATATCACAGTTAAGAATGTATAGAGTGATATAGGCTAAGTCGAGATGATCTACGTCCGGTCGGTGGTGAGAACTATCACCTAACCTTTTCCACTACTATATGGAGCTGCGCTCAACATATCTCACACAAATAGCGGAGCTGCGCTATTCGCTTATACAACATCAATCTCATTCTTGCCGACCACCCCGAGTCTCATAACTCTTGTGCCGCGTAAGTGTAGTGGGGAGTGCCGGAACCCCAGTAGACCCATGTCCATGTGAACCGCGCATCTCTCGTGCAATGGACACTAGATAATCCCTATTTTAGTTTTCAAAGACAAATAATCTCAAATCTCTAGGATTCTAAAACTAGATAGGCTACAAAGCCCAAAGAAATAGAATACAAGTCTAAGCAAACCCAAATTATTCCAATATCATGTTTTTCATCAATTATCTATTAAGAACAACATCAAGAGTAGGAATTGGAATCAATGAAGCATTTCGCAAGGCATCATGTCAACAATATTCAAATATGAATAGACACAAGAATAACATGATGTGAGATTACAAGTAGCAATGTCTACAAATAGACCGTAAGATAATATGAGTCAATGAAATGAAATATAGAATTCTCACAGCTTTACTTACAATTCACACACTTGTCCTAGCCTATCCGATCTTTCGACACACTGAAATGCGTTTCCAAACTTCAAAGATCTCCTCTTAGTCCCTCGGAGTTGTTTGATAGGTTTTAGAGTGAGTTTGGACCCATTTATAATGTTTAAATCATGTTTGGACTTTGCTGATTTTTGTACTTATAGGGGCAATTAGCGCGCTACTTTTAACCTCTTAGCACGCTAGTTTTCGACATTAGCGTGCTAATTTGAACATTGGCGCGCTACTTCACATATCTAGCGCGCTATGTGCAGCAGAACCCAGAATTCCGCACTTCGAATTTTTGGGTTTTTGCTACACATAGACTTTGTTTTCTCCTTAGGGACCCTCATACACATTACAAGAGGTCCCTTACATCTATCCCAACACAAAAAATTGTAACGGCCCAAAATTGCTAACCGTGTTTATTTCCTTAAACAGGCTCAACGACCCGTACTGTGGGACCCACACCGTGTTATGTCCATTTACCGAGGCAAAGGCCGATGTATATTTTATTTTTGTTGTGATGTATGCCTAGTGTATTGTATATGTGTAGACTATTAAGTCAATTTTGATACGGGAGTATATGTATCGAGACGAGCGGGGACGTACGTCGAGTCGCGTGTCAAAGTGGGACCGAGGTAGCGGCTTATGGGGTAAGTTGAATTAATTTGATGTAAATGTGAAGTTATATTGGTTTATAAGTGGCTAGTGTGGTCACATTGAAATAGAAACATTAAATGTTCCTATAGTTAGGAAAAGAAAACAAGGAGCCTTAGATGTGCATCGAGACACGCATAAACGCATCATGAGACAAGGTGTCCAAATGTTGAGTAACTCAATGATGACTTGAGGGACAAGTAGGAAAAGGTGGTCCATTAGATACACCTCGAGATACGTGGCACACATGAATCAAATGCTATAATTCAAACATATCACCATGGTCAAATGCAACATATAAGTCAAGATTTTGGTTTCTTATCCTCACCAAAATCGTTGCTAGGAAGGAAAGAGAAAGAAGAGAGATTGTTGGAGTGTTTAGGAAGGAGAGAAGTGTGAATCCATTGAAGTGTTGGTGAGGAAGAAGAAGAACAACAAGTTAGGTAACTATTCCACACCATACACTAGTGATTTCATGTAACTTTGATGTTGTTGTTGCTGTTGTGTGTTGGGATAGGAGTTAGGGACCTCATGTAACATGTATGAGGGTCCCTAAGGAAAAAATGGCCTATGTATCGCACAAACCCATAATTCAAAGTGCAGAATTAAGGGTTTTTTGTACATAGCGCGCTAGATTTAACACCTAACGCGCTAATACTAATTAGCGCGTTAGATTTGTAAGGTAGCGCGCTAATGTCAAAAGTTAGCGCGCTAGAATACTGTTGTAGCGCGCTAGTGAGGCAGGTTAGCGCGCTAATGTGGCAATTAGCGCGTTAATTTTCCAGCCAGTACTAAAAATCAGCTAAGTCCAAAAATGATCTAAACACTATAAATGGGTGTAAATACACTCTAACACCTATCAAACAACTCCAGGGGACTAAACGGAGATCCCGGAGTTTGGGCGCGCATTTCGAAGTGTCGAGGGATCGAATAGACTAGAACAAGCGTGTGAATTGTAAGTAAAGCCGTGAGAATTCTATATTTCATTTCATTGCCTATTAATCATTTATGGTCTATTGGTTGCTACTTGAAATCTCACATCATGTTGTTCTTGTGTCTATTTATGAGTGAATATTGTGACATGATGCCTTGTGAAATGTTTCATTGACTTTGATTCCTGCTCTCGATTTCATTTTGATAAAGAATTGATGAAAAGCATGCTATTGGGATAACTTGGATTTGACTAGTCTTGTATTCTATTCCTTTGGGCTTTGTAGTCTAATTTGTTTTGGAATCCTAGAGAATTGGGACTATCTATTTTTGAAAACGAAAGTAGAGGTTATCTAGTGTCCATTGCACGAGAGATGCTCGGTTCACGGGGATATGGGTCTACCAGGGTTTCGGCACTCCCCATTATACTTGCGCGGCACACGAGTTACGGGATTCGGGGTGGTCGGAAAGAGTGAGATAGATGATGTATATGCGTAGAGCGCGGCTCCGCTTTTGGGTGTGGAATATGTTGAGCACAGCTCCATATAGTAGTGGGAAAGGTTAGGTTATAGGTTCTCACCGCCGACCGGACGTAGATCATCTCAACTTAGCCTGTGTCAGTCTGTACATATTTTTAACTGTGGTATTTACTTGCATTATTTGATTCAACTAGTCTTTTGCTATTTATGCTTTTAAATACCATTTGTTTATTTTGGAAATGTGGCATAGAATTCTCTAGTTTTTACTTAAATATTACTATATTCACCGTCTAGTTTGCGACGGTGGGTGTAGGTCCGTCGAGCAACAAAGACATACCGGGGAATGAGAAGATCGACGACTTCCTCTCGAGCATTTAGCGATTCTCCTATCTCATCATGTATGACTCGACTTTTGTTGTATTTTAGTTACCTAGCTTGAAGAACTTATTTTTCCTCACTAAACCTTCGATGATTCTCTCGTCTTTCTCACCAAATCCACACCAGCAAGCTTTCTTCTTTCTCTCCTCCTTGAACAAACGATTTTGTGATGATAAGATGAGAATTGTTGACTAGTGCCTCATTTGACTATATATATAGATATGTTTAAACTATAGCCATTGATCATTGTGTGCACACGTATCTCATGGCTCAACTAGTGGACCACCTTGTCATACTTGTCCCTCAAGTCATGTTTGAGTAACTCAACAAGTTGACACCTTGTTTCTTGATGGGTGAATACGTGTCTCGATGCACATCTAGTGCTTATTGTTTTATTTTCCTAACTTTAGGCAAATTAATGTTTATGCAAATGTGACTACATTAAAGCCACTTATAAATTCATATTAACTCAAATTAATTAAGCTTACCCTATATGCTGCTACCTCGGTCCCACATCGACACGCAACTCGAGGTACGTCCACGCTCGTCTCGATACCTATACACCCATATAAAATTGACTTAATAGTCTACACATATACAATACACTAGGCATACATCACAACAAATATAAAATATACCTCGGCCCTTGCCTCGGTCAATGGACATATCACGGTGTGAGTCCCACAGTACGGGTCGTTGATCCTGTTTAAGGAATTAAACACAGTTAGAGATTTTGGGCCGTTACAATTCTTCCCAACTAATGAGAATTTCGCCCTCAAAATTTAAAATTTGAACTAGGAATTATACCTGACTCGAAAAGGTACGAAAACATATCTCGCATATAGTCCTCCCTTTCCCAAATGAGTTTCGTATCATCGTGAAACTGTCACTTGACGAGTACTTTTGGGATAGAATTGTCTCTCAAGTTCGATACCAATCGATCCAAAATCTGCACAGACTGCTCCTTATATGAAATATCCTCACTCAGGTCTATCTGACTCAAATCTACAGTCAGACGATCACCTGCTCTTGACTCAGCTAATCGAAGCATGGATATATGAAAGACTAGATGAATTTCTAACATCTCTTGAGGTAGTGAAGCTCATATGCAACCTTCCCGACCTGTTTCTTAATCCCGAAAGGTCCGATGAATCTCGGTGCAAGTTTACCTTTCATTCCGAACCTCTGAAGACCCTTCCAAGGGGAAACTTTTAAATATACAAAGGATCTCTCGATGTACGTGAGATCACAACGATATCTGTCCGCATACTTTTGTTGTCTATCCTGGGCTCCATTGAGTTTTTGACGAATTAATCGTACCTTCTCCGTATGATCAACAACAATCTCAGGCCCCACGCTCTCCCGGTCATCTGGCTCAGCCCAGCACGAATGGGGAGCGACACGGTCTACAATATAAAGCCTCAAAATGCGCCATCTCAATACTGGCATGACAACTGTTGTTATATGCAAACTCACACAACGGTAGGTACTCCTCCCATGATCCTCCAAACTCCAAAACACAAGCCCGCAACATATCCTCGAGAACCTGAATCAATCTCTCACTCTGCCCGTCAGTCTAAGGATGAAAAGTCGTACTAAACTGTAGGCGCGTACCATACTGCTCATGCGTACTCCGCCACATCCTGGACGTATACATAGCATCTATGTCTGACGTAATAGTCACTGGTACCCCATGCAGCCTAATAATTTCATGCTCGAACAATATACTCAACTGATCAAATGTATAATGTGCGGTCACTGGTAGAAAATGAGCCAATTTCGTCAATCTGTCAACAAAAACCCAGATGGAATTATGTCTCCGAGCTGTTCTCGACAATCCACTCACAAAATCCATAGCAATGTCCTCCCACTTCCATTATGGAATGGGAAGAGCCTGTAGCAATCATCCAAGTCTGCGATGTTAGCCTTCACTTCTTGACAAATCCCATAGTTCCTGATAAAATTCGACACATCCGCCTTCATCCCAAGCCACCAAAAATGCCTCTTCATGTCGTGATACATTTTGGTCATGCCTGGATGAATGGTGAATCGGGAACGGTGTGACTCTTGAAGAATCTCCTCTCTCAGCTCTAGTAATGACGGTATCCACAGTCTGCCCCTGAATCTCAAACACTGGTCAGACGTTTCCGTCCAATCAACACAATCTACACTCTGCGCTAACTCACTAAACCTCGAGTGCAACCTGTTGGTCTTCTGACCCTCTGACACTCTTCGTGTAGACACGGTCTGTATTCTCATCTGAGCACATATCTCAACCCGAGTTTCAGTAGGAATCTCCGATAGGTATCCTACTCAGTGCATCCGCGACTACGTTCACTTTTCTCGGATGATACTCCAAGGAAAAGTCGTAATCCTTTAGAAATTTTAACCATCTCCGCTGTCTCATATTCAGATCCTTCGGTGTGAAGAGATACTTCAGACTCTTATAATCAGTAAAGAGTGCAAATTTCTCTCCATACAGATAATGTTTCCATATCTTCAGTGCAAACACTTCTGCTACCAGCTCTAAATTGTGCATCAGATAATTCTTCTCATGTACCTTCAGCTGTTTGGATACATAGGCTACTGTACCAACACCCTGCATCAACACACATCTCGGACCTCTATGAGAAACATCAATATACACTGAAAACCCCTTTCCAACCTTTGGTAACACTAACACTGGCGCAGTAGTCAATAATTTCTTCAACTAAGTGAATGTCTCCTCACATTCCTCAGTCCACTCAAATTTAACATCTTTATGGGTCAATCTCGTAAGTGGTGAAGCAATTTTCGAGAAATTCTTAACAAAACGACGATAATACCCCGTCAAACCCAGAAAACTCATGATCTCAGTCACTGAAGTCAATGCTGACCAATCTATAATTGCATGAATCTTGGTTGGATCCACTGATATCCATGCTGCTCCGACAACATGCCCTAGAAGCTTAACCTTTGACAACAAAAATTCACATTTACTGAATTTGGCGTAAAGTCTATCCTCTCTCAAGGTCTGCAACGTCTCCCTGAGATGCTGCTCGTGATCCTCCCTCGTCTTCGAATATATCAATATATCATTGATGAAGACTATCACGAACCAGTCAAGAAATGGTCCGAAAACTCGACGCATCAGATCCATAAACACTGCTGGAGCATTGGTCAGCCCAAACGGCATGACCATGAACTGAAAATGTCCATATCTCGTGCTTAAAGTTGTTATGGATCTATCCTCATCCCTGATCCTAAACTGATGATACCCTGATCGCAGGTCTATTTTGGAGAAAAATTGTGCTCCTCTCGGCTGATCAAATAAATCATCAATCATCGGGAGTGGATATTTGTTCCTAATTGTGATTTTATTCAACTGTCGGTAGTCAATACAAAGTCTCAAAGTACCATCATTTTCTTCACAAAAAGGATGGGTGTTCCCCATGGTGACATAGAAGGTGTGATGAATCCCTTTTGTCTCATATCCTTAAGTTGAGTCTTCAGCTCCTCTAACTCTCGAGGTGTCATCCGGTATGGGGGTATGAAAATTGGTTTAATACCTGATACTAGGGGTGGGCAGCAGTTTCCGAAAAATCGTCCAAACCGCCCGAGCCGTGTAAACCGCATGGTTTAGTCTGGTTTTTAGTACTCGCAGTTTGCGGGCGGTTTAAAAAACTTAAAAACCGCAGAATCACGGTTTGGTCGCGGTTTTCATTTTAAAAAAAGCTAACGGTTTCACCAAAAACCGAGGGTATTTTAGTAAATACCCAACATTTACAACTCAAAACCTTAAAACTTAAAAAAAAAAAAAACTCAAGAATGTTGAGTCAACAAAGGGAAGATTTGGTCTCTACAAATCTTCCACTCGCCGTTCATCCTCCTCACTCCTCGTCTCACCGTCGCCTCCGAACCCATCGCCTTTATGGTATGTAATATGTATGATTGTTTTTTTTTTATGTTTTGTTGTATCTTATGTTGAATTTTTCATGAACAATTGAACATTAAACATGTATGGACTTTATGGTATGTAATATGTATGATTGTTTTTTTCTTTTCTTTTTTTGAAAATGGGTCGCCTCGAAACGCAAAACCAAACCGACCGAACCGCGCAAGCCGCGCGGTTTTGATGGTTCGTGGTTTGGTGGTGGTTTGCAAATCGGCCAAACCGTGAACTCTCGGTTTGGTCGCGGTTTGATGGTTTCCACCACCAAACCGCTGTTTGCCCACCCCTACCTAGTACCAATCAATCTCTCGTGGCGGCGGTAAACCAGGTAAATCCTCCGGAAAGACATCAGGAAACTCTCTAACCACCAGTATGTCCTACAGCCTAGGTCCTCGACAGTGTATAGCGAGATCAATGCATCCATCTTTTCACTAGTCGCAGGTCGACCTCTTGTACCTACTGTCCTCGCTGAACTACCCTTATAAGTAAACGCCGGACGCCCTGAGATCTTAAATATCATTGTCTTGCTAAAACAGTCGATATGAGCGCGGTAAGCTGCTAACCAGTCCATCCCTAAAATCGCGCTGAACTCTAAAAATTTGAGGACTCTAAAGTCAGTAGGTAACTCTACATCGTCTATCTAGGCCAGACATCCCTCAATAACACTATTTGGGTAAACCCTATCCCCAGATACAGTACTCAAAATCAAATGTATGTTAAGCCTAACAAGTTTCAACCCTATGATGTCTACCATGCGACCAACAATAAAAGATACAGTAGATTCAGAATCAAACAAAACATATGCATCTCTACCGCAAATAGAAATCATACCCTCAATAAGACATCGTGTAGCGTCAACATCTGATTGGGCTACCACATGAACATCTTCTCTCGGTCTCTTGTGCATACACCGCGCGGATGCGGGCATTCTCTCACTATGTGTCCGACTCCGTCCACATCTCAGTAGCATGTCAACTCTACGCCGACCCCGAGTCCGAGATCGACCACAGTGCTCGATCTTGACCGACCCGTCTCTGCGATCGTCCTGGTCCTTGTCGAGTATCTTTGCCTCGCCCTCTGCCACCTCGCGATCGCCTTTAGTGAAGCCCTCATGTGGGGCGAAGTGCGAGAATAACGGGAGCTGGTAAGTAAGGCTAGTCTGATGGGATGTGGCAAAGGAGTTCTGCCTACTGTGCTTTATGATGGAGCAATAAATGATATTGGAGACACCACCAGTGGGTGAATGGTTATCCCCGAACCCTAAGCACATCTGTTCCATCCCCTTGCTCCCTTACCCCTAGGTTTTCGTCTCTCATACTCCATGGCCTGCTTTGCAGATAACATTAGACCCAGTGCTCGACCATCAACGACTCTATCCATATAGTATGTCTCATGTGCTAGGGCTAGCTTGTAAATCTCGATGAATGTCTTAGGGCCTGAACTGACCACATAATAACCAATGTTTGGCCTGAGTCCATCACCAAAATGGTACACATCCTCGGACTCATCTCTCACCAAGTCCCCAGCAAACTGGCGCAGATAATCATATATGTCCATGTACTGCATCACAGGTTCCTCTGGTCCCTGTCTCAAATCCATGAACTCATGTCTCAACCTCTTCATTACGGAAGGCTGAAAGTACTGCTGATAGAACTTCTGCTTAAAAGCATATCATGTCTCAAACTCTCCGTGAGTAGCTACTGTCATACGCCACCACACGTTGGCGTCTCTCTCGAGAGTGTACGATGAGATCTCTGCCCGAAGTCTATCCTCGATCTTCAGTATCCTATGAAGTCTTTCTTGAGACAGAATCCATTTCTCAATCTTCTGAAAATCTCGTACGCAATCGAAGTAAGCTGGCTTGAGTCTGATGAAATCCTTCACCAGTTGAGCTTCCACAGATGTGTTGGAAGATGCGGGCGTGGGAGATGGTACGTTGCTCACTGTCTCCACCACTGGTGTTGTCACGGCTATCGACGCTGCTAAAGCTGCAGTAGGAAGTGCCGGCACCTGTACAGCCGGTGTAGCAGTCGTATGAGTCAATGTCGATACTGGTGGAGCAAAATGAGCGGTCATCAAAGCGATGAAGTCAGTCAACTTCTGGCCCTGAGTTGTCACTCGATCGACACGACCTCTATAGATCCTCCGCATAGTAGGAGGCTGACTGCCGCTAGGCTCTGCATATCCTCCCCCTCGTATATCAGCCATCGGGGTCTACAATGAGTAGCGAACGTGAATCAGCTTCTACGTAACACAGCGCATAAGTATATATGTACATTTATCAATTAACAAGTACATATAAGAAATCCCCATCTCACTTGCACTCACTTCCCAACTAATGGTTTCTAAGCGAAGGTCATCTGGTTTCCATAACTAGAATTTGTATTTTATTGCCTCAAGCCATATAGTTCTCTAAACCTAGGCTCTGATACCAACTGGACGGCCCCTACTTCTAAACATGGCACCGCCCGGCCTAATCCCGTAATCAAGTCTTAATCCTAACCATGCAAGACTTAATTATGTATTAGTCAGCCTTTTGTTGTCCCTATATTCATAAATACACACATTCGGATATTATTAGATTTCAAAGTTATTCAAGACTTTTTATTATTTTAATACAAAGTACACATTTTAAAGATTATGCGGAAGCTTTTATTTTTCAAAACCCTAAATGTGGAAAACTAGGAAAATACAGCATCACATGCATGTATATATGGAACTATACACTCAACCCAATGTACAACCCAAAATGTACAGTAAAAACATAAGCAGTAATAATACAATAAAAGTCGAGTCATACAAAATGAGATAGGAGAGTCGCCGAAATGCTCAGAGAAAGTCGCCGATCTTCTCCTTCCCCGGTCTGCTGCTGCTCGACGGACCTACACCCACTGTCACAAGCTAGACGGTGAGTATAGTAATATTTAAGTAAAAACTGGAGAATTTTATGTTACATTTCCAAAATATAAGAATTGTATTTAAAAGCATAAAGTAGCGAAATAATTGCTGAATCAAGTAATGCAAGTAAATACCACAGTTAAGAATGTATAGACTGACATAGGCTAAGTCGAGATGATCTACGTCCGGTCGGCTGTGAGAACTATTACCTAACCTTTTCCACTATTATATGGAGTTGCGCTCAACACATCTCACACAAATGGCGGAGATGCGCTCTACTCTTATACAACATCAATCTACCACCCCGAGTCCCATAACTCGTGTGCCGCGCAAGTGTAGTGGTGAGTGTCAGAACCCCGGTAGACCCATGTCCCCGTGAACCGCGCGTCTCTCGTGCAATGGACACTAGATAATCCCTACTTTAGTTTTCAAAGACAAATAATTTTAAATCTCTAGGATTCCAAAACTAGATAGGCTACAAAGCCCAAAGAAATAGAATACAAGTCTAAGCAAATCCAAATTATTCCAATAGCATGTTTTTCATCAATTTTCTATCAAGAACAACATCAAAAGTAGGAATTGGAATCGATGAAACATTTCGTAAGGCATCATGTAAAAATATTCAAATATGAATAGACACAAGAATAACATGATGTGAGATTACAAGTAGCAATGTCTACAAATAGACCATAAGATCATATGAGTCAATGAAATGAAATATAGAATTCTCACAGCTTTACTTACAATTCACACGCTTGTCCTAGCCTATCCGATCTTTCGACACTCAGAAATGCGTTTTCAAACTTCCAAGATCTCCTTTAGTCCCCTGGAGTTGTTTGATAGGTTTTAGAGTGAGTTTGGACCTATTTATTGTGTTTAAACCATGTTTGGACTGTGCTGATTTTTGTACTAACATGGGAAATTAGCGCGCTACTTTTAACCTCTAGCGCGCTAGTTTTCGACATTAGCGCGCAAATTTGAACATTAGCGCGCTACTTCACATATCTAGCGCGCTAGACTATCGACCTAGCGCGCTATGTGCAGCAGAACCCAAAATTCTGCACTTCGAATTTTGGGTTTTTGCTACACATAGGCTTTGTTTTCGCCTTACGGACCCTCATACACATTACAAGAGGTCCCTTACACCTATCCCAACACAAAACAGCAACAACAACATCCAATTCATGAATTCACAAAGTTAATGGAGTTGAGAAGTTACCTAGCTTGAAGAACTCCTTCTTCCTCACTAAACCTTCAATGATTCTCTCATTTTTCTCACCAAATCCACACCAACAAGCTCTCTTCTTTCTCTTCCTCCTTGAACAAACGATTTTGTGATGATAAGATGAGAATTGTTGACTAATGCTTCATTTGACTATATATAAATATGTTTAAACTATAGTCATTGATCATTGTGTGCACACGTATCTCGAGGCTCAACTAGTGGACCACCTTGTCACACTTGTCCCTCAAGTTATGTTTGAGTAACTCAACAAGTTGACACCCTGTCTCTTGATGGGTGAATACATGTCTCGATGCACATCTAGTGCTTATTGTTTTATTTTCCTAACTTTAGGCACATTAATGTTTATGCAAATGTAACCACATTAAAGCCACTTATAAATTCATATTAACTCAAATTAATTAAGCTTACCCCATATGCACCTACCTCGGTCCCACGTCGACACGCGACTCGATGTACGTCCCTACTCGTCTCGATACCTATACACCCGTATAAAATTGACTTAATAGTCTACACATATACAATACACTAGGCATAAATCACAACAAATATAAAATATACATCGGCCCTTGCCTCGGTTAATGGACATATCACGGTGCGGGTCCCGCAGTACGGGTCTTTGATCCTGTTTAAGGAATTAAACATAGTTAGAGATTTTGGGTCGTTATAGTACATTGTTGTTTTGGTTTGCACAAACGGCTGACCAGTTCAAGACATCGTGTTCACTGATTAGCTAGTAAACCCGATGGTGTTACACTTGGGAAGGTTCAAAGCCATAAGCTACCTATCCTGATGTCGCTCATTTCCACCGTACTCACTCTAGAGTCTGCATTATTTTTTTTTTTTTTAAAGAAAATCATGAGAAAAATCCATTTATGTGGGGGATGTGTTATATAATATGTGATATTAGTCAATTTCCATTCATGTGGGGGATTGTTGGATATAATGGCACATCTATTATAAATTACTGATTGCCATATATACTTTGCATATGAATGAGAAATTAGTGTGTATATATATAGAGTAACTTTATATATATATACTAGTTTCAGGACGTGCTACGCATGATTGACCCGCTCGATTCGCTCGCGGGAATTAATTTCTAGTTAATCAACCAAAATTGAAAAGAACCACTACAATTAATAGAAAACATGAAAAACAATAAGTAGAAGGTGACTAACAATTGAAACTAATTGAACAACATGATATTCTAAATCTTCCTTATTTTGTAAAGTGCGGAAAAAACTTGTATATGGATTTTTCGCAAGCATACTAATTAACCTTGCCAAAATTGTCTCTTTCATCCTATCAGAGTAATGCATTCGGTTTTGCACTTCATGATCAGTATCATAAAAGTACAGTTGCAAAAAAGAATGATGCTCCTTGTCAGGAAGTAAATTATTTATAAAATGATGAATTTGGCCCTGCACTCTTAATGTATATACACCCACATTACTTTTGGTATACTCTCTCTTGCACTTTACACCAAAAGATGTAAAATCAAAATTGGTGTTATAAGTACGGATGTACATCAAAAACTCACGTGTCTCTTCAGTGTTTGAAGTGAATAGGTCGAACATTTCTTCAGGGACAACATTAGGAATGAGGGTTACTTGACTGTTTGAACAACATAAACTATTAGATTCATGAAAAATCTCTTCGCACTACAATTTCGACAAGAGTTTACAGATGGTAACACATCTGCTGAACTTTCAACATGCTCAAAACCCATAGCGACATAACGTGGTTTTGCATTCCTGACCTATACATAAAAAAGAAATAAAGGCAACTTAATTTCTAAATTATTAATTAAAATCATTCATTTTGCTTCATAGCATTTACCCTACTCAATATTTCATAGAATATTTTGTGAAGTTTCAAATCCATACTGTGATCATTTAACTCTTTCTTTTCACTCCTTAGTTGTCTTTGGCGAGCCCGCTTCGTTTTTTTTCCTCAATTGCAAATTTACGTTTCAAATTATCCACCTCCCTCCGATTAGTATTTATTGCTTTTCTTACAGCTTATTCACTATTGTTGATAACTCCTAAGTTTTTAACCATGATAACTCACTAATGCAAGGTAAAATGGTTATACTTAATGAATTTTTAGATTGATAAAATACAGAGTCAAAAGTGAATAGTCGTGTTTCTAAGAAACTGAATTGAAGTGTTTCTTGAATGGCCAATATACATTATAAATATACCCTCTACGTAATAGGATAAACACTAGAGAATTTTTAATTCCGGTGGTCATTAAAATTCCTATTTTATCTTCGGTCACTAAAATTTCTATTTTCTCTCCGATTAGTGAAATTCCTATTTTTTCTCCAGTGAGTGAAATTTCTATTTTCTCTCCGGTCATAAAATTCATTATTTTAACAGTGAGTGAGTACAACATTTTGATCCAATTGTTCATACGGTCTAAAGTGTTGTAGTCGTAGGAATGTGATTGTTGTATCCTGGGAGACAAGTGTTATCAACTACGGGCACAATTTGCGGGGCATTATTGTCTTAAGGAAATAGAGTATTAAACTCTAGCCTCAATCTACAATTTCGTCAATTCGTCAAGTTTGGAGCATTTTCTGCATCAATTCAGCCGTGACAACGCAAAGCGACGCAGTGTTTGTCATTGACACCAACACCTTCTTCGGAAAACAAGCTAGTGCACGTCTCCTCTTCATAGAGTTTTGTGAGCTAATACTAATACTTTATGACTCGGACCCCAACTTCTTAGTCAACGATTTCATATCAAATCAGTGAACTACTAGCAATTATATATAATTTTATAACCAACCAAGTGATTGCTCTATTAGTTTGACATGTGGTTATTTAATTTGTACGCGGCGTCGAGGGTTCAAATTTTCTAATCGAATAAAATTGTATTATATGCTTTTTAAAAAAATATTTTCTCATATAAAATTAATGCTGTAATTTATATATTTTTCTCAAGATGATGATATGCTAGAATTATATAATTAATTCAATAAATCAATTGACAACATTATACTTGTGGTGAATAGTAACTAGATGATCGTACAAAATTGGGGACACATATTACAAGATAAACCTACAAGAATACCTATGAGACTAGCTCCCAATAATATATGCCATTAATTTAAAAAATCTAACTGTATATTTAGAAGAAGATATATGATATGGTAGATTTGTTTTAATAAAAAAAACAAAAAAAAAAACAAAATGAACTTGTTCCAGACCAAATAAAAAAGCACATCCGCGCGAAACAGTTAAGCCAAGAAAGTTTAACCACCAAGTCTATATATTAACCATTTAATTAATTTTTTTTCTCATTTCATTTTTAAAGTTTAATTAATTTATCTAGCCTAATAGGAATATTATTAGGGAATTAGGAAAGGTTAGTTAAGTGACTTAAGTCCCACTTAATATATATGACTACAAAAAAGAATTTGATTCCATAACCTAATTAAAGAAAGGAAAATAAATAAATAAACAGTAATTATCAAAAGGAATACTTTTTCTTCAGAACCAAAGGAATACTTGTTGAACATTAGTTAGGGAAAGTATATGTTTCTTAAAGCTACTTATCTTTGGCAGTTAAAGATGGAGAGATGCTTCATTTCTTCCTATTACATTGACGATGGTAGTATTCTTTTATATAATTATTATTACGTACAAACTCACAGGGGCAAGCATAAGCTCTTAAGAGGCTTATTTGTTTCAATTACAAGTTTAAGAAGAACAATACTAATTAAGTTCAGTGTATCGATTAGTCCCTCATAGAACCTGGCTAGGTGGATCACATTGAAGTATTGAAGCTGTTGAGACTTAATTAAGTGAGCCTAATGGGTCCAATAGGTCTTGCATAACTATCAAGATTCACAGTGAACCTAAATTATTCTACAAAGATTTTATGATGGACTTGGACTATATATATATATCAATTAATTAAAAGTCGATCTAGCATTTATTATGTATTGCATGAGATTCTAACCTTCTTTTTCCATATAAAAATGCTACTTTAGCCACCGTAGTTATATATTCTTTGGTGGTTCGATGATGAAGATACTTTTTTTTGTATATATTTATATAATGTAAATGCACATTATATATATAGAGAGGAACAAGGTCTACCTATTCAAGAAGAGTACATTTTTTTGATTAACAAACCTTAATTAAACCCCAATTATTAATTGAAATCGGCTACATGAATCAAACTTTTTCATTGTGTACATTTTTTTAATCTATATAACGTGTTTTGGTCAAGTACAATGACATCCTTTTGCTATAGCTTTTTTTTTTTTTTTTTTTAATGAAAGATGATTTTCATTCCTTAGCCTCCATTTACGTATATCTTTATAAAGTAAATTGCGTACATCAAATGGAGCTTCCTCCCACACTGTGGGATCAACTCGACATTGCGAGATTTTTGCAAAGTTGTGAGGAACCTCATTCGATCACTTGTCGAAGCACATGTTTGATCTTCCATGATATGTGCATTTGAAAAAATAGTCGGCATTCTTGCAGTACGGTTCCTAACTCAATACTGTTAATTAGGAATGGTTGTGCAAAAGCCTTTCCTTCCATGTCTATGCCACATTGCGTGGTTAGCCCAAACAAATGTATATAATGAATAAAATAATTAATCGCATGAAATTTATGGATATTAAAAAAATGTGGTGCACAACCATATATATTACCTGTAATGTTTGGAATAAAATATTTTCATGTTCCCTCCACATTGATTTCTCAACCCCCAAATGATAACCTAAGTTCTCTTATTTTCAAAGTATATATATAAAAACACCACATCTTATCCACAACCAAACTTTGACATTTCCATATCCTTGTACACACCTACATGCGCATGTTTATATCACATAATCATATATATTATTAATATTAATTAGTAATAATAATTAGTTTCTTTTTACTAAAGTTACCAACATTACTAATATTAGTAATATTAGTAGTAATAGTAAGTAATAAAAATTTTCGACAATATTAATAATCTTAGTACGTTGTACTAAAAACTAATTAAAAAAAGAATTTATAGAATTGCATGCATACCTCGATTTATCTACCTTGTAAAACATAATTCTTTTCGTTAAAAAGAACTTTAATTTTGAATCGTTTTGTGATCAGAGTCTTTTCTGATTATGCATCTGTGTGTATGCGTATATTAATTTTGATGTCTATCTAAAGGAATTGTATAACAGCTGTGTGTGCAAGAGATTGTCATGCATCCTAGCTACAGCTAACATATTTTCCAGGCATTATTTTTAGTTCAACTTTTAAATGATCACACCTAGGCATGGAAATATTGGTTGAAGAGGTAACTTAAAATTAGATATCGAATATTTAAAACCCAGACAGATTGGCCTAGTGATAAGGACAAAAATGAGACTATGTGGGTTAGACGGGCAGTCTCGATTTTGATTTCCCATAACAGTCAAACGTCGACGCAATTTCGACCCATATGACTAGTCAGACAAGTGTCACATACCTATAACTAATAAAAAAAAGATATCAAATATTCAATTAATTAATTTAATTTGTTTCATAAACAATTAATTAATGTTTCAAATTATTGGCAAAAATAATTAGTTAATTTATATAGTAGTTGAAGGGATGAAGTGCTATAATTTGATTAAAAGAAATTGCTTAGAGAAGGAGGAAGCTAGCTAGGTAGGTGTTGTCAATTATGCATATACATGGTGCAGTAGTGAATGCAAGCTTTTATTTTATTTTTCACATTTGCCTTGTAAGCTTAACAAACTAATTAACAAACACACTGACATATATGCATGGGATCTAAGCTTTTCCTTTCTCCATTCGCCAAGCAAACCATCTATCTCCTTTTTATTATTTTTGAAAGCGAAAGGCTCTCACGTTTTTTGCTAGTGCTCATTACATGTAAACATATATAAATCACCCATTATTGATTGAAATAATTAATTATATAATTATAAAAGGTGGACCTGTTTATGTATAATTGATCATATATCAGATGGTTAATATATATATATATATATAAACAACACTAAATTAATATGAAGTTCACTTCGTGCTGTTGCCACAACAGTGAGGACGGAGACGGGGTTGTGTGAGTTAAGCGCACGGCCGGATTTCGATTCTCCAGTGTGGTATGCTCGCTCGTGCCACTAGGATACGCCCATGCCAATTATGTCAAGGCATCGTAGGAATAGTCAGATTCCCTTGGACATCCACGGATATTAAATAAAAAAAGATGGATCGGAAGTACATTTTTTTTATTGGTGGGTTGGTCACCCATTAATTAAAAAATGCATTATTGATATTGAAGTGTACACATTAGGGTTAATTTATCTGACGGTCACCTAACTTTATAAATTATAACATTTTGATCACAAAAGTTACTTTTGCAACACAAAAATCACAAACTTTTTTAAAATTTTGCAACAGTAGTCATTCAAGTTTTTTTTTTCAGTCATTTTTTGGCAAATTCGCCAACGTGGCAATGTCATGGCGCCATGTTGGAAATTAAGAGTCAAAAATACCCCTCACTCCAAATTCGTCAACTTGTTTAATTTTGTTAAAAAAATCGAGAAATCCTTAACCCGAAAAAACAAATCCCGAAATTTACTCCTAAAAAATCTCAAAATTTATATATTTCCAATCTCTAAAAATCAAACCTCCTTCATAAAATAGTTTCATTTCTATAGTGTGAATATTTTACATTTGATGTTTTGAAATTAATTAATCATTTTGTTCATAATTGATATTTGTTAGCATTTGATTGCAATTATTTTCTTTAAAAAAAAACATTGTAGGTGATGTGTTGCTGCAACTTAATTTGTAGGATTTGTTGTTCCAAGTGAAAAGGGGTTTATTTATATTTGTTAATTATAAATTCTCATACTCTTTTAAAAAGTTTATGTTGTTGCATAAAAAAGATGCAGAGATAGATCATCTTCGTAGAAAAGAAAAATAATATTTAGGATGATGCAGAAATAGTTCAACACCAAAATTAAAATGTCATCTTTTTTTTAGTTCTTTAATTTTCTTTTGGGATGAATAATGTTTTTGAGATTGCGGGGATTGTGAAATAAAAAATAAGTTGCTTGATTTAGAGTGAAGGGTATTTTTTACCCTTAATTGCCAACGTGGCGCCACATCATTGCCACATTGGCAATTTTGCTAGAAAATGATCGAAAAAAAAATCTTGGGTGACCATCATTGTAAGATTTTTAAAAGGTTTGTGAATCTTGTGTTACAAAGATAACTTTTGTGACTAAAATATTATAATTCATAAAGTTGTGTGAACGTCAGAGAAATTAACCCGCACATATCATATATATATATATATATATATATAGGAAAAGTGCCCTATAAATGGAATGGAACCAAAAACTTTTCTCTAAAGATGATCAGAATATAAATATATAAAGCCAAGATTATCTCACTTTTAATTACATACAATAATATAATCTATGTATGTATACATGTAATGTGGTGTATGTGTATATTACTTTTGAAGAGAGACAAATCCACATAAGTAGGATATACATATATCTGATACTTGTATTATAGTATTTTTAATGAGACAGACCATATATTTGGTCACTTTTTCTTTGCCCTTCTCTAAGAACATAGCATGCAAGGGGGTATGCATGCATGTAAGAATTTATTTTATTTTCTCTATTTTTTTCTCTTTGAGTAATTTTATATAATTGAATGCTGAAGAGCCTTTCTATTCAAGTAAAGGTTGAAGAATCTTAAGCAAAATGCCAAACAACTTCTTAAACTATCTTCAAAAATAAGACCCTTTACCTAAATTTTCAACATTAATATGTTAAGTGGATTTAGTTAATTCATTGATAATGACAACATGATATAACTTTGTACCATATATAGTATATAGTTTATTTAGGCTAGTCATGTTCAAATAAATTTAATTCAGTGAAGACGATTGGGTAGTCATAACTGGAAAAAAAAATATAAATAACGTCGATGAGTGTATCTATCGATGCAGTGTTGTAACAAATTATGAGTGATCTTTTCTTGATGAAAAAACGTCTTGGCGAGACCGATACTCAAAGAAATCGACATCCCTTTATTAAGGATATTAAGCTTGTAATGAACATTTAGTTCATCCTATAAATTGGGAAATTTGATAATATATGAAAGTTATAAGTGATTCTAGAAAAAAAAAAATACAAATATTAAAGAAGTAGGACTAGTTTGACCCTTGTTAGGATGGAAAGGAAAAAAGTCTTGGTAAAATAGGTCACCAAATATAAATTTTTGTTTGGCAAGGAAAAGAAAAAGACGAGTCCTTTGACCAAAAAAAAAGAAAAAAAAAAAAAAAGAAGAGTGATGTCTATCATCGAACTTTGATTCCTCAAAGTGATAATCAGGTATTGCCATCACCAATTAAGAATGCTAATTGGAATATAATGTAACATTATCTCATGAAAGTTTGATTAAAGTATATGGTGCAGCTTACCAAACATATATAGAAATTATAGGTAACTAAACTAACCATTTATCTCCAAAACCCATTTTACCATGACATCATAGATTCATAATTAGTTAACTAACCTGTATTTTTCTTAAAAATATAAAACAATGAAACATGTAGCTTAATTTGCTCTTGCCTCAAAAAAAAAAGAAAAAAATAAACGAAATTATCAAACAAGGAGGTGCATGAGACTACTCGTTATTGTTTTAGTAGTATTTGAGGAAACAACAATAAAGTCTCAATCCCAAATCAGCTAGGATCGAAATATAGATCAACCGCTCTATTCATCGCGATTTTGAAGCAGGTGTGTTGTATAAGTAGAAAGAAAAATAATCAAAAAACATCTTATTAACATGTCAGTATCAAAGAAAAAAAAATGATTGGAAAAAAACTTAACTTGCTCCCATTGGAACTCAAACCTTGACCTCTTACATTCATTATTGTTCAATTTTGTAATATAGGTCACAATCCAAGGTGATGAGAGTGTGGTGACTAATTTTTATGTACATAGGCTACAAGTGTGAAAGTGGGGTTCACTCCAAAATGCCAAGATGAGATGGAGTGTCCACTCCACACTTTATAAGCCTTATTTCTATTTCCAAGTAGTCGATGTGGGACTATCCCAACATCTCAGACACTCTCCCCTCAAGTCCAACTAGGACTTGACCGCAGAACATCAATCAACCACTTTTGTTGGATGTCTACAAGGCCTTTGGACAATAGGAAATTAAGTCAACCATCGGCTCTGATACCATGTTCAATTTTGTAATATAGGTCTCAATCAAATGTGAGGAGAGTGTGGTGACTAATTTTTATGTATATAGGCTATAAGTGTGAAAGTGGGGTTCACTCCAAAATGCCAAGGCAAGATAGAGTGTCCACTCTACACTTATAAGCCTTATTTTTATTTTCAAGTAGTCGATGTGAGACTATCCCAACATCTCCAACAATAACCTCATACCAAACAATTGAATCACCCAAATAGTTGCTGTATCAAAGAAATGATATTTTTTTTTTTTTTGGGTTACAACATGAAAAGATTTTCAATAATAATTGATTGATTGGTAATAATAATAGAAAACAAATTTGGGTCCTTTTTTTTTCGAGTAACTATGAGTATCCAGACACTTTGTTTGACTTGTTTTATGAGCCCTGATATCACGAAAAAGACAATCAATGACCTGACGTTTGGCTGTCGTGAAAAATCGAAATCGAGGTCATACGCTTAACCCACACAACCTGTCTATGCTCTTAGCACTAGGCCACACATGTTCGGGTTATCTTTGAAGTACAAACAAGGATAAGCTAATCCCACGCGGTTCCAGTTGTAAATGCCCCACTTAGTGCAAGCCCGTGACAAGCATACAATGAAATGAAAGCAAGGTTGGTTTTCGAGATCATAAATGTTGATAAAAACAGAGCAAGAACAGAGTCCCCTGCTTTGGGACTGGCTAAATGACTAATTGTGAGTTATGTCAGGAAATTAAACAAAGAATTTTCATTTTTTTTTACAACAAATCACAAAGGAACCCATCTTGATGCACTCACCAACTGCACAATTAATTTGTGGCTAAGGTTCAATAATTCCATTAAAAAGAACAAATGTATAAATGATAGAGTAGTAAATCTTTAGTTAATATTTAGTCTAAATTTATCATGAATCTAGGTACAATATTCAGTGTCTGATATAAATCTTAGTAGTTATGCATGCTCATTAAGTCCATTAAGCTCACTCAGATTATATGATTTATTGAGACCCATTTGAATTATTCAAGAAGTTTATAATTGAGACAAAAATATCTTTTAACGAGTCTTGACTTATAATCGAAAAAAAAAAAAAAAACATCTACCACATCAAATCACAAAATCACCATCTATTGCCTTAAGTGTAGTGGTTGTGACTTATTAATTATTCACTTAAAACTCTTTGAAGTCTCATGTTCAAATCTCCAAATTTTTTTGTAGGGTTAGTTGTCTATGTGAATAGTCATAGTTAATGTAATCCTCCACACTTCAATATATAAAAAAAAATCACCAAACCCATCTCGATTTACTCAACAAATATATAAATTGTGAGATTTGTTGTACTAAACTTTAAATTTACTACTTGTGAAACAACAATGATGAATGAACAATAAAAAAAGAAAGCAGAGTAAACAAATGGATTGGATGGATGAAGAGAGAGAGAGAGAGAGGCAGAGCTAACGAAGTGGGTCCCTGGACTAGCCAATCTTCTTGTTTAAAAGCAGGTATTGAGCAGCTCTGTTTTCCAAACCAAACACAAATTAGTAACGTTCTTGCTCTTTCTCTCTGTTTCTCCTCTGTTTTCGTGTGTGTGTGTGTGTTGTGTTTTTGGTGGAACTCTGAACCATTTTGTGTTTTCAACACTACCCATTTTGTCAAAAGAGGTTTTAAAACAGAACAGCTGTTCAGCAACTGCTTTCTTTTCATCACTTCTCTCTCTTGTCAAGTAAAGAACAATAAAGTCTTGGGTGCAAAAGAAGAACAAAAGGGGTTTCTTTGTTTTTTGGGTTCATGGATTCTTCTTTTAGACTTGCAATGTTGAGAAACCTGGTTTTGTTGTTGGTGCTGCTGTGTTCTTGCTTTTGGAGGATTCATGCTTCTGTGACTTATGATCACAAGGCCATTATCATCAATGGGCAGAGAAGAATCCTCATTTCTGGCTCCATTCACTACCCCAGAAGCACTCCTGAGGTATTCCAACCAAATGTACTTCTTTTTTTTTTTTTTTTTTTTTTTTTTTTGAGATTTCAGGGTTTTGGGCACTTTTGATGAACTGGGTATTTGTGTTTTCTTGATTTTTTCACTTTTTTTTTTTCTCAAATGGGTCTTTTTCAGTTTTCAGTATTTGAAGTTGTGAATTGTTTCTTTCTTTTATTTTTTTTTATTTTTATTTTTTTTTAAGTAACCGTGGTATCCTTAGACTTTATCTGACTAGTCACACGGGTCCTAGATTGCAGAAAGAGAACACCAGTGGCCTAACGTTTGGCTGGTGTGGGAAATCGAAATTCATCTGGGTTAAGAAATTGTTGTTTGGCTTTTAATTTTGTTGACATTTTTTTAATTTTTTAATTTTTTTGTGTTTGCAGATGTGGCCAGATCTTATTCAGAAGGCCAAGGAGGGAGGTTTGGATGTGATTCAGACTTATGTGTTTTGGAATGGGCATGAGCCATCACCAGGAAAAGTAATGCCAAGAAACAAACACAAAGAATTTCATTGAAGTTAATCATGTTTTATGTACTTGTTTGGTTTTCCATTGTTTTGGTTGGAGAAATTTTTAACTCTTAATTCATTGATGATTTGTAGTACTATTTTGAGGGGAGATATGACCTGGTTCGGTTTGTGAAGTTAGTAAAGCAAGCTGGGCTTTATCTTCATCTCCGAATCGGCCCTTATGTTTGTGCTGAATGGAATTTTGGGTAACCACTGCAACCATTTTGATGATTGAACTGAAACTTAGTAACATATATTTTTCATCTTCTTATTTTCTCTTGTTTGAACTAGTGTTTTGAATCCTATGTGATGTAATTCTATTATAGGGGGTTCCCCGTTTGGCTCAAATATGTTCGCGGTATAAGTTTCAGAACTGATAATGGTCCTTTCAAGGTTTGTTAATCAGGAGTTTCAATACCTTTTTCATGTTTATTGCAATTTTGCTTTGAATTCTAAATTTGTGACTCTTAATGGTGTCAAGGCTGCTATGGAAGGATTTACAAGAAAGATTGTTGACATGATGAAGGCTGAGGGGTTGTTTGAATCACAAGGAGGCCCGATTATCATGTCGCAGGTAAAATTGTCGAGAAGTGTAGTAATTTGTTAATCACCTGATGAACATAATATTAGTCGTGTTGATTGCGCAATTTTAATTCAAATCGAGAAATTTACGGGTTTGATGAATTTGGGGGGTACTGCAGATAGAGAATGAATATGGACCAATGGAGTATGAGCTTGGAGCTCCTGGTCGCGCTTATACACAATGGGCGGCGCATATGGCAGTGGGTCTAGGCACTGGCGTGCCATGGGTTATGTGCAAGCAAGATGATGCCCCTGATCCAGTTGTACGTGCCACTGCCGTTTTTTCTCACTGTTCTCCTTTATAGACGGATACATTCGTTATGCTTGTTGCCCCTAGTGGTCCCTGCTATGTAGGGTTCTATAGTTATCATTGAATTATCTATTTATGATTGTTTGAAGACAAGTACTTGCATCTCATCTTCACATGTATTCAGTGTTCTTACATGGGTCCCCTATCCATCTGTTATGTTTGGTCTGCATTTACTCTTCGATTGAATTTAGACTATAACGCTACTATGATTTTTGTCAATTGCTTGAGTTGGACAATTAATTAGGGACTGCTGCCTTGTTGTTATTGTTGTGCTTGAGTTGGACAAATGTATTTCATGAATTATTCGATAGAACTGCGCAACTTCGTGTTAAATGAAGTTAGTTGACTCGGGTTTATGCCAAGTTTCTATGCTTGAAACTTGGTAATTTAATTTGTCTTGTTTTAGTGCTATTATAAATATCTTCTGTTGTTCTAAGTGATACTTCCTTTGTAACAGATTAATGCCTGCAATGGTTTCTACTGTGACTGGTTTTCGCCTAACAAGGCAACTAAGCCCAAGATATGGACAGAAAACTGGACTGGCTGGTTAGTCATGATAACTATTACTGGCTTTCGTTGTCCATCAACCAACACATGCTTTTACTTATATTTAATGACTGTTTCAATGGAATCAAGTTGTGATCTCCTCCTTTTTCTCTGGCAGGTTCACAGCATTTGGTGGTCCTGTTCCTCATCGACCAGCTGAGGACATAGCATTTTCGGTGGCAAGATTTATTCAGAAAGGCGGAGCATTTGTTAACTACTACATGGTATGATAAGGAGTACTTTGAAAAATATCCAAGAGTTCGATTTTGCTTATATCTTTTAACTGGACCTCTGATTTTTGAATTTCCTGTTTCAGTATCATGGTGGAACGAATTTTGGCCGGACATCTGGTGGTCCTTTCATAGCCACTAGTTATGATTACGATGCTCCAATTGATGAGTATGGTATGTTAGTTAACTTTTAAAATTTTAACATTCTCCCTGCAACTTGTCATCCATGAATGAGGACCTGTTTAAGTAAAATATTGAGCAAACAAAAAGTTTTAATTGGATTGAGCAAAGAAAGAGTTAAGTGACAAGATTGAATCTTTTAAAAGGATGGTATTGAATCAATGATTTAATATGAGAGCTTTGGAGCACACAAACACAAACAAAAAGAAAGCAAGAAAGAAAGAAATCAAAAGAAAAACAAAAACAAAAAAAGAAAAATCAAAATAAGTCCAGCTATAACTAATAGCCTAGAAGACAATTTGAGGATGTCTGATATTTACCTGTAAATGGTAGTTGTCCTAGTTATCGCAATCATTCTCGTTTATGTGTGGTTGTATGAAAGTTAAAATGAAGTGGAATATTTAGAATATACGATTTTTTTTTTTTTTTTTTCCGCTTCTTTAGCTGTTTTTGCCTTCCCGTGTTTGCTGAATCACGACAGTCGAAGGGGTTTAATGTCACTTTTACAGTCGTCAAGTTACATTTGCTTCATTACGATACATCTATCTATATCATGTTGCCTTTCGAGCATGTATATTAAGTCTTTTAAAGGATATGTTCCGAATTATCTGACTTGTATTATTTTTCCTGCTTGTAGGATTGCTAAGGCAACCAAAATGGGGTCATTTGAAAGATCTCCACAGGGCCATCAAGCTATGTGAACCAGCTCTAGTTTATTCGGAGCCAACAGTGTCTAAACTTGGAAGTCTTCAAGAGGTACACTTCCGATTGCTAAAATCTATTGGAAATGCCATAAAACTAATTCCAAATGCTGATCCTTTTCCGTTCCTTCCTTTGTAGGCTCATGTCTTCAAATATCAGGCTGGAGGTTGTGCTGCATTCTTGGCCAACTATGATTCAAGATCTTTTGCGACGGTTACTTTTGGAAACAAGCACTACAATATTCCTCCTTGGTCTATAAGCATCCTCCCCGATTGTAGGAACACTGTTTTCAATACTGCGAGGGTGAGTTATAGACCCTGGATAACTTAGTCTTTTATAATTTCTTTTTTTCCCTTGTTTTTAGTATTTTTTTCCAAGATTTCTTACAATATTCCCGATTCTTCTACAGGTTGGCGCCCAGAGCGCGCAGGTACATATGACACCAGTAGGCCAAGGATTTGCCTGGAACTCATTTAATGAAGAGACTGCAGCCTATGATGATAATTCAGTTACAACTGTTGGACTGATGGAGCAGTTGAATACTACCAGAGATGCTTCAGACTATTTGTGGTATTCGACAGAGTAAGTAGATAAAGCTCTTAATGGTTTAATACAAATTCTTCTTGCCTTCTTTGCTATCTTATAAATGTATTTCCCCTATATTCAGTGTTAGGATTGGATCAAATGAGGCCTTCTTAAGAAATGGCCGGAGTCCTACGCTTGTAGTCATGTCTGCAGGCCACGCTCTTCATGTCTTCATTAATGGTCGGCTAGCAGGTAGGCACATTCTTGTCGGCTTAAATTTTATTCTAAAAAAACAGCATGTTTTCTTCCTCTTTTCCCTTTTTTCTAATTTTTAATTAAATTTTCCGCATGTCTTTGGTTCAGGAACTGCTTATGGGAACATAGACAATCCAAAGATAACGTTTAATGGAAATGTCAAGCTCATTGCTGGCCTTAACAAGATCTCTATTTTAAGCATCTCCGTTGGCCTTCCGGTTAGTTCCCTCGATATCAAATGCATACCAATTATGCCAACCATGTTGTCCATAGGTGTACTGATGGAATTTTTGTGATTGAATTCAGAATGTTGGTCCACATTTCGAGACTTGGAACACTGGAGTTCTTGGTCCTGTCACTTTAAATGGTCTCAATGAGGGCAGAAGAGACTTAACATGGCAAAAATGGTCATACAAGGTTTCCTATTTTTCTCTACCTTTTTTTTTTTTTAGTTTCTTTTGTTACAAAATCAAGAACAAACTTATCGTTCGTTGTAACATTGCAGATCGGTTTAACTGGTGAATCTCTGAATCTTCATACACTCAGCGGAAGTTCCTCTGTGGAGTGGGTTGCTGGGTCTTTAGTGGCTCAAGGGCAGCCGCTAACATGGTACAAGGTGAGAATCTCGGCCTCATGGCTCGCCTAGAAATTTTTGAACTAACATCCTTCAAATTCTATGTCAATTCCAAAATTGATATCGGCTTGTGTTTCTTTGCTGGATGCTTTCAGACGATTTTCAATGCACCGGGGGGGAATGATCCTTTGGCTTTGGATATGGGAAGCATGGGAAAAGGACAGGTATGGATAAATGGAGAGAGCATCGGCCGCCACTGGCCTGCATATAAAGCATCTGGTAGTTGTGGTGGTTGCAACTACGCTGGAACATATGGCGAGAAGAAGTGTCAAAGCAATTGTGGGGAGGCCTCGCAGAGATGGTAAGGCGAGGCTTGCTAGTTTCAAGTCGTGAACTGTAAAAATTGCAAACAACAAATCCAGTATGCTAACTATTAGTTCTTCCTTCTAGGTACCATGTACCTCGCTCATGGCTGAAGCCAACAGGCAACCTAATGGTTGTCTTCGAAGAGGTGGGCGGTAACCCGCATGGGATTTCATTGGTAAAGAGAACAGTACAAAGTGTTTGTGCCGATATTTATGAATGGCAGCCAACACTCATGAATTATATGATGCAAAGTTCAGGCAAAGTTGACAGACCCTTGAGGCCTAAAGCACACCTATTGTGTGCTCCTGGACAGAAGATCTCCTCGATAAAATTTGCTAGCTTCGGAACTCCACAAGGTGCATGCGGAAGCTTCAGCGAGGGAAGTTGTCATGCTCACAAATCATACGACGTATTTGAGAAGGTATTTTCCATCTGTCTCAAGTTATCAACAACTAATTGCATTCATTGAGTTGATGTTCAAAATTTGCGAAATGATCACTCGCTCAACCGAGATTTATTTGTTTTTGTAAACTTTGTTTTCTGCTAATTGATGGAAGCTTAACACAGGGAACTCTGATGCAGACTTGCATAGGACAGCAGGCATGCACAGTAGATGTTGCTCCTGAGGTTTTCGGCGGAGATCCATGTCCGAACGTCATGAAGAAGCTATCAGTTGAAGCTATATGCAGTTGAAGCTGGCAAGTTTCTAAGTAAGACCAAATGAGGGGCCCTAATTGATCTTCATTTGTCTATACATTTCGATACAGATTACTCATTTCTGATATATCCATTAAGTGTAAGCGTCCGACGGGTTCTAAGACAAGGATGAAGTCGTAAACCTCGCGACACATCCCTTGTCTAGACCCCATAAAGATTGTGCAGAAGACAATAAGAAGCTTCTTGTACAGAATAGCAGCTGATTCTGTTTCTCAAGCAGAGTTATACTATAATTTGCAAGGTTGGAACTTGGGGGGGTTCTCGAGTTTTGCACATCGAGACGCAGACTTAGCGTCCATGTGCGTAGGTGTCTGTTGTTAGAAAATTTATCTAGGCAAGTTATTGGCTTGTTTATCTATTTGGGGGGAATTAGATTAATTGCTTTCTCCTTGTAAGATGAATCAAATAGTAATATATATTCATGCTTATTCAGATTCTGATAATGCTGTACTTTGATTACTCAATCTATTCTGTCAGCTGTTTTGTTTTTAGAAATGCTTAAAGCACAGATGAAGAAGATATTATTAAAAGTATTGCCATAACAAACAATAGACAAGCCTACACCAAAGACAATCTCTTTGAAGTAGGGCACAAGTGTAAATCCTATTGTGAGCAAGCAGCGTCGCAAACACTTCGATTTTACGAGAAATAGGGCGAATTCCAAATGAAGGATAAGAGCCCTACATTTTTGTTCCATTGAAAAGGATGATTGAAAATTACAAGAGCTTAATTTTGAGGACTTTCTATTCATTTTGAATACAAAGTCATGTCTGCTATAGCAGGACCAGTTATATCTCAGACAATAAACAGATGATATAACAAGATCCCTTCATTTAGACCTCTACAACAACAGCAACTCACTGGTACAAAAAATTGCAAAAATGGAGACTTCCCTTTTCTACAAAATATTCTCAAGGGAAGATATTTTACAACTCAAGGCACTTACAATTTCATCTAGCGCAATGCAACCCTCGAAATCTTCTCGCCCTTGATGCCGCCACCGGATCAATCTCTTGTACAAATCTGTCAACATTAAAATTTCACTTTTACCTTCATTAATGTTGACTTGGAGTAGCTTCCTAACACACTTCACCAGGAATCCAACAGCTTTTGTTTTCAACTGGCCGAAAAAGTTTAGACCAATCTCTTCGGTACTAAATAATGAAATCGTTATTTCCTCGATGGTATCAAATAAATTTAGCACAAGAAGTGTTCCTGCTTTAGCATCCTTGGATGATTTACTAAAGTTATCATCATCATTCCCTTTGAGGTTATGTTTGGCATGTCTCCAGTCCAGATTCAGAGTTCTTGTTGACTCGAGGATTGTACCTGTCGACGCATAGTGAAGCAGCAGCTCGCACCCTTCCTCATTGATATTAGAGTAACCGATAAAAATGCCGAGAGGAATTATTCTGAATGACAGACTAAGCTTCTGGCCATGTGTTGTAGAGGGTGTACAACTATCATTAGTTTCAACCAAATATCGCAACAGACAATCATGAAATTCTTTGAGCCATAGTCTCACTTCCTGATAGCCGTCTTTGCCGATTATATCATCTTTCTCTTTACCATGTATTCTAAACTTCCTCAACTTCTTAGAAGAAATAGATCCACTGCTTTTTCTATCTGAGCCGCATTCCACCAGCTTCCAAGAATTGGATAATTTGATCAGATAGTTTAACAGCAGATCAGAATGTGTTCCACTCACGGGACTCAGAATCTGCGCTAAATATCTTGCAGCTGCATCATGGTGCCCCGCCCAAGGTTGTGCTTGTGCAGTTTTATCTGTGCATAATACGCACTTTGATGGGAAATAGTCTTGGCAATTTTTATGAGAGAAAAGTAAGACTGCTGCGAAAAGAAACCACTGAGGGAAATCCATCAGCAAAGCCCTGCAACATAGCTGAGAGAGTCGGCATAATTGGAACAACAGAACATAAATACAGCAATGTTTTAGTTCAGGAAAGAAATTTACCAGGTAGATTTGTGATGTGTCATTCTTGCCTTTGTTGAAGTTCCCCTGGGGACTGGATGTGGCTTTTCTTCAGCAGAAGATCCCAGACCTCTGATGTGGTTAACTAGATCCAGAAAATCTTCACAAGAAATAGGGCTGGCCAACTTACTCAGCAGTTGGTGTTTAGCGGGAAAGAAAGCATGAGAAAATGGAAGTTTTAATGCCAAGTCCTTCGAAATACCCCATCGCATTGGTTGACCAAGGACATCAAGGACGGCTGAAACCAATTCGACTTTAAGATCGTTTACAGAAGCCAAGCCCCTAATAAACAAGAAAATTGATTAGCGATTCTGATATATCAGATATCCAAGTTAAACACTGATGTAAATACAACATGAAAGAATATTAGAGCAGAAGTAACTCTAATATTTGTTTAAATAGCCGAGAACTTTCTACCCTTTTCCAAATTATGCCCATTATATTTCTTAGATTCAGAAACAAGCGGAGACATCTGTGTTTCTGAAAGTTCACTTGCATTTAGACTTTGTCATTCCTCCACAAGCAATGCCAGAAAACATTGGTAAACAGTATCTATTGATTCTACAACTAGTTTAACTTCTAAGCATGAAAACGGGGAACAATAAAAGACCATAGCTGGAATGAAATATAATAATGAACAAGAAAAAAAAAATCTGAAAATAATGTCTTTAAAAAGACTTCTAAAAACAACTTTGTCATGGGCTTTTAAGGAGTTGGAGATAATATTAATTCATTGTGAGAATTCACATAAAGATTCTCCTAAAAATCTATGTTGTTCTCATTGTGATTAACTCTAATCGAGGCAGAGGGTTGTGGATTCAAATCTTGGCAACTCAATTATATCCCATTGGTTACTCCCAGGGGTTATGGGGTCGGGGGTGCCCGATTAACTCCTGCAGAATTTGTTGAACCAAAGTAAGGAAGGGGCTGGAAAAAGGTTTGGACACCCACAAATATATATTAAAAAAACAGTATTACCTATTTAGCCACGGGGAGTAATTCCTGTTTTAAATCTCTCCGGGATTAAAAGTGGCACATAGGGGAAGTTGGACAAGATTGAAAGCAGTCAAAGCTTGTATTTAGTAATTAGTCAAACAGCATCAAGAACTCAATTGAGACCATATGCAAAAATCACAACATACCTAATAGCTTGTACGACAAATGCAATAATTTTACCACCAGAGGATCATAACATATGCAATTATTATGCAATGATAAAATATGGGCTAAGTTACCGCAGACATGAGCACCACTCACATCTTTTTTCTAAATACTGACACCAAAAAATAAGAACAAAAATGAAATCATCACAAAGAACCTAGAGAATGCTAGAATTTGAACAGTTGCTTACGTCAGCAGAAACCAGTTATGCAACAATATCCTTGTTTCAATAAACATCATAGGAGCAAGTACCAAGCATATAACTACAGAACACCAGGTTGTTCTCTCGTGCAATTCTTTCTTCAGTAAGAGGAAGGGCCTATCCACGTACTCCTTCAAAATTTCTGTTACATCATGCTTCAGAGTTAGTGGGTCAAGGTACCAAAAGAGTAACCTGCAGCAAAACCAAACAGAATGAAAAATTCATCTACCGAACAAGTAAAAGGTTTAAAATATATAGCAGAAAAAATACACAGGCCAAGGCTTTTACCTTGTAAGGTCGCGACTCACAACACATAGCACGACAGCTTATATTGTTATTTTTTTTGTGCAACAGACTTACTGAATCATCATAAGAGGCATGCAAAACCCAGTTGAAATGCTTCATGACGGAATTATAATTACACTTTAGATTGACCTTTTGTACCCTTCTCACTAATTGCTATCCTATCAGCAAGCCTAGTTCACTATGAAAGTCTGCAAATCAATGTGGCATACCTGAATGGGAATCTGTTGCTGTCAAACAAGATTTCTTCAGGGAGGGGATGAAACTTCGAGATAGCAGCATTTGTTCCGTGAGTTGATTCTTTATAAGTAATAGCTGTATAAGGAAATGAACTCTGGTAACAAGAAGACGACATTGCCACCCGTAAAACAGCATACAATAAAGATCGAGTAGGCCTCCCTGCGACATCGGGTACACGAAATCAAATCCTTTCAAAAGGGTACATATCACTAAAAGAGATGCTCAAAACACAGGTGGAAATATAATGCAAACAATTTTATGAACAGCTACTTCAAACAATTTCGACAAACAACTTATTCTATCATCAAAGAAGACGGGCGCCTTCACATTGAGTGCCATTGATTTGAAATTGGTAAAGAACTAAATGATCTTCATAAGTTCCAAAAAAGAGGTCACTTTTTTCGCCAATCTCAACAGCTGCTCATAAAGTAAGGCCATGGCTAACCTACTCCATCACTAATACATGCTAATAACAATCAATTTCATAGCCGAAAACAAGTACAATCCTCGCGCCATCAAATACTACAATCGAGTCACAAACATGAACACATGTAAAATGAAAACCAACAAAGATTGAACTAAACAAGGGAACAATTAAATCAGTAAAAACCCTACCATATTCCTCCAACTTCCCCAAAACATCGAGAACCGCATCGACCACCTCCCCGCAATCCGCCAACCGAATCGAACTCCCAACCCTCAACACCTCCCCCTCCCCCTCCCCAAACCTCCACACCTCACAACCCACCCCACCCAACAAAGCAGCAACAATAGTCTCAATCTCACACTCCACCACCAAATCAAACACCTGAACAGCAACAAAATCAACTCAAAAGCACAAAACAATGAGCAATTGAATGAAGAAACAGAGGAATTTGACTGACTTGTGGTGCACTAAAGCACATGAGAGAGAGGGCAGAGTCCAAAACCCTAACCCTAGAAGGCCCCTCATTTGGGGGATTGAGGGATTGTGTGAAAGATGAGATTTTGAGAGATGGGTTTTGGTGGATTGTTGTTGGGGAGTGAAGGAGCCAAGCCAGATTGGTGAACAGAGCGGTTATTTCAGTTATTTCGGTTATTCGTTGGCTCATGGTTTGGGCAGTTAGTTGTTGGAGAGGTTGTGACTTGTGAGAGAACTGTTGTGTGTTTTGTTTTGTATCTATATAGAGAGTGTGGGAGGGAAAATGGTTCAGTGACACATCAATGTGACACAACCATGGGACGTGGTTGTTAAGATCCGTTGATTTGCGTTGAGATGCGCGTGGTGAGGTTTTGTATCTATTTTGGGTTTTTCAAACGGAAAGTACTAGTGCAACTCGGTGTAGCACATGCAGGTCGGGCATCCACTTATGCGTGTCCCTTGATTTTCGTGCATTCCCGACTTGCATGTGTTGCACCAAGTTACACTAAAATTCTCTTTTTCCAAGTGTACGAACTAAGAAAATGTTAGAATGACATTTAAGTGACACCCCTATGACATGGCGTGCGGGTTCTACATAAAAATGTGATGTGGCGTGCTGATCTACATTCATGGGAGCCGTCGTGCGCGTTTCAAGATACACACTACGCGTGTTATGCACTGGGAACTATTTTGCGCACACTCATTTTTACGTGAGACCCACACGCCATGTCGGGGTGTCACTTAGAGTGTCATTTAGGGTGTCATTCTTAATATTTTTCTATCAATTAATCCACTTTTGGGCACTGTCGAATTTCTCAACTCAGTTTTTTTCATCTCACTTAAAGGGAATCGAGTCCCTAACCACTCGACGCAACCACCCAATTATTGATTTTTGTATATATTTATGATGATTAATTTGGGAGGCGTATGCTTGACACATGATGCATGGTGTGCTTGAATTGTGTATTGCGATTTGTTTTATGCGTGTTTCGATGTGTATGCAAAGAACATCGATGACTGTGTCAATCGATGTGTATTAAAGGTGGATTACCCAATCATTTTCCTTACAATTGAGGTAAGGTGGATTTTGGTTTGAAGAGGCCGTGACTTTTATGTTTGTTTTTGGTATGATGAGTCCGTGACCTTTAATGCTGCAAAGTTTGTTCTCTAATATCATGGGAAGCATTTTGGATTGTTACAATTTAAAATTATAGGCCATGTTGTTTCAAAATGACTTCAGAATAATGAATATATATAAGTAGAGATCTATATATAAAGTAGAGATCTATCATCAATTCTTGAGCATTAATGCCTAAGGTCCAAAAGGTCCTAAACCAACCAAGTGGATGACTTACTGTTAAGTTCAAAGCCGAAATTTTGGACAATTGCTTTTTCGATAGAATTTTTTTAGTATCTGTAAATTATACGCGTGAAGTCTCATCATCGACTTAAACCTCCATTGGCAATTGGTAATAACATAGTAATTAAAACACTTTGATCAAAAGAAATGTTAGCTAAGTTATTACATGCTCTTATACCAGATCATTGAAGAAGTTATGCATGAAAACGCATCCCGAGACAATCAAACGGTCCCTAATGCATCTCAAGGTGAAGAAAAAAATCACCCTCAAATCTTAACTTTGTCATCCTAGTACATTTCTCAGGAAATCCATTCTCAACCAATTGACATAGCTTTGTTGAAAAAAAATAAAATAAAATTCAACAGAGCTTACATCATCCGGAAGCCCAAAACTCTTGACAGATATGATAAGAAAGAGACTAGAGAGAAAAAGTCAATATAAAGCCATGAAATGTTACATGAAATAAGACGTTACTTTGATAGTCTCAAAGCATTACAATTTAGTTTTTTTGCTTTTAAAGGACTATATAATATGTACAAAGTTAACTTAGGTTTGCCCGTCAAATTGATGCACTAATTTGAACACGTAACTAGTACTATCAACTTTCTTGTATTAAACATTTCTCGCCAGAATAAGTGCAATTTTTTACTAACAATACCAAAAAATGTATCTTATCATTTACCAAAAAAAAGTATCTTATAAAAAAAAAAAAACCAAAAATGTATGTATAAGATAAAAGGGTCTTATAGCTAGCTTACATGTCAGAGACAATTAATTTATATTTTTTCAAGCCCAAATAGGCAATTTCATATGGTCATACTTGCCCCATTAAGAGACAATCTTGTCTCAATTACAAGCTCCCGATGAGCAATTACAAATTTACCGACGTTCAATATATAGACAAACCTAATCGGTCATAGTAGACTCATAAACTTAGGTGGGTCGACACATTGAACCTATAGAGCCTAAGTGAGCCTAGTGACCCTGACGAGCATGCATAATTATCAGGATCTACATTAACTTATGGATTATTTTACCAGGATCTATGATCTGGATTATTCTACCAAAATCCATAATGGACTTGGAGTAAATTCGCACGCAAGAGACAAGGGAACCAAATTTAATTTAATAATCAAAAATACTACGACCAGGATCCAAAGGAGTGAAGGATAGAAGATTGGTTGAAAGTGCTACCCCAATCAAGATCATCATCATTGAAGGTCGACACCACTGGCAGGTCCCTACTACTGGCGGCTCGCTGCCACTGGTCAATCGCCTTCATTGGATGCGGAGGACTTATACATCATCTCGTCGTCTTCGTTATCTACAATAAGTCATAAGCGTAAGAGGAGAGATATCCAGTGTCGCTCGATCATGAATCCAGATTGAAATGCGACAATGTCAAATCTCGTGATGGAAAAAATAGAAAAAAAAAAGGGAGAAAAGACGAAGGAGGGAGGTGGCTACCGACGACAATTGCACTTGCCGGAGCGAGTGAGGCGTCACCAGAACCCCTAAGCAGCAAATCTTAAAGGTTGAACTGCAGTTAGGGTTTTTTTCGAGACCATTTATATTGCATATTAGGGCTATCCAAAAATAAAGATTAGGAAAACAATTGGGTGGTGATAATCTTGATAAATGCATTTGGTACATGTTACTGGATCCCTTGTATTATCCATCAAGCTGCGCGTGCACACATCCTTATGTGTTCAAACCACGACAACAAACCTTGTAGCTAGAAAATATAAGTACCAAAAAAATATATTTAAATCTTTGTTGTTGTTTGAGTCTCAACTCATTGAGTCCACCTAGCGCTACCCTTATTTTTATGTATTGATGACTTTGTCCTTCAATATTAGTTGTATTTTTAGAACTCACACTAGCCTAATTTTTATGTATTGTAGGTTTTGTCCTTCAATATGAGAGAACCTATACGCTTAATTTTTTAAAGTAAGAAAGACTTCATTACTTGAACCAGGCATTACGATCCTAGATATGTGCAAAAGGAACAATTTTAATCAAATAGAAGAACACGCAAAAAGGAATTTTTTTTTTTCTCCATCAATCAATAATATACATTGTTACCCCATTTGATGCATTAATTTGTCACCCCATTTGATGCATCAACCATTCATAATTCTTGTACAGTTCATCATAATCATATACATGATACATCCTTCATTTTTTCCTTCAAGAGGGGAGCTTGAGCCCTAGCCAAGCTAATTGAACTAATAAGCTTCTAAAAAGGGGTCTCAAAATCTTCTATAATGTTTTTCAAAAACAACATGTGCAAAAGGATATTCTAAGAACTATATCAAAATTATGAGTTTCCATATAGTTTCATGAAAAGGAAAGGCCAATCATTTCCTTTGTTCGGTGGTTTGGATGTACTAGTTATTCATCTGTCTTCTAAAGGTCGCATGTTCGAGTCTTCTAACTTTTGGAGGAATATCTTTTGTAAGAGGCATATCTCGAGTGGAATTGTTCGAGATAATCTTGAACACCACAATATTAAAAAAAAAAAAAAAAACATGAAAAACAAAAAAGAGTAATAAATAAGGAAAATATTTTGGTGACATCCTTTTGCAATAACCTTTTGCTACAAAGTTGTTGAGTTCCCTTGAATCTTACAATGAAAAGTGCGTGTCCGTCTTTTCATTAGCAAAATGGTTTTAGCAAAAGGATGTCACCGTATCATTACCCAATAAATAATTATAAGCTTTTTGGCTTAATTGCATTAAATCAAGGAGAATGGAAGAGTTTACTACCTAATTTAATTACCTACCTAATTCCCTCCCTTACAAATGATCTGTAACACCCACTTGCTTATAATAGAAAAGTTTCATCTCAAAGGCTGGTCACATGTGTATCTTAACAACAAATTAAACACCCCTAATCTATGCTTTAAAATTCATTCTTCTTTAAGGAAAACATCTCTAAAAGTCTCCAATCCTTACAAGTAAAATCTCCTACATATCCCTTAATATACCAGTAACTTCTTATTTTGGCAAACAGCAACTAGATTGCCCAAATAGGAAATAAAGATTAGATACATAGAAATATAGATAGAGAGTAGTAGATCTAGAGATAGGGGACCTTAAAAAATTAAAACCTCCTACAGATCCTTAATACACCAATCACTTCTTATTTTGGAAAAGAGAAAATATTCCAAATTTACAAGGAAAAAAACTGAGTAACATAATTTTGATACATAAAATTGCTACATAGTTGTCAGAGTCTTTTGGGTTTGACGTTGAGATGTACACGCACACATCTCGATGTATGTCGAAAAGCTTATGACCATTGTGTACCAAATCAAAATGTTTGTATCAAAAGTATGTCACTCAATCACTATCCGAAAGAAAACAAAGACAGACAGGTAAGAACTTCAGATTTTGTCAAAGAGCAAATAGTAAGACTGATAGATAAGAGTTTTCAAAAAAAAAAAAAAAAAAAAAAAAAAAAATAGACAGATAGAGATAGGGAGAAGTTCATATAGTCTGCCCAATAAGAAAACTCAGAGATTTAGACACGGAACTTCGCTTCATTTGAGTCTCAATGAAGGCAACAAAGTGGGGTCCTTCACATAGATTCTCCATTTAGTATAAAGGGGGATCAGTTCAGACAGTTTTTAAAACTGAACCAATTCTAAACAGAAATCTCAACTTCTGCTCACACACTTTCTTCTCCCTTGTGTGAAGGAAAGAACAAAAAGAAATAAAGCCAACCGCACAGAAAAGAAAAACCAAAAGGGCATGTTCTAACAATCTGTCAGAAGCCATAGAGAATGCTCAACATGGATTACAGACTACCCAAAATGTGGTTCCTGCTGTTCTTCATTTCATTCTTCTCTTGTGTTTCTGCTAATGTTTCTTATGATCATAAGGCGATTATCGTTAATGGGACGCGGAGGATTCTCCTTTCAGGATCAATTCACTATCCCAGAAGCACTCCAGAGGTACTAAACATTAAAGCAACAATTTCGTCAGTTTTTATACACAATGTTTGTAATTTATGCATCTCTATATTTCTTGGGAAGCTTTCTGGTTTCTTATCAATGTATGTTTATCTCGGAGTCGTGTATCAAGTTAACTAGCTAATCATTCTTCATGGGTTGGATCGATAAGATGTGGCCGGATCTCATTCAAAAAGCTAAAGATGGAGGTTTGGATGTAATTCAGACCTATGTTTTCTGGAATGGACATGAGCCATCACCAGGCAAAGTAATGAAACTAATCTCAGACAAACCTCTAATTTTGAGATTATCCCATTATATATCTTAACTAGATACATATAATGGATAAGTGTTCTTTATCACATTGCAGTATTATTTCGAGGGCAGATACGATCTAGTTCGGTTTATCAAGCTAGTTAAACAAGCAGGACTTTTTGTTCATCTCAGGATTGGACCTTACGTTTGTGCAGAATGGAACTTTGGGTAACGAGAACAAAACTTTGATAGTCAAAGAAAGGAGACACTACTTTTTAAAATTCTCCTTTGAATTTAAAACTAGAAGTTGTGTTTTGTAAGCTAAGCTACATTTTTTTTTATTTATTTCAGAGGGTTCCCAGTCTGGCTAAAATATGTTCCAGGCATTAGTTTCAGAACAGACAATGAACCTTTCAAGGTTAGCTACTTTTCTTCCTCCTTAATAACTCTCGTCTTAAACTACAGTTTCTAACTTAAAATATAAGATATTTACCAAAGGTAGCAATGCAAGGCTTTACGAAGAAGATTGTCGACATGATGAAGGCAGAAGGGCTGTTTCAAACTCAGGGAGGCCCAATAATTCTCTCACAGGTAGAACTGATTCTTGCTATATACTTGGGTCAATGTTCTATCTCTAGTTTAACTTTTGAGAAACTAAGGGCAGGTTTAATGTAATGTTTTACCCATGAACTTAGTATGCACTTTCAGGCAGCTTCTCATTTAACAGTTTGCTCAAGCGCTTAGTATGATTTTTCCCTTTTACACATTGTTTCAAACTTGTTTTACAGATAGAGAACGAGTTGGGACCTGTAGAGTATGAACTCGGTGCTCCAATTCGTGCCTATAGTGAATGGGCAGCGAAAATGGCAGTGGGACTCGGCACTGGAGTGCCATGGGTCATGTGCAAGCAAGAAGATGCACCCGAGCCCCTTGTATGTGCCTCAACACTCTCTTAGCTCACTCTTGCACTGTTCATTTTCATATCACCAATCTGCCTAATACAAGTCATTTCTAACTTTTAAACCCTGATTGTTTTTTTATTTCCTGTGGATTTTAACCTTTCTGCATTCCGTTTACAACAAATAATTGTTTAGGAGCATTTTCCAAAACCTTTTTCAAGCACTAAACTTTTAATACATCTTCACACTGCAGACAGTCTTTAACTTTTCTTAATCTTCCCAAAGAACATCAACTGATACTGTATCATTTATTTCTGCAACAAATTAAGCTTCCAACTGTGTTTAAAATCTTTTGAATATGTTCGTAATTATCGATTCGTCTATTTACTAGGTTTCTTTTCTATTGGGCTAGTTTTGATAACTTCGGGCTACCATCTCACCAAGTCATGGCTAAGAAAGTGATTGTATTTCGAATTAATGCCCTCGTCTCTAAACATCGCTTTTTACTGTACAACAGATAAACACCTGCAATGATTTCTATTGTGACTGGTTCTCTCCCAACAAGGATTACAAACCCAAGATGTGGACGGAGAACTGGACTGGATGGTACATAAACTGCTTCTTTATCACTTAGAAAGTCAAATAACGGTTTGGTCTAATTTTAATTGGTCCTAAATAGTAATGTTTCAGAACAACAATCTTTCCAATTAATTTAAATAGTCCCGAAGCTTTTGAACAGAGCTAGGAAAATGTTATAAAACAATCAGACGTTCATAGAATCAATCTTCACCTTATTAGCTTTCTTCTATGCTACTCTTGCAGGTTTACAGCTTTCGGCATTCCAGTTCCTCATCGACCAGTAGAAGACATAGCATTTTCAGTTGTACAGTTCGTTCAAAAAGGAGGATCATTCATTAACTACTATATGGTTAGAAATATGGCTTAAAGTTTCAGCTTCGCAGATATGTCAATAAAATCAAATTGTAATTTTTTGCTTCTTTTTCACTTTCAGTATCATGGAGGCACAAACTTTGGCCGGACAGCAGGTGGTCCTTTCATAGCCACTAGCTATGACTATGATGCTCCAATTGATGAATACGGTAAGAAGGCAGTCTACAACAACTTAGATAAATGTCTACTGACCTCATTCATCAAGGAATTAGTAAATCTAGCACCACAATTATATGGAGGTGTCAAGATCATCGAAAATCCTCACTTGGAAAGAATTCTTCTCTGCGTATCGACAAAAAACAGAATTGATAAGGTTGCAGAGTAATCATGTATTAGAGATAGAAACTTAGCTACAAATTCATTGAATATAGAGGAAAAAAATTCTAAATCATCTTTATTAGAAACTGCAAGGTCAGACTATTGTGTTTCGGATAAAGTACATTTAAAAATTAACATGCGTTTAACTTTAAGCTGTAGAAAAATATGATCCAATTCTTATCTGCTATTTTCCAGGATTGCTAAGACAACCCAAATGGGGCCATTTGAAAGACCTGCACAGGGCCATCAAACTATGTGAACCGGCATTAGTTTTTTCAGATCCCAATGTAACAAAACTTGGGAATAACCAAGAGGTTTATAATGCTTTCCAAGATCTATTGAAACTACCTTAAATAGTGATGAATTTGACTCTCTTGGAGTTTCTCCACTTCCAGGCACATGTCTTTCAGTATGAAGCAGGAGGTTGTGCTGCTTTTCTAGCTAACTATGACCCGCAAAATATGGCAACAATGGCTTTTGGGAGCATGCATTATAATCTGCCCCCTTGGTCTATCAGCATCCTTCCTGACTGCAAGAACGCTGTTTTCAACACTGCAAGGGTGAGCAATACTCGTCTCCGCTAATTTAATCTATATTTTCAGGGCTTCATTTGACAACACAAGTTACCCAGGCAAGACACAGTTTATACAATTTTTTGCGAGGATACAACATAATTAATTGATATAAAGAGGATGAAAGCTGCAGCGTGATGAAGTAGAAAGTGCATAGGGATTCATATATAAACACATCCTTGTTTATGTAAACATTGTTTAGGTCTCAATTCAAAGTATAAAGCATGTAATATCTATGTTAGTTTAGACACATACCACATCCATTTCTCCAAACCATGCTTGTAAAGGAACTTTGATATCGACCCCAATCCATGAACAGGTCGGCTCCCAAACTGCAGTGATGAAGATGACACCAATAATAGAGGGTTTCTCATGGAACTCCTACAATGAAGCAACAACCCCTGATGAAAATCTAATTACAATGGTAGGGCTCAAGGAGCAGATTAACATAACCAGAGATGTTTCAGACTATTTGTGGTACTCCACAGAGTGAGTAGTTGTAGTACTATCCTTAACAAAATTTTCTCTTTCCATCATTTTCTTTCTAATTTTTCGCCCTTGGTATATGCTCCACGCTCAGAATCAATATAGACCCAGATGAAGAATTCCTGAAGAATGGGCAAAATCCTTTGCTCAGAGTCCTATCTGCAGGCCATGCAGTGGATGTTTTTGTTAATGGCCAACTTTCAGGTAAATAAATCCGTGCACAGTATATATTTAACAATGCAGTAAACATTTAGTGGGAAAGTAAAAAAGGAAAACTAAATCAATGAAAAGAATAGCGTAAATTCTAAGTTCACTTTTCTTAATAGGAATTGCATACGGGGGCATACAGGATCCAAGACTAACATTCAGTGGAAACATCAGCCTAAAAGCAGGGACTAACAAGATTTCCATTCTAAGTGTTGCTGTTGGCCTCCCGGTTTGTTATAACTTCTTCTATGTTTTGCATACTTCAAACAAGCAGATGCCTTGTCCATCAAAATTTGATTTGAGTTTGATTTTTTGTGTGTTTCTGGTTGAGTTTAGAATGTGGGGATACATTTTGAGACATGGAATGCCGGTGTTCTTGGTCCAGTTACATTGGAAGGCCTCAACAATGGTAAAAGGGACTTGTCGTTAGAGAAATGGTCGTACAAGGTTTGATTCCTGACTGTGTTCAAGTTTTTACTTTTCTCCTACTTCCACCAAGACGTTCAACCTTGAGATTTCACTGGTGCAGATTGGTCTGACAGGTGAAAATCTAAACATTCATTCACTAAGTGAAAGTTCCTCGGTCGAGTGGACAGAGGAATCGATTATGGCTCAATCACAACCATTATTAGTATGGTATAAAGTAAGTTCCCTGGCCTGTACAGATTATAGAATTTGAAATTCAACATCAGATGGATAGCCTCTATTTTATTAGAGCTCAACAAAAAAACATTTTTGGTGCTGTCTTGCCCCAGACAAGTTTTGATGCACCAGCAGGGAATGATCCCTTGGCTTTAGATATGAATACAATGGGGAAAGGTCAGGCATGGATAAATGGGCAGAGTATCGGACGTTACTGGCCTGCATATAAAGCAGAGGGAACTTGTGGTATTTGCAACTACACAGGCAGATATAAAGAGCAAACAAAATGCCAAACCAACTGTGGAGAGGCATCCCAGAGATGGTGAGACAATGTTAATCAGTTACACCAAAGACTGTCCGAATCATTATACTCATATTGTCCTAATTATAACTACTACTCTCAGGTATCATGTTCCTCGTTCATGGCTGAAACCAACGGGTAATCTTCTGGTTGTGTTTGAAGAATGGGGTGGCAACCCAAATGGAATTTCTTTGGTCAGAAGAACTGTAGACAAAGTGTGTGCCGAAATATATGAGCGGCAGCCAACACCGACACCGACATATAATCTGAAGGAATATTCTGGAGAAGTAGACAGACCCTCTAGGACGAAAGCACATCTAGAATGTGGTCCTGGACAGAAAATAACATCTATTAAGTTTGCAAGCTTTGGGACTCCCCGAGGAGAATGTGGAGACTTCAGTGAGGGAGCGTGTCATGCTCCAAAGTCCTCTTCCGTCTTCGAAAGGGTGAGTTTACTTCCTATAAGCCATTTAAATCACAGTACTTAATTTAAAAACGATGACAAAGCCAGAGTCACAAATAAGGAATCTAAATTGGGCCTAAAACCATGATTCGGCAGGATTTGCATGCCAGTAGCTTACACTGAGCAAATTCATGGTTTGTAAATGGAAATTATGGAATCCCTCACTACCAAAAAAAAAAAAAAAAATTATGGAATCCCTACGATCACATGCACGACCAAACAATGATAACAAAAACTCATAAATATTTGGCTTACCTTGATAGGAAGGTAACTACAGCAATCCCAGAACTCAATGGCTGGCATATTCACGAGGCTATTATTGTTTTCCTAATGTTTGAGGCTATATGATGGTTTAAGAAGTTCTAAGGCTGGCTTGCTTCTTAGGCATGCATTCATCATCTGTTCTCGAGTTATTTGGGGTTTTTTCCCTGTATATATCTTCCTGTGTTTGAAGATGATATTTAATCCAAAAGTATCTGTTGCAGAATTGCATTGGGCGGCGAGCATGCTCAGTAAGTGTGTCTTCTGCAATTTTCGGAGATCCGTGTTCAGGAGTCGCAAAGAAGCTCTCAGTGGAGGCCATATGCGCTTCCTTGACAGCAATATTCTAATAAAACCACACAAAGATCTTGCAAATAGTTCCTGGTATCACAATACTGCATTATATTTCACATTTAATGATACATCAAATAAGTAGAGCACGGCCTCAAGAAAAAAAAAAATGTAGAGCACCATGAAGAAAACAGAAGCTTCATATACAAAAAGAATACAAAGAAAAAGAAGTAGCAATTGTTTGTCAGCCAGAGCCTTTACTAACACAAGTCAAAGAATTGATTGACAGTGAAAACATGGACACTACCTTAAACTTAATTTGTAGAGAATTCAAAAAATGTCAGCCAGCTAGAGCTTCGCTCTAGTTAAAGTTCATTTGTGATTGTAATTACAACAATAAATCAGAAAGGCTTTCATGCTGTTACTGTAACACTAATTTGTAATCGCAATAATAAAATATAAATGCCTTGAACTCTATACTTCATCTTCACACTGCTTACTATTTTAACTAGCAAGATTTTTTTTTTGCATCAATTCAATTATGCAAACTTTATCATGATTTTGAGCATCCCCTCTTATAGAACACCAGATTGAATTCTTACAGCTTTTTAAACCTACCTTCCACGCAAGAAATATCTCTTTCCGTAAAAAGGTCAAAGTCAAATTCAACTTGTTTAAGTACATGATAACAAACTAAGAGATTATTGTCATAAGTTCCTTGTATTTCTCAAGATAATTGACCCATTGACTAAAATATGCTCATAAGTTTAAGCTACTTGTGTGTTTCAAATTTTCAATCAATAGATCCATTATCCAAAGAATTCCATACCTGTACATAAATGAGCAAGTTTTTTATTTTTTTAATCGATCAATAGTATAAAAAGCTCTTTATATAAACTCTTTCAGGTTAGATCACACTCACAAGAACTGTTATGACAAACCACAGCGGAATTCCCAAGATTACGGCCACACGAATTAACCCAAGGGAAATAAAACATAGAGAAAAAGATCACACGTGAAGTTACGTGGAAAACCACCCAAAGTCCACTAAATAAGGGAAAAAAAACCACACGCAAGAAATAAGGTATTCAATTTCCACTATCAATAGTTTCATACACAAAAGGAAAGCCCTCTATCAAAACCTAGATAGAAATCCCAAGAACAAAATCAATCAATCAATCTTGAGCACATCAACCCGAACACTTGGGTCGATCAACCCGACTAACTTAATTGGCATTTTTCCGCACATAAACATAGATGTATCTGTGAACCAACAATCACCAAGCCCAAGTCCAAATACAATTTGAGTTGTATTCAAATTGACGCTAGCCCAACACGTTTGTATGACACACACAAACACATGTTAACAGTGAGATCACTTCATTTGAGTCCAACAACAACTTTAACACAAAATTAGCTTCCATTCTCGCATCATACACACGCGATCAATGTATAGTCCATGTCAAATGCAAGCAATGATATGCATGTCCATCTCAAACACACAATTTGATTTTAAATCAAACTACAACTCCATGTCAAATAAAGTTTAAGCCACATGTCATAACATGAATGATCTTTTGTAAATTGGGATGTAGAGCTTCGTGGTAGAAACCTAAGAGCCGCCTTTGTCTCCTTCATTTCATTTTACTAACAAACACATCTATTTTATCATTTTGCAATGCACTGAATTTTGGTGCAATCAACTAATCCATCTTTCTAGTAAAAGCAATTGAACGTATCTTAAATATAACAATCGATGAATCACTTCACTAAATTCAGTATCCAGCATGCAATTAAAGATTTACTGTTATCGATATTTGCAAATGGAAAACCCTAAAAACAGCTCCACTGATAGCCTTAGCAATATAAATATGCATTTATAAGTTAATCTGCCTACATCATCGATATCTTAGCCAAATAGTAGTCATAGAAAAGTTAGATAACAATACAACATAATGGCTCAGTTTATGTACTGCTACAAAACCCACATGACCACTAACAGTCTAACATTCAATCATAAACTGACTCCTTTTCAATGGGAAAATGGAGTTATAGCAATAATCTAACTAATCCATCTCTCTCCAACTTATAATAGAACATTTCATACCTGGTAAGATACCCTGCACGTTTCTGGTCAAGGGTAGTGCGACATGAACCTGGTCATCGTGCAGAGTCTTCCCCCACTAAGTCTTTGTTTCGGGTTCATTCAAATGCGTGATTGTGTTAATCATACAAGCATAACATTGTGACTGGCCATCATTGATATTTGTTTGTTTTTAAGTATTCCACATTATCTTGTTTTCGATTTGAGTCGAAGAAATTTGCACAAAACGGGATGACAAACAAAAACTTACTGCAGACAAACATGAGCCGAATTCATTTGCATAAGAAACACTGAATATGTGCAAATTAAACATGACAATTTTTTTTAGATCTAGCTCTGGATATTGAAACAGGGACATGAAGAGATGCGAGCACAAACAATCTTCCCATTTTGTTTCCTGTTCCAAGAATCTTCCCCATTTGAAAATCATGGACCTGAAGTATCAGATAAGGCAATGGAATTGGAGGATATCACTTGTTTGAGAATAGTTTCCAGATCGCTCATTGTGAGAGTGGGAGGGAAGACCCATAAGAGACAAGACCAGCAATAGAAAAACCGGTTTTATACTGGAATTTGGACTTTGTGGTTCCCTTGTATTGAGGGGTCGAGGTGGTTGAATGGGACAATGCTCCAAAATATGTCCAATCCCATGACAGCATGCGTTGACGCTCAATAGTAAGACAATTCGCAAACGCATGTCCAGTACTGTGATAGCTCATACATGAGAACGGTCCAGATGATGTGCACAGTTAAGTGATGTCAAGAGCTAATTTTAAGGAAAATGACTTGTTGAAAAATGTGCCTTAAGTGGTTACAACAAAAAAAAAAAAAAACAACATAGCCTCAATCCCAAATTAATTGGGGTCGGCTACATGGATCAAACTTTTCCACTGTGCTCGATTAAGTGCAATTGATGGTGAGCTACCTTAAGTGGTTAGCTATATTAAATTTTGTTAGTCATTTGAATAATTTGACCAAGTCTTTAAAAGTTTAAATTTGAATTTTATTGTTAGTATTGTGTAGCAGATATTTAGGATATTTGTTAAACTTAAGCTTTATATATAGAGCAATGCATTAATACAAAATGGAATTCAACATACAAGTCGTTTCTCCTTTTATTTATGCGTTTTTAATTGCTAATAGACACTATTATATTTTTTTATTATTTTTTTTATGTTGAATCTTATCAATCTTCTTTGTTCCCGAACCTGCAAAGCATGTCGTAATTTTTGCAAGCTAATTCTTGACCAATCTTTAGCATTCTGCAAAGAAGAAATACTTGCTTCAAATCTTTCTAGAATCATAACAAAAAATTTTTGGATTAATCTTGAATCTGAAAACTCAAAACCATGCAATCTTATCTCGTTAACAGTGCTTAGAAGTCTGTCATCATACTCTTTAATTGAATATGATTCTTTCATTTTCTGCATCTCAAATTCTCTATCTAAATTAAACACTTGCATTGCTCTGATCCTCTCATCTCCTTCAAATCTCGTTTTGAGAACTTTTCGAATTTCAAAAGCCTATTTTAAAAGCATGATTCTGGTGAAGATAGTCGGGAAGACAACAACAAACAAGGAAGCTCTTGGCTTTTGAATTTCTTCCTTTCCTCTCCATATGGAGCTTACTATGTGCTTCAGTAGGATTGTTGAGTAGTGGAAGAACTTTGTAGTCTTCCTTTAGAACTTCCCATATGTCATTTGCCTCCAAGCCTCTATTCTACCTGCCCAAACTAAGTAATTCTCTCCATCAAACACAAGTGGATCAAGTGTTGAAAATGGTATTGTTTCATAATCCATTTCTATAATGGATTGAAGTTTCCTTTCCTAATGCTAGGTCACTCATAAGTCCCTCAAGAAAAGAAAGCTCTGATACCATTGATAGCAATTAAAAGTACACAAATAAAAAGAGAAGCAACTCGTATGTTGAAGTCTATTTTTTATAAATGCATTGCCCTATATATAGAGTTTAAGTTTAACAAATATCCTAAAAATCTGCCACATAATACCAACAATAAAATTCAAATTTAAACTTCCTAAAGACTTAGTCAAATTATTCAAATGACTAACAAAATCAATCTAGCTAACAATTAGGGGCACATTTTTCAACACGGCTTAACCAAACCAAACCGAGTTTCCTCAAATAAAACTTCCTTGACAACAACATCAAAGGAATGTAGTGGATCACAATGCAGCAAGGCCGCTCAAAATTTGTATTCATGACGAAGAGCTATGAGAACTTGGATGAGATGAATGTGACATACTAATCTAAGCTTGCAGCAACTGGTTCCGTATTGGTTGAATGAATGCAAGAAAGTCATTGATAGGCTGGCCAAATTCTTGCTTCCGACTGTTGACAGTAGTGAATAGTTGGTAATAGTGGGCAAGGCCAGAAGCTTTTTATCTATTAGATAAAAAATCTCAAATTTCTTAAATAGTATCAAAATCAGCAAATTGGATGTGAATAGAGGGACTAGAGGTGTTACAGAATCAAGTGATGATTTTCGTTGTCCAAATCCTTAGGACGGGCGGCAAATTTCGCGTCAATCTCATTTGCTTATCGTACTGGTGTAAAGATGTCCCTCGTAAGTCTTAACAATTCTCTAAAGTTCGTGACCAATCAAGAAATTCTTGATCCGTAGTAACCAAAGTGTGTAATTTGACCCATCAAGAATTGTTGAAATGGGTTGACACTTCGCTTTTCTCCATAATGGTCAAGAGGCTAAGTGGTGCCCATTTTAGACAAATTTCAATAATGACAATGGTTTCCTCTAGATTTGTGCAAATCGAGTTTGAAAAGAGTTGTGAGGCATTGTTGATCGAGACGCCGATGATTTATCACAAAGAAAACAAGGTGACCCAATACGTTGTGGATGTCACGAGATGAGAAGTAGGCATGTGATGTGGCGCGATGTAGGTGATCTCATGAGATGACCAACAAGACAACCAAGTTGTTGAGGCGTAGATATGGAGTATGCACAAGATAATGGTTAACGGATTGGGTCCGAACCATTTAGGGTATAATTGTAACTTGATCCAATTATTACAAATTGAAAATTTCATTTTGATCCAGCTTTATTTATTTTGTCAAACCAATTCAATGCAATTAATAAAATGCGGATTGGACCGAAACAAGTTCAATGGATTGTCATCATATAGTTTTACCACGTTTTATCAAATAAATATATTGTATCTCGGTTAAATCAGAAGAAAATGCCTCCACTAGAAAACTCGACTCAATAGAAACTAAAGAAATTCGACGATGTAGGGGTAGACTGAAGCTAACTTGGGGCGCATTGATTAGGGGGATTTAAGGGATTTGGAAAGCACACCATAAATTGCACTAAAACAAACATAATGGAAGAGTTTGATCCATGTAGTAGACCACAACTACTTTGGGATTGAGGCTCTATTGTTGAACTAATTTGGGATTGAGGCACTCTTGTTGTTGTGTTGTCAGTTCTCTAAAATATATATTGCTTCATAAGAATATACATAACAAATATATTTGTCTATCAAATCCTTGAACAAAGAGAGTTCTAAACTAGAATATTAAATTTAATTTCAACCAAGGATAAATTGCGCAATCAAAATGCCCAATTGAAATAGATTTGCCTGAGCCAAAATAATTAATTGGTGCCTAACAATTAATAAAACACTATGCCACGATAAAAAAAGATTTTTAAAATTTTAAAACAACTTATAATGTGGGAAGTATCCGAATTGTTTGTCAAATAGCCTAAACATTGTTTAAAAAAAATAACTAAAAAAGGTAAGCTCTAGCTTAAACCAACATATATATATATTAATATATATATACTTCTACGATGGGAACCAAAAAAAAAAAAAAAAAAACCATCCTATGCAAACTTTATATAAGACCATTGAATTAAGATATAATGGTTAATACACTTGTGTATTAATTGTTGTGCATGGGTCGTTAAATGTTTGACAATACACAAAAATATAGTTCCCATCACATGGTATATACTTGGGCTCCATGTAAAAATATAAAGGGAAATTTTACAATGGGAACCAATATAAGTTCTCATGTCATGGGAACTATGTTTTTGTATTTTGCATTTAATGTTGTTAGCGTTAATGACCCATGTGTTATCATTAAATGTTCAAGTGCATTTAGCATTGGATCTTAATTCAATGGTCCTAAAAGTTGTTCCAAATCTATGGGAACTTTTTTTTTAGTTCCTATGGTAGTGCTACCCATATATATTGGTTAAGAATTAGAAGTATCTATAATATGTAGGGCTGTACAAGGATCCAGTAAACTGCATATCCAATTCAATTCGGTCCAATTATTATGACTCGGATGGAATTCTATAACTGGTTGGACCGGATTGAATTGCAAAAATGTCAATCCGCACGGATTGAATCAGCTTACGAATTCTACACGTAGAATCCGCGGATCTAATCCGGTTCGATCCGCAACATTAAATACATGTAGTCTTATAGATACTTCTAGTTTTTAGATCTCGAGCTCAGTGGTTGCTTTGTCTACCAATATTAGATCTTCTACTTTGTTGTATTACTTAGTTTTTGAAGTCCAACTTTTGTTTTTATAGTCAAACTTTTGGTTTGGTCATATAATTTTTGTATCAAGTTGAATCAAGTCCAATTTACCATGCACTTTGTTTTGTGTTCTTTAATCAGGGTTTATTTTGACACATTTGAATGTTATGTCTATTTGAGATAATGGAATTGTTCTTAACTAAAGTGCATATTCTTAATTATGAGAGAAATATATGAAGACAATCGCGAACCTGATTCGGTCCAATCCGCATTTTATTAATTGGATCAAACTGGTTTGACAAATTAAATGAGCTGAATTGAATTGAAGTTTTTCAATTCACAATAATTGTATCGAATTACAATTTTACCTTAAATGGACCGGATTCAATCCATGCACGCCCTAAATACTATGTGTGTGTTAAATGTTGACGGATTGGACTCGATTGAATCTGCATGGATTCTACACATGAAATACGTAGGTCAAATCTACTCCGCTTTGGATCGACAATTTTATTATTTAATTTGGTCCAATTAGTCAAGGAATTTGATCAAAGTTCGCAATAATTGAACCGAATCGGATGGGATCCGCGGATTATTGGATTTGTGTACACCCCTAAATGCAAGGTACGCTCACGCACGTGATGCAGGGTGGGCTCGCTTGAAGCAAGGCGGTCTCGCGTGAAGCAAGGTGGGGAGGACGTCAACACAACATTGAGACGCACCACAATGAGAACAATAGAGAACGAAAGCGAGTATCGCGACAACTAGGTAATTGACTGAGAAAGAGCAAAAAAGATACCTACGAATTAGAGCTTTGATACTACTTATTAGATCTAGAAAAGATGAGTTTATTATACGTTTTTCTAGTGTTCAAGCAACTTATATATATACCCATGAATCTAGAATATAAAAGGAAAATACAATTTGTGACGACATACAATACATAATTAAGGGCTACATTGCATGAGTTTCCAGATACATTAGTTTACTTAATGTTGGAAACGAGATGAGCAGAGGAGACCGACTGGTTACAAACCATTGTTTGCCCTTACTATCCCTTCTCTCTCTCTCTCAAAACACAGTCGGAGGAATTAAGGAAACCAACGTATATGGAAACTCATGTAATGTAGTCATAGATTATGCATTTTGTGTTTTCACCAACTATATTTTCCTTTTATATTTTAGGTTCATGTTTATATGTAGGTTGATAGTACACAAGGAAGACATATAATGAACTCATCTTTTCTAGATCTAATAACATGGAATTAGAGCCCTAGAATTATAGCTATGTTTATCTTTTCTTTGTGTCGTGGAGTGTCGTTCAACTTCCTTAGGCTATGCATGCACACACAATAATCTATGTTCTCGTATGCTGCCTCCGTTCAACTCAAACCACTTGCCTCACCAGTTTGCTTGTGTGTGTCACAATCTCGCTCTTGTATTTGCTGATATCTCCTATCTTGTTGGTCACTTGCACGTGTCCCTTGCTCCGTCACAATCTCATTGAACTCCTTTGTTGTCTATTATGTGAGCCCACCGCATGCACATCTGAGGCCACCCTCACACCCGTGCACCCTTACACTTGCTTGATGCCTCCGCCCATGCACCCTCACCGCATACGCCAGATTTGCCTTTGCTGCTTCTTGTCTCTTATAGCTTTCACCTTGATTCTACCTCTTTCCATTAGTCTGAACAGGTCCCCACTTAACCTCTTCTACCATTATAGAGAAAACTGAAGTGTCTCAAGACTCCCAACCCATTTCAACAATCTTTAATGGGTCAAATTACATACTTTGGTCACAACTAATCGAGAGTTTTTTGATTGGTCACAAACTTTATAAAATTGTAACGAGGGACATTCACGCACTAGTAAGATGGGTAAATGAGACTAACACGAAATTCACCGTCCGTCTTAAAGATTAGGGCAAGAAAAATCATCACTTGCTTTTGTAACACCTCTAGTCCCTCTATTCACATTCAATTTGCTAATTTTGATATTGTTAAAGAAATTCGAGATTTTTTATCCAATATATACAAAACTTTGGTCTTGCCGACTATTACCAACATTCACTACTCTCAATAGTTTGAAGCAAGAACTTGATAAGTCCATTAACGAATTTCTTGCATTCATTCAACCAATATGGAACCAGTTGCAGCAAACTCGGATAAGTAAAGATCACCTTCATCTCATTCAAGTTCTCATAGCTCTTCGTCCTAAATACAAATATTTTCAAGCGGCCTTGCTATATTATCAAGAAAATTTTATTTGAGGAAACTCAAATTGGTTTGGTTAAGTCGTCATTCTCTAAATTAGCTCTTACAATCACTCAATTGCGCACATCTTGATTGCTCTCCTATAAGAACTGCCACAATATGTGACGTGTTTGCAAATTTTCCTACTATTGAGTGTCGATACTATCATGGGATTGGACATATTTTGAAACATTGTCCCACCCGACTCCCTCAATCTAAGGAGACCACAAAGTCCAAATCCTTGTCTAAAATGAACCGGTTAACAAACTCAAGGTGGTAAACCAACTTGAGTTTGAGGGGGGTGTTAAGGAAACTAATGTAATGTAATAATGTATCCATATATTGAGTATTGTGTTATGTCATCACTCTATTTTCTTTTATATCCTAGATTCATGCGTATATATAAATAGGTTGCCAGTACACAAGGAAGGGATATAGTAAACTCATCTTTTCTAGATCTAAATACAATGTTCGCCGATGCGCGAAAAGCATGAGAAGCACTAGGAAATGTACCGCAACCAAAACTAACAAAAACAACTCCGAAAGGCTTCTACTTGTCACTAATCCAAAATTCCAAAGACTACATGATTAGCTAAATTAATATAAAGAATTGCAATCACGTATGTATGAAATTCAACAAGAATTCCCAAAATTGAACAAGTAAATCATAAACAAAAAAGGAACCCTAATCAAACCAAATTTAGCCATGATAGAACAAATTGAAACAAATTTCTATTCTGAAATCTACGAAGAAGCGACAACGCAATGAAGATTTTGAATTTAGCGAATTGGGATGGAATTGAAAGAGAGAGAAACAAACCCTAGATTTGAAGATAGTCGGATCGAGTGGAGGGTGAGTGAGTGAGCGATCGGAGTCGTGAGTTTGTTCGTTTGTTGGAGCAGGACGTTTGATTTGAATTGGTTAAATAAAGAACTTTTTCATTGCTGGTGAAAAATGGAGAACTACAAATACGCACTGCGACCTCTCCGCCGTTAGATGGACTGGCATCACGTGTATGAATGTGATACGAGGGTGAATAAATTTAAGGTCTAGCAAAATCCTTGCAAGTCGCCACCAACACCGAGCTCATCAAGACTCATGGTTTTATTTTTAGAAAAATGCAAAAGTAACCCATTTTGGGCACCGGCGCAGTCATATAGCATGCGTTTTTGCCTCGAGATGTGCATGTACATATTTCGTGTGCATTGCACAACATTCGACTAAATCGATGTCCAAAGTCAAAGTCCACAGTATGATTACTCTAACAGTTTTCTTTTATTTTTATTTTTACTTTTGTTTCATAAACGAGAACTTGTCCTCATTGAGGCTCGAGCCACTAACCTTTTACTCAAGTGACCTCATACCAAATCAGTTATGAGCTGCGGCAGTAGCTGTCCACTTAATGGTGATTGAAGGGGTTTATTAGGTCGGTTAGGAACTTTATATTGTAAGTTTTGGCCTAATCTATTCAATGGCAATTCTATTCCCATTTTATTATGTTCAATTAAGACTAGAACTGTTCAAGGGCTTGAGAGCATGCCAGACGACCTAAGCTCATGGATAATAGGATGGGGTTGGATAAGGGTTTTGTTAGGCCTTTCAACTCAAATTGGCTTAGGCCCAGAATTATTGAGAATATTTGTAAGACAGAGGCATGACCCAGATGACATAGCTCTAAATTAATAATAGGAATTGTATCCAATTTTAGAAAACTATATAACATAATGTTGGTCGAAAAATTGATCTCATAAGCACTTATTATGTTAATGCATAATTCTTTGCGAACCTACCTCCACGTGTCACACATTCGACAGACCACATATCACACATCTGACACTTGAAGTCACCCGTGGTCAATATTTACGGTAATTTCAATTAGTGGCGAAACTAAAGAGGGGAGGGGGGAGTAACCCCCTGGGACCCCTATAATACCCTTGCGCAGGGTTACTAAATCTCTACACATTCGTCCTTCCCGCTCCTCTAACCCCTGGCCGGGACCCCCTATAGTACCCCTACGCGGGGATTCCAAACCCTTACGCAATCGTCCTTTCCGACCCTATGGTCGACACATGCTCCCTACATAACAAGTGTATCATTGTCAAAAAAAAAAAATTGATATATTTCAAGTGTCTTGAGTGTAGCATTATTAAAAAAAAAAATTCGTTATGCTTAATTTTTCATACTAACATTTTTTTATTAAAAAAAAAGTTAAGGTTAAAATTCTCCTAACAAGATTTTCTTATTTCGCCACTGATTTCAACAATAAATAATCATGTCAACTTTCATTTAAGTTATTGGACCACTTTTGATTTAAACAAATGTGGGCCTGCACATATGGTATGAGTTAGGTTTAGGCTAGAGTTTATTCCCCTAGCAAAGAACCCTTAAAGCATCTTCAATGGGACCATGGATTGAGGTGGAAATGGATGCATCTAGGATAGAATCCACATCCAACTCAAAAAATGCTATCCAATGGGACATAGATTGATAATGTCTATCTTATGTGACATGGAATCAAAGTGGAGGGTGTCTACCATAATTTCTACTTCTAGACATGTCAGACAAATGAGTTTTTTTTTGAAATTTTTGGGAGGTGATGAATGTCTATGATCTAGTGCCATATATGATATACATCTTCTCCATATATATCCATGATGTGACACCAATCCATGGTCTAAATCCACATTACCATTGGAGATGCTCTTAGTCTCCCATCTCCATTAAAACTTTTCATCTCTCATGTGAAAATTTCTCACCTCATTTATATTTGTAACCCTATTCTCATCTCTAGTTATTTAAATTTTTTTTTATCCCATACAAATTTCCCGCCCCATTTATATCTCTAGTCAGGTAATGGGTGGCATATCGTGCCTTGAAGGTTATAGCATCTCCAATTAATGAAAATATGGATTGGGGGATAATATGTGTCACGTAGGACACAATGAAAATTAGAACAAAAAAACTTCACCAATGCAACTATAGATTGATAATGTGGAGCTACCGTGGAGTGAAATATAAATATATATATATATATATATATATGTAATATACTCAATGTTTACTCCTAAACGGAGCAATTCATAGTCGTGTCAGCAATTTAATATACAAAAAATAATAAAATTTTGAAATAAAAAGTGTAATCCACTTTAACTTATTGGTAAACACTTTTGAATTTCAATATCTACTCAAACCACTTAAGATGAATATTATCTTCACGTTGTTGACGTGACATCAATCCACGCCTACAATGTACATTTACCGTTGAAGAGCTCTTAGGTACTTGGTAGACCAACCACTAATATTGATCCTTGTACTTTCCATATCTAGAAAACAAAATCACCTCTTCATATTTCTTCTTATATAGATACCATATTGTAATGAGACGTGCTGTGGACTTCTATGCTTTCATCTTTTTTGCCATTTCTCCCCTCTTTTTGAGGTGGGGTTAGAATGGTTATAGACTTATAGTTGTCCCTTGAATAAACTAAATTACTCATTCTGGCAGTGTTTTAATTGCTCATGCTCCCCCTGCAAGGCCACAGCTGGAGGTCATATTGAAATATCCAGCCAAATATCTTGATGGCCAAACTCATGATACAATGATCAATCTACTTTACATGAAAAAGGATATACAATAGGCTTTGATATGTAAATATCTCTACTGCAAAAATGAAAGGACAGTCAGAGTTGTGAACCCCTATGCCAGTGTACCATGAAACCTTTTTATGTCAGATTTTCTTTGATATATAGTTTTAATTAAGTTACTGTATATAATGTATATGCATTTACGTTTTTCTCTTTTTTTTTTTTCCTTGAGAAAGTATATATACATCAACACTTTTTCGATAATAAAGAAACCACAACTTGCCCGCATTTGACTCTCCAAACTCCGACCTCTTACTTTAGTTACCTCGTACCATACCAGTGAACCATCCACTTGGTTGATAGTATGCATTTACATTTTTGAATTAGTAGCGCATTGTTTGATCTATATATGAGGTTAGATAAAACAACAGTCATAATTGTAGGCTCATATTATTTTAGCCAAAGTACTAATTTTATATTTGACAAAGAAAAGTACTAATTCTCTAAATGTATCTGATAGTAGGTCGAGGTTGTGGTGGTTTGAACTTTCAACGTACTGAAAATGTATGCAAATGCCTCGATTAGAAAACTCAACAAAACAAATATTAAATAAATTCGACAAAATGAAGTAGACGTAAGATAACTAGGGATGCATTAATTAAGGATTAAAGAATTTTGAAAGCACGTCATAAACGACATTTAATTGGGTGGATTAGTGGAAGAGTTTGACCCATATAGCTTGCATGGCTAATACCAACTTATTTGGGATTGACACTTTTTATTGTTGTTGTTGTACCAAGGGTTCATAAAGGGTCCTAATTAATAGGAGACCACCAAAAAAAAAGGGTCCTATAGGGGTGATCATAAGTAGACAACCATGTCCAAGAAAAAAGTAGTAGCTATATATTGCAATTGGCTTCATAAGAGCACTGAAGCTTTTACTTTCTTACCATGCAAGGAATTAATCAAATAAGTTGGTATTCATTTCCTTTAACAAAAAAACAAGGAAAAGAAATCTTAAGATTGAAAAGACACTAAGAGTTGTCATGACTCATGAAGCAAAATGGTGCCTCAACAAAACAACATCCCTTTTCATTTTCATCAGCCACTCACCTTACTGGCTTTAACCTGCTGGACTGATACTTAGTAACTTTAGACAAATCTAAGGAGATAGCGTCGTTACTTATTACGCAGGTTGCCCACCTCGATATGAAAGATTAACATGGATAATCAAAGTGTAATGGCATGTATAAGTACTTAGGAGGGCAGTGGAAAGCACCAATTCTTAGTACTCTATGAAGGGACCTCTAGATTCCTTCACAAAAATCCTAACATGGTGTTTGGCTTCTCTTAACTTGTTTTTTGTCATTTAATCGATGGCTTGCTCAATCTAGCGTCGATACCTTTCGTAAGTAAATATCGGTTGGTAACTAAAACCTTAATTATCCGATGTTTTCGATTATTAATCATTTATATCTCAAGTACTATGGTACTGATTGATCGATCGATCGATGGATTTTACAATAATACAAGTTCATGTCTTGTCTTGTAATCTTTTGATGAGCTGTCATTATTTATTATAACAAAGCAGAGATGTCCCCTCTTGGTATATATGATAAAGTAATAAACCATACTTTGTAAGTGTTGGACATTTTCAAAAGAAATGTTTAGTCTCACATTGATTAGAAACTTCAAGTTTAACGAGTATATATATATACTCTTGCACTACAATTTATGTAAATGAAAAGCGCAAGGGCTATATAAAGTGAGCCACATGCGCACGACCCATTTATAGGTGCACTTAGCACTTGGCGTGTGTGTATATGTGTGCGAGCTAACCAATGGTAAAACTTTTTACTATTATTTTTTACCATTTTCGAAATTACGATGTGGGTAGTTATTTGATAGACCCACTCAAGCATTGAATGGGTAGTTAATAAACTCATTTAATACCCACTACCCCCATTTTCTTCTCTAACTGGTTTTGACCAGTGCTCTATAAGAGAAGAAAGATATCTCGAAATTAAACAACATTTGCTCTTGTTTCTGCTTTCACTACTGCAAAGTGAAAGCTGAGTTTGCTTCATCGTATGCTTTAAGATTTTTGCCGACTCTTGCAGTGTAGAGAGCAAATTTTCCTTTAGAAAAGTGGCAGCGTTACACGCTTTGAAGTCGTTGCAAATTACTTTGGTCTAACAGTAAGTTGGACTGAACTCGAGCTTTTCTGATCATATTCAAACAAACAAAAAGCTCGAACCTAAAAGCTTTTTAAAATCAAAACTTTGGAGTCTCAAATCCATGTGGGCAATCTTTGTAGCCTAGCAAAATCATGTCTCTCACTCTTCTTAGTCAACAATCCTTTCACTTTTTTTGATTAGAAAACCAAAAGATGAACTGACAAGCAATGTAGGATGAACACTGTTACATAATTATATATAGATCTTGTTTTAATTAAGAACTCATGCTTTATAGGTGCTCTATTAGTTCCTTTTTTTATTAATTTTAATTTACTGTTCTGCTTAAAGTTGATCTCATCGGTTTTCAATGTGTTAAACATAGTTTAGTCCCTTAAAGATGTTGTATTTTGTAACTCGAAGTGAGATTAACTATATAAATGAAAGCGGAAGAACGTTTGGTCTATGATTCCTAAGATTTGAAATAATTAACTGTAAGCATTCTTTTAACATAAGAAATATAGATCAGTTAGAGAATTACATGAGGAAGCTTTTAGTCCCCTAAAACCACCGCTCTAGTGAGCTTCAAACATTCGATACATTGTTTGATGGTACAAGTGCCATTTTACAAGTGCCCTCATGAGGAAGCATTATTTAGTTGTTGTAACGGAAAAACCGATCGATCTATGTGATAGGAAACGATCTTTCGCATTAGTAAAAAAGGTGTACAAATACAAAAGCACAATGCATGCTAATCAAACAGAAGCAATGGCCTCATAAATCACAAAAGAACAATCAATAAAATGTTCTGCAATAGAAAATCAATTAAGAAAAACGGTATATGTCGTCGAATATGTTAGGATCATTATGTATCATTAGTTTACTAGCTTTTTATGCAATTGCAGTACTGCATATGTTAGTTTGTTCAATAATGTGGTAACATGCATGTATATAATTGATCATGATCAATTAGGAACAATAGGAATGAACATTGATTTTCATGGATGGAGAGATTTGTGTGGTTGGGGAATTGTTTGCTTGTGACAAATTGCTTAGTAAGAAAGGAAGATTGATTGAGTGTTGGATATGCACACTCATCAAAATGTGATTGAAAAAGACTAGAGGAAGAAAAAGAGACACCATGTGGGTCATTCTCTCTAGTTTTAAGACTCTCTCTAACTTTGGGAGATACAAACCAACAATAATGGAGAGAGTCCCTTCAAACAGCTACTGTGAATAGACCATTCAGTGCACAAACAGAGGTCACATACCACATAAAAAAAATAAAAAATAAAAATAAAAATACAGGAGTAGTGTCTGTGTCTGAGATTCTAACTTATTAATACTACTAGTACTACTACTACTAGTAGCTACCTTAGCTCATGCTCATGTGATTGTTTTTTGTTGTGTAAATAAGAAGAAGAAGAAGCCATGAACACAAGGACCCACCTCTCAAAATTTCCTTACTAACTGACAGTCCGGCTTACCGACGATGATCCGTCCGGTGCCATCCGATTCGTTTCGTTCTATGTCGTGGCATGAGTTTTCTTTCATTTGTAGCTAGCAACAAATAGGGTACTAGTAACCAACATATGTTGGTCTAGCGATAGGAATTAGATACCCCTTTAGCACGATTAGGGTAGGGTTCTAATTGGACGCCCATTATATGTATTCGACATTGTCTAGATTCAGAGTAGTCGGAGTAATCTATATAAAATACCGGGTTGCGCAAGACCCAAAAAAAATGTACTAGTACCAAGTGGGCAGTCATTTTATGTCCATGATATTCTGAGAAGGTGCAGATTTAACATTGTTGAGATATGAAAAGTGTACTAGAACCAAGTGGGAGAATGGTCTACCAACAGCCTAGCAGTGTTTGCCCTGCACGTGTAAGGAAAAGGACCTATAATCAAAATTAGGTCCCACCTTATATGTTCTCTTCATCAATAAACACCAATGAATAAGCATTATAAGCTTTACATCACTTGCTTATATATACTCTTTTGTTTGGTCCCAACTCTTTTTAATATAGGCTGTGTTCTTAGTTTTCCATGAATCTTGCCTTATTATGTACTCAATTTTGACAAGGACTTAAGTGTCTTGCCCTATAACAAGATCTCATCAACAGTAACTCATCAAGAAAATGCTAAAAGCTATTGAGAGAGAGAGAGAGAGAGAGAGAGAGAGAGAGAGAGAGATTATGATATTTGCCTTTTTGCCTTTTCTTTTGGACTTGTGACCCCGGTATTCGGATTACTGGGACTATTTCAGAACTGGGCACTGTTGGATTCATGCACACACCAGGATTAGAACTTAGTCGTACTTAAGGGGCATCAAATTCCTTACTACTGAGCCGAACGTTAGTTGATTGCTTTTTGCCTTTCCAGTATACAATGCCAAGCCTCATCTTGACCAGTTTGCTTTTGAGATCAAAAGATAAAGAAGAGCTTACAAAGTTAAAGAAGCAAAATATAGAAATAGAAAGACCAGCTTTTCTCATTCATTTCATAATACTTGAAACTTAAAAAAGAAAAATATAGCAATCATGCATCCTCTCTGTATCTTTTTTTTTTTTTTTTTTTTTTTCAACTCACCCACCTTTGTATGAGACATTGAGAGGAGATTAAAACAAAGGTGTTTGAAGAAAAGATTTTTAAAAAGAGGAGAAATGATAGTTTCCTAATGTGGAGAGCTCACTACTGATGATGATGATGATGATAGTGTTGGAGAAGCCTATTTGCTTCTCTTAAACCACTGAAATAAGCACCATGTGTAGTTGAGTACTGTGTTCTATGTGTTGCTTCACCTGCAAAGAGAATTTGAAGAGGAGGCGTGGCATGCGCAACATCGGAGTTGCTAGTGCTCGGCAGTGGCTCCGCCATCTTATCAAGATCGTCGCCGCTTGAACCAACGGCGACATAACTATAAGATCCCATGAACAAAGGGTCTAGTCCCCATTGGCTCTTGAGCACCTTTGTGAACTTGAACTCATTAGTACTCCCCAAAGAATTCACATGCCCATTGCTGTATTTATGCGAATTCAGTAGTTTTCGCTGTTGCGAACTACATAAGAAGCTATTGATTGTCGTCGAAACCCCATTGATCATCTCCTCATCGGAGAGCGATTCGAGCTCTAACGCCTCTTTCCCTGCAAACCATGACAGCAATACATTGGAATTCATGTAAATTGGACATAGAGAAGCTGTTCTTCTCATCCACCATGGAATGCTTTGGTCCCTTAGTTCTGATTCTTGCTTATGGAAAGCCATTTGCAAGAACGGAAACCCCTCGCCGATCTCTTGATTGCCATGATCAGTTGTTGGATCCAATTGAAGAAATAACTTGTTAACAACCCCGAATCCGAGCTTTGAAATTGAGTCGGCCTTGAAAGAAGGGAGGGGAGGACTAAACAACATTCCAGACCGCCGATTCTGAATTCCGGCCTTCAAAACTCCCAATGAGACCGTGACTATGACGTGATCAGCAGCCATCGTCGAACCGTCACTGAAATGTAGCCTCACTGGCCTACTTTCACTTTCATTCTCCACTTGCCATTCAATCTTTACAACTTTTGTGCTTAATTGGATCAAACCAGTTGGAAGAACTGATGCTATTGATTCAATAATGCTAGAGTACCCCTTTGAGATAGTGATCTCTTCATCTGGGAATTGCACATATTCCCTTTCAGCATTGTAGTCTAGATTTGATAGATCACCTGCTGAAGTATGAGCTCTCTCAGCATTCTCATGCACTGCAAACATTGTGTCTTCAAGTGAGCTTCGACTCCAATTATTGTATCCATTGCTGCTGCACTCTTGATCTTTAGCTGAATCATGGTAAGCACGAAGCGCGTGTCGAAGGAAAGAACCGAGACTGAAGCTCTTGGACTTATCATCTTTGTTGTTACAACTACACATCTTGATAGCCTTAATTGCAATTCTGTAGTAATCAACTTCATCAGCTACTCCAGCACTCAACTTCCCCCTAGCAAACTCGATCATTTTCCGATATAGATTTGAAATTCTATCGACGATGAGGAGATCAAGCCGGAACCCGCCTTCGACGACCGTTACTAGTTGTTCTTCTGACGATCCATCCATATGCTCCCATGGCTGCTCAGACTCTAACGCGCCAATTTCTTTGGCGATTTTGTGAATCGGGCTCCCGCCAATGCCATGGATCCATGTCGCACCCATCTCAATTCGGTTGCCGCCAAACTCCATAGTATGAATTCTTCCACCAATTCTGTTTCCTCCCTCAACAATGCATATCTCAAAGAGTTCTCTGGAGGCTGGTGAAGTATAGAGCTTATTAGCCGCGACAAGACCGGACATCCCCGCTCCAATTATCACAATTTTCGCCTTCTTGGTCACCATTTTTGCCTGGTTCACAAGCACAACCAAACAATGCAGTGAAACACAATTCAAAAAAGAAAGTAAGTTTATATAAGGAGAGTTTGGTGTGTAGTCACTCATAAAAATAAAGTGTAGGGGAGAGCTGATGTAATTAATTTAGGACTTTAGGAATTGGTCGGCTCACTTTAAATTCTATTTGTTTTATTTTACTTTTCCTCCATTTTTATTTTTTATTTTTTTTTTTTAGGAATAATGTCGAGTCTCTCCTTTTATTGTACAACAACTACAATAATGCATGAATCTCAAATTAGTTGAGGTCTAAGGTTATATGGATCAAACTTTTCCACTCCTACCTGCTAATTAAAATTCTACGTATTCTACGTACTTTACTTCTCCGCACCGCTTGGCATGGATGTCTCTAAATTTACATGAACATGATTACATGCTTGTCTCCTGTACTGTTCGTCTATGATCGATAAATCTCGTAGAACTCAGCATCCAATCCTTTAATTCTTATATCTATTGGGGTTTTGTTGAGCTGGCAGAGTGATATAATATGTCAAACACAGAGATGGGGCTTGTTCTGGTAGGAACAATTACTATGTGAAGATGTCTTTCAGATAGGAAGCATGATGTCTTGGTTTCAAATCAAGGTTTCAGGAAGGACCACTCTTGAAAGAAAGAAAGAAACAAATTGAATGACTAGGACTGGGAGGATATTTTGAGAAACTGATCTTAGCTATGTTGGATTTATGTAAACAACTAGTGAGGCACCAAAGTACAGTGAAAAGCCAAAGCCACTGTTGAATGCTTAGTAAATACATGATTAGGTGCAGTAAGCGCCCGAAGAGCAGTTTAGCAAGCCGCCTAAAAATACAGTGTTAACATAATGTGGCAATAATGACAATGATTTCAGTGGTAATAAAGTGAGAAAGTTATTAATGAACATACAAAAAGTACCCGTTATCATTAACATCATGATCGACATAAATTGTCGATATGTTGTATTGTGATGACTGAGAAAAGCCAATGCAAATCCTGCTTTTACATCATGTCATTGTGAAGAAATTTGCTAAGTGAATCAATTTATGTCAATATTAACTCAAATCAGCTTAAATGAAAGATCATTTATTCAACAAGATTGAAGCCTAAGCACTAATGAGCTGTAAGTATGCATACTTTGTTATTTTTATGCTTTCTATTCTTCTGAGAGCACCCTATAAAGGGCTTCCTATATTTCTTGCTTTCTAGGCCTTCTTATGTCTTCGTTTTGTAGGAACACTGTAGGGAACCCTAGAAAAATAAAGAAGAAGAAAAAAAAAAGAAGAAGAAGGGTTACCCTCAAAGACAAAGGCCAGCAATAATGTGTAGACATTGTTGGCTCTTGAATACAACCTCTCTAAATTTTGAGCTAAGAAAAGCATTCAAATGAGCTTTGTATGAGGTGCACATAAAAAGAAAGAAAAAGTTGGCATGATCATCATATCGATCTATTATCGATGCGAATCACGTAGAGGATCGGACGACGGTTAAGGAAGGAGGAGTTACTCCTTAGAATGATAAGGTCATTATCAATCTCCTTATTTGTTGGACCATAAAGATACTGTGTTGACTCAATGTTGAATGAGTTGAAGTGGATCTAGGTGGGGGACCAATTGCTTGGGGTAGGATGAGGGACATGAATCTTTTGTGTCCTTTAAAGACTTGGTTACTTTTGCACAATCCTTATCTTCATCAAAGGCTGTGTAGATATGTGTACTTTAACTTTGTTAAATAGGAAAAAAAAGAATATAACCTATCATAAACTATTGCCAACCTTGTTTGACACAATTTACAATTTGGAGTAGCACATTTTTACCTGTTTCTTAATCCATCACAACAAATTCACTGCAAGAAAGGCATAGGTTTTTACTTAGTAGAAACTACTGACTTGTTATCATTGTTTAATTTATGAAGGGCTTGATCTTAGTAAAAAGAAAGCAATTCTTTTAGTAAATTGTGTCAATCTTAGAAACTCCACTTATGTAGAACGTAAGAGCTTCTCTTATGGTCCACATAGCTGGTCTCAAGTTCGGACAAAGTAGGAAGATTGTGATAGGTTGAGAAGCAGTGTAAAACATTTCATCGCCCTTTATAAAATGGGTCAAAAAGACTGCATTAAATTAAGCAGAGTGGAAGAGTTTGATCAGTGTAACCTACCCCAACAAATTTAAAAACGAGGCTTTGTTGTTGTTTGTTAATCTTGTGATATCAACTATAATGCTTCGTATCGATTGATCGAACATAATTAGTTATAAGTAGGATAATGTCAAATAATAATAATAATAATAATAAAAAACTTATAAGAAGATTAAAAACTAAAGTAGTGTTAATTTTATTATTAAAAAAAAAATGATTGACGTCACTCGGGGCAAATCACATTAGGGTTATCATTGCTAATCATTAGTTAATCTTTTTGAAAAGATTTAGATTGGTACACTACTAATTAAAGATTTTATAACCTTTCCTTGGGCCATTATTTTGTTTATGATACATGGAAATCAATTACATAAGGTGGTTTTGGTCATTTTGTATTCCACATCTATCACACATACCATCAACAATATGTAATTAAATATTATTTTAGCCTTAGTTTTTTAGCTTTTTTGGTCACTCATTTCTACTAATAAATACATTTACATACTGTTTTAAAACCTAAATTTCACAAGAAAAAAAGCTACAATAGCACCTTAAAAGCTAACACCTAAAGTCAGATTTTGTTTTGGAGAGTGTGTGATATACATCGAGATGAGCGCATTTAAAATCAATAACTTTTTTTACAAGGTCACACCATAGATTCCTCAACATGGTCTCTCTGACCACGACAACATTTTCTTGAGCCACCAATAACAATGGCATAAAAAGACAACAACAATAAGAAGGATAGATCATGCAAAGAAACCATAACAAAAGCCTTTAAGGGGCAGTTGAAACTTCATTTCATTTATTAGTGCCATGCAGACCTCTCTGCACAAGTAAAACCATCCAAAACATATCTGTAATTCAACAAATTATCGACATCGGTATGCGATTGTAATTGCGCAACGAAAAAGAATAAGCACTCACAATAACTACATATAAGTTATAACTAAACAACCAGTTGCAGAAAAATTTAGTAAGAATGGCATACAATTAGACAGCAACAAAACAAGGCTTGAACTCTCAGGAAACTACGTTTCGCCATGCATTTGCAATAACAAGAGAGCGAGTACAAAATACCGAGTAAACAATGATTAATTCATACAAATTAACAAACATTCACTGATAGCAAATGATGATGATGATGCATGTAGAGATAATTAATTATGTAGAAACTGAGCCAACAGCCATATCAAATTAATCTACGCATAGTATCATTCACAGTTATAAAGAAGCCCTACAGCCTAAAGGGTTTCAAATCACACCACTCACGCGCAATTAAAGGTTCTAATCGGCATGAACAATTCACGCTATCCCATAACAGATGTACTAATTAGAGTAATTGAGTTATGCATCTCATAACATGAAAGTTTTAGGATAGACCATGATCATCGCCTTGCCTAATCTACCAGAATTTTCATTTGTCAGACATCAAGGACTGACATACCTGTTATGTCCAAAGGTAGAATGGAAAAGTTATTCATTTTATGTTCGATGAAAACTTTTAACAGTATATGAACGTCACTGCATTCCTGAAAATCAAGTGCATATGAAACAATACATTTTATGCAAATAATGTGACAAGTGCATGGTAATCTATGGCAATCCTACTAACATATGATTCAGTGCTATTATCCTGAATCAACATGCGATCAGAATTCACAATAAGATCGTGTCCTTCATGATCTTATCAATTACATTTAATTAACACCAAACAAGTGGTTAGCTCACAGCCGCTATGGTATGGGGTCATTGTGTAAGAGTCAGGGGTTCGAACCTGAATTATTTTAAAAAAAATATACAAATCACCATTGCATCTAATATTTTGAGGTTCGAACTAACATTCTATTAAATTCCTCATTACCTCAAGCTGTAGGCCATCACAGTTCCATAGATCTAAATCCAGCATCCATGCAATCTATTCACCTATTATCTGTTGTTATAATTTGTTGCTTCAAAAGACGGTAAAATCTTAAAGGGCTTTTGACCATGGTAAGTAAGAACATTCAATTACCTAGTGATCAAGTTATACAGAACTTCTAAGTTGGATTAATTCTAATTAGGAGTCCCACATCAGCATTAGCACTTACTAAGGTTTTCTTGACTCCCTATAATCAGTAGGACAAGTTCAAAGGACCAAATCTTCAATACAACGGACAAAGTTGTTTTCAACTTGGATATCCTTAGTTATTCGAAGCCTTCAAATCATAACAATTCGAGGATGTCTTAAATACGCCTCAAACATCTTGAATCCCAATGTCCTTTCTGTCAATGGCAATCATGCTATTAGCAGCACAGGCTTCAGTGTTTGAGAGCATCTTTATGGATTATGTAAATCACGAAAATAAATGTCGAAAACACACAAGATTTACCCCAAAAAAGGCTAAAACATGTTCAGAAAGAAGTTGAAACCTATGCAAGGGATTGGTCTTTGGCCCCCACCAAATTCATCATTGTTTTACTTTCAAGGTATAGAGTTCATGAAAGAGAAATAAAAGATGTAAGACATGGCTCATGGATGCTTACTCAAAGAGGAAAGGATATTTTTTAAAGAGAGTGTTTTAGGAATGCAAGAGAATTGAAGTGATTTCTGTTAAAAAAAAAAGTAGAGAGAGGAAGACATAACATGGAGAGCCAAATGCAGCTCTATATTCTAACTTCAAATCTGGTTTCGTCGAAAAAAAAAAAGATATGGAAGAGAAGAAGACCTCAACGCTCCTGTAAACCCCTTCCATCACCTTCAAATCTGATAATGATGTTCTCGTGAGTAAAAAAACCCTTCTTTCACCAAATTTTAACGCCTTTTTGGCGACTAAATAGAGACTCTTTGACCAATATTGCTTGGTTTTCCAGTACCTATGGAAAAGAAAATCATTAAATGAATTAAAATACAAGTTAAACCAGAGAGAGCAGTAGAAAATGAAACTAATGGTAGAAGATTAGCGAAACAAGGTGATGGATGAGATGTACATACAAGAAGTTTACCTCTAGCAAGTAGAAGGTATACGCAAGTCTGTTATTGAATGTTGTGTGCATTTAATGGAAGGGTCTATTCCCAATCACCCGTAAATACAAAGCTGAATCAGTAAGCAACAAAAAAAAAAAATTAACAACAACAACAACAAGAAGTTGGGGTCGGCTACATGGATCAAACTCTTCTATGGTGCTTGATTTAGTGCAATTGATGGTGTGCTTACTCCATCAATTGGCTACATTTAAAATGTAACAAACTAACAAAAAATTAAACACACATTAGAACAACAACAACAACATAGCCTCAGTCCCAAATTAACTGAGGTCGGCTACATGGATCAAACTTTTCCATTGTGCTCGATTAAGTGCAATTGATGGTGAGCTTTTCAAACCATTCAAATCCCTCCTAATTAATGCATCCCATGTTAACTTTGGTCTGCCCCTACCTCGTCGAATTTCAAACAAGAACTCTTCTTTTGATTTCCACTCTCGCATTATTACGCTTTTGATAAACTTACTCGCTCCATCCTAAAATAAAGGGATTCTGGGAAGCATGCAAATAATCAGAAAAAATGAAAAAAAGAAAAGAAAAAGAAAACATATAATTTGACGCTGCTTCCAACCACTCCATAGATACAGCTCGGCAACTCTGTGAAAATAGAATGAGTAAGAATATTTTTAAAGAACAGAAGAATCGATCTAAGACTGCTTACTTTGGATTTCAGCTGAAGGAAAGTAAGACATTCCACTGCTTCTCTGACAGTCTTCATTACATTTGAGTTTACGTTCAATATACCCTTGGAGACATTTCCTAAGATGACAAGTCTTATACTATTGCAAGAGCAGGATTTGCCTGAGAGTCAAACTGCATCCACCTTCATGCTCAGACCCAAAGGTGGCTCCGCCAATCTTTCAACAACAGCTACTAGCTCGGTCGCTCCTAATTCTCATGATCATGGAATTATCCACACGACATCAATTTGTCTGGGAATGATAATTGGATAATTTCTAATACCAGCATCTCCACTTGAAAAAACAAGAATGAAGAGCAGCATTTTTATCGATCCACTTGCAGTATCTACAGAAATTATAAATCAATAAATAAAGACCATACTTCTCTATGAAAAAGACTTGTCAACCTATATAAGGAGATAGAAGGTCCACAACACCAAGGAAAAATTTCTTTTCCTTTACATTGTCAAAGAAAGTCGTATTACAATTTACAACAACGTAAAAGCAGAAACAAGTATATTTTATCAAACAGGGAACACATTAAATTATGACATGAAGTTAAGGTTAACACCCAAAAAAACACCGAAAAAAATGATTAAAAAGAAAAGGCTTTCCTACAAAGCAGAAAACTTGAGAGCAGTTCCCAACCTTGACTGTTAACTTTAACAACTGAAGATATAGTGAACTTCATAGGAAAACTGATGAAGCCTACAAACTGTCTAGCTGATGCTCAACGAGGCTAAGACAGAAATGTGTTCGTGGTGTTTGCATTTTCATTTTTGGTAGTCATCACAGCCTCAAGTTGATAGAAGAACGTGAGTACCGCAGTCACATGGCAGACTAACATTTACCTAGGTATCGGAGACATTTGACCTCAATGAGTATGTCTTGCTACATTGCCACAGGCTTGCTTTAGGTTTTAGCCCTTGGGTGGCCCCAATTAAAAGAAGCAAGCTTCACTTTTTGCAGAGTTCTTTGGTTCCCGCTTTTCAGTAACAGAGTTCAAAACTGTTCATGATCCCGGATCCTATGTGTGCACTATTACTCCATTGCCTGCCACTGGCAAACTTCGGTTTTTCTTTTAGGTGACTTGAAGAGAAAACTATATTCCATTTAGGAAATGCTAGTTTTGTGATGTTGAGCCCATCTTCATAAACCCAAAAGAGCATGTAAATAAAACATTTTCATATATGGCAGAAGAATCTCTACCAGTAATCTCCACATGAACAAGATCCGTCAATGAAATGATGAAAACGATTGGTGTCTCTAACTATGATCTCCTTTCCATAACTTTTGATACAAACTTAATCGCTGTGTGACAATCACCACAAACTCTGATGTTCTTTTTTATTCTAATTGTGGAACCAGGGGTTGTCCTCAGAAGTGCAAAGGCTAATGCAAGCTTCTCACTGTGATACTGTAATTTTTCTTCCCTTTCTTGTTCGTCAACATTGAAAAGCACATGACTAGTGTCAGGGACATAACCAACTTCCTTTATCTTTGAACTTACCTTCTCCCACATTCTCCGTATTTCCTCACACTCGGGATGTGCATCGTCATTGGCGACAAACATATGAACTGCATTCTCAATGTCCACCCAGCTACAAGCAGGTTCCTTCTTCACTCCACCATCTTTCATCACCTTTCTCACCCTTGCAACATCTTTCCATCTACTAGCTGAGGCATATATGTTACAAAGCAATACATGAGGACCTGGATCAAAAGGATCAAGCTCAAAGACACGCTCAGCGGCAAAAACACCCAACTCCATGTTCCCATACATCCTACAAGAACCAAGTAAAGCTCCCCAAACGGCAGCATTTGGTTCAATAGGCATCTCTCTTATGAAACTCTCAGCTTGCTTTAGAAGTCCGGCTCGACCAAGAAGATCAACCATTGTCACATAATGCTCCACCTCAGGCACTATCATGTACTTCTTCATCAACTCAAAATAGTGATGGCCTTCATTCAACAACCCTCCATGGCTACAAGCATTAAGAACACAAAGAAACGTTATCGCATTTGGTTTGATCCCATCGCTTAGCATTAGTTCAAACCTCGCCACAGTTTCTTTTCCAAGACCGTGTTGGGCACAACCAGTAAGCATTGAATTCCACGACACAACATCTCGCTTATCCAACCTATCAAAGACTTTCTTCGCATCCTCAATACTACCCGCTTTTGCATACATGTCGAGGAGTGTGTTACCAACAAAGGCAATCAGCTTTCCCCATTTTTTATCATATGGGCATGCATCCATTTTCCCTGCTCTAATGCTCCCATACTAGCACAAGCACTGAAAATGCTCGAATAAGTAAAATGAGTCGGTCCGTACGCTTCCCTTTGCATATCCCGGAACAGTTTCAGCACACTCTCTCCTTCCCCTTCCTCGCATAACCCGCAATCAACGCGCTCCAAGAAACCTCATTCTTCCTAACCATCATATCAAACACAAAACGCCCTTCCCTCATCAACCCGCACCGAGTATACATATCCACAAGCGCGCTCCCAACATAAACATCAGAATCACATCCATACTTATTACAAAACCCATGAACTTGCCTCCCAAGCTTATCACAAGGCAATGCGCCCGCCGCCTTCAACACGCTCGAAAACGTGAAATGATTCGGCTTAAACCCGACCCCAACCATCTTCGGAAACAATGCCACAGCCTCCTCAGCCATGTCATTCTGCGAATACCCCGCGATCAACGCGGTCCAAGTAACCATATCTCTTTGAGGCATTTCATCAAACACTTTCCGGGCATCATCCAAACCCCCACATTTCATGTACATATTCAGTATCGAATTCTGGATAAAAAGATCAGCTTTGAACTTTGAATTGCGAAAGTGATTGTGCACTACACGCCCTTCTTTCAGCCTCCCCAATTGGGCACATTTCTTGACCAACTTGTTGTATATAGTTTGGTCTAATTCGATCGAACCGCGATCAATTAGATCAAGAACGTGAAGCCCAGTTCCTGAATCGATGCTCTTTCGAAGAAAGTCGCGGTCTTGGATTATGGGGGATGGGTTTCCGAGCTCCCCTTCTTCCCATGTTTCTGGGTCTGTGAAGGTGCAAAAACAGAGTGGTTGGTGGTGATCGAAGGGGCGTTTGTAGAGATTGAGCTTTGTTGGGTTTGGAGGATTGATTGGGAGCTTCTTCATGTATGCGAGGGATTTGAAGCTGCAAAGCTATTACTCTGCGCGCGTAGAAATCGTTCAAGCAATCTCGTGTGAGTCGACGAGACGACGACTCTGTTCTTAACGGATCATAGTATTGGATTATAAGAATGTGAGCAAGACAGACAATGCCCGAGCTTACATTAGTTAGTCAGTTCAGTTGGTGTCAGACACTACGTGAAAAATTAAAATAATTTCACTTTATTTTTGGTGGCACACATATATAGTTCTTTCAAATCTTGGTGTGGAGTCACTCTAAAATTTTAATGTAGAACTTCGCTGCTAACTAGTCGTCATGTCCAATTTGAGCTCACCGTAATTATGGCTCATTGAGCTTTAGATATCGTGTGGTTTGTTGTTTGGTTCGGCTTTTGATTTAATTAACTTAGGCTTTGAGCATGCAGATGAGGTTTATGAAAAGTAAAAAAGCCGCTAGAGATATGCTTTTGGAAATCATGGTTGTTTTGCAAGTTTTAAATTATTTTCGTTGTCACATAAACCAATCGCATAAAATATAAAATAAAAGCAAAGGATACTAAAACCAACTTATTGAATGTGACATCAACAATAAGCAAAAGTAAAAGTCAAACCAAACAAAATCAGTATCATACTACCCCAATCTTAGTTTAGCTTGAAATATGGTGGTTTTTGCATCTACTTATTTGGTTCATGAGGTTTGAAATTGACATCTTGCTTGAGAGGAATTAAGTCCATTATCAAACAAACAACATCAACTAATCAATAATCTGGCACTGTTGGGCCACATACGAGGACGACCACCCATGTAGCGGCTTGAATTTAATTCGCGGTTGTTAACGATGGGGTTGCAGACGTGGTTGACAGCTCAGACACTCGTGGGACCCGCAGTTAGACTTGTGCGCACCTGGAGCTAGGTAAATAGTACTTTCGTGTGCTGAATTGTTTAATTTGCGAGGTTTATATTGAAATAGTGTAAACGGCATCACAATGTGTGTGATTAAATTACATTTTACGTGCGAGACTGTGTGTTACGTATTCGCCTTGATATGCGTGTCGACGCGGGTACCGGTAGTTTAATCGACTTAACACTAGGTTGGGGAAAATAATACACACATAAAAATGAATAAAATGAGTTAAATAATAATATGGAATGTATATTTGGTGGTTAGGGACATGGTAGTACGCGTATGTCGCGGTTCGAGACGAGAAATTGGGTGTCGAACACCGGAACACCACTTTTTGCGTTAAATACAAGGGTGAGTTTGCCATCGTAGTCACAATTGGAGTAAAGAGAGTTAGAAAAGAAGCAAATAAGGAGCTAATGGAGTTCATTGGATGGCCTTGGGATGTGTAAGTGAGTTGAGATGCAAATTCAACTATAAATAAGTCAAATTGACTTATTTCCACCACCTTTTTTCTCTCTCTCTCTCTCTCTCTCTTTATCCTTTCTATTCGAGAATTGAAGTGGAGAAACAAGGGTTTGAGTGATTCATCTTAGTGATTCAAGGAGCTTGGATGAGTGAAAACACCAAAAGCAAGGTGAGAATCACATTTACCTCAACTTTCTCTATCTTTTGATCTCAATTATAGAGGTGTTAGTGATGTTTTGGTGGATGTTGAGTTGTTGTTTAGATAGGTTTGAAGTGCTTTGAAGTTGTGTTGTTGGTGTTGTGGTTGTTGTTGGTTTGGTAGGGTTGTTTAAAAACCAAGAATTTTCAGCAGTTTGTTGTCCAGAGCGCGATTAGCGCACTGATGACATCATCTAGCGCGCTAGATGACAGTTAGCGCACTAGGTTAAAAAATAGCGCGCTAATGTTCTTACTTGATGAAGAACGTGTAACTACCTGGGAATCAGCGTGCTTATTCCCAGACCCAGCGCGCTAGATTCAGCTGTTTTGATATTATTTTTGTTAAGTGACTTAAAACACATTCAAATGACTAAAAATTAACTATAAATGGAAATAGGTCACTTCGGGCGGTAATTTGGGTTATCTCGGGACTAGGCGGAGCGGACCAGGGGTTATCTACGGGACTCAGAGTGTGGTTTGAGGTGTGTAGCATCCCAACTGAAATTTCTTGAGCGGACTTTATTTTGCTTTTGAATTCACATTTTGTCTTTCATTACTCTATTCTTGGTGTGTTATAATGGACGGACGTTGAGGCTCTCCTCCGTGCCATTTCTCGTGTGTACGTCCACTGACCATAACACGTGTGCCATCTCGGTGAATAGGGCTACCCGAGAGTTGTGACGGGCACGTGTGGGTGCGTCATAGTTCATATCACATTCCAGCATCGGCGATCACACTAGCGAATCCGGCATGGATCGGGCTGTGTAGGAAGACACTTGCTTCCACTATTACATATGAGTGCTACTCATTTATTTAAGGCAAACCCATCATTTGGTCCCCGAACTTTGTGATGTTTTTGTCCCTAAACTTTTATTACTAGTCCTTGAACTTGGATCTACATTTAGTCCTGACCCTGTTAAATTTCTAATGTGGGTAATAAAAGTAACGTGTAGTCAAAAAGAAGACACACACTTTGAAAAGCCAAAAAAAAAAAAAAATTCTAAAAACCTCATTACATATGCATGCGATGAAAAATGACAATTGTCTCAAGTATTTTATTTCACGCATGTTTATTTAATAGTTTTTGTAACGACACGCTTTAATTAATCCCGATAAACTGACAAATTACGAATTAAGAACCTAAGCTCAGACCCACGTGGACGTCGCGGAAAAGTCTAGGGCACGCCTAATGAGGTGAAATATGTTATTTTTGTGTGGCGAGTGTTTATTTATTTTACTATTATTTAATAGTTTGCGCCGCGTAATTGAGAATTTCGCTTAGTCGCGTTGTGCGCTTGTAGTGACGAGAGTGTACGACGTCGCGCTTGTGCGCGTAACGCGGGTATATGGGGTAGTATGAGATTTAGTTGTCACATCACACATCACATCACCATACCTAAACCCATCACTCACTTTTCCTCTCCCTTTCCAAAAAAAAAAAAAAAGAGATCGGATAAGAAAGAGAAAGAGAGAAATGGAGAGAGAGATCGAGAGAGAGAGAGAGAGAGAGAGAGGTCGAGTAAGAGAGAGAGAGAGAGAGGAGAGGAGAGTGAGAGAGAGAGAGAGAGAGAGAGAGACGAGAGAGAGAGAGAAGGAAGGGAGCTCCAGCGAGAATGGAGGCCGTGGACGGCGGCTCGTCGCGACGCGAAGATGATAGGTCATTATTTATGCATATTATATATAGTTTATTTATGTATTTTTATTGTTGAATCTTCGACATACGGGCCTAATTTTTATTTATTTATTATTTTCAGGGTTATTGAAGTGCGTGGTTGAATTCGGAGCGAAAAACTGCATAAAGTCAAGTATTCATATACCCAGACCCGTTCAACATCGAAAATCGTGTTAGCGTGTATCTCGAGGCAAATTTGGCGGGCCCACATGTGTTATGGTGATTGATGAAGATCAAGTGGAGCATTATATGGCGTTGATGCATTGCGTGATTTAAGGAAAAGAAAGTTGAAGGGCTGTGTTTCTTGATTTGTTTGATTTCTTGTTTATTTTATTAATAACTTATATAAATATACAATATATAGAAAGTGGATAAAAATAGCAAGAGATCCTAAAGAAAAGGAACGCAGAGAGACATATTGGTTTGGTTAGAAATAGAAAGATGAAAACGCAAAAAAAAAAGCGGGCCCAGGGAAAGAGAAAGGAAAGAAAGAAACGGATTTGGCACGCGGACAGGATTTTAGAGGGGTTTTCATTGTTTTTTCGGGGACGGCTATTCTCTTGCTCGGCCGAACTGGGTGGGAAATTTTCTTTTTCTTTTCTTGTGTGTTCTTATTTCATGGAGGGCTAAGTTTATAGCCTAGCAAGATTGCATGGGATGTTTGATTTGACAGCGCATATCAATGGATTTGTGAGATTTATATATTTTAATTTCAATCTTTTCATTATGCTTTATTTTCTTTGGTATCGTTTCAATAATCGAGGTTAAATTCATGTTTAAATCTTGATTTACTCGCCAGTGTGCCGTAAGCATCCGTACTTGTGCAATAAGACCACACTAGTGGCAATTGATCTTACCAATTGATTAGTCTCTTTTGGGACCAGGTTGAATACCTTAGAAATCTAGGCTAAATTGGACACACGAGTGATTCGGTTGTTCAGGTGTAAGGCCTTCACGAAGTTCATTGCGGTCAGCGTGTTAAACCCAATGCGCTTGAGTATAGGGTTATACGTTTGACTAGAGAAATATTCACCGTCGTACCTTGGCTATCGAGATTAGGAAGTGCGAGGAACCGCGTACGTTACCGGTTCTATAGCTACACTAAGATATTTTGATTTGCATATTTTACATAAATCGACGACCAAATCCAATCTTTTATCGAACCGAACTTGTATGTCTTGACCTAGGTGTTTTTTTTTATTAATTGTTTTCAAATTTATTTCCATTGTTTTATTTATTTTGTTGATATTTAGATTAGCCTTATTATTCACTCTCTCAAAACCCCCGATTTCTCTTTTTGTTCTTTTTAAACCTTAGAAAGAATATCAATCCATGTGGGATCGACCATTTGCCACTATTCTACAAAATAGTTGGTTTAGGTATTTTAATTTTATTGACGCGTTCGGCGCGCGTCAGAAGGCACGAACGGCCAGGCGAGCAGTCGCGGCGACGGATGACGCGAAGGGCGGCGACCAACAGCAGTGGCGAATCAACAACGGCGAGTCGGCAGGCGAAGGCGGCGGTTCCAAAGAATGGCATGGTGAGGCGGCTCCATGTGACGGTCCCTCTCCTAATCTAGGGCACCGCCCGGCCTAATCTCGTAATTAAACCCTAATCATATCCACACAGGACTTAACTACGTATTAGTCGTGACCTTTACAACCTAGACGCCTTTTTTCTCGTGTTCATGATAAGTAATACACTAGTCCTACCAGTTTATAAAATTTAAAGTTAATTAAATTTTTTTATTAAATTAATTAATTAGCGAAAGTCTTATTGATTATGCGGAAGCAATTAGTAACTTATGCGGAAGCCATTTATAAAACCCTAAGTGTGGAAAACCAGGAAATGACATCACATATATAAAGTCCTCAAAATGCATTGAAAACAGTAAAATAGTTTAAGTCAAGTCGGGAAACTAACGCTCAACCCAATATACCACCCCGAATAGTATCTGAAAGACATATAACATATACAATCAAAATACCAAAAAAAGACCTACAATCGATGCGTGTGATGCGTCATGGCTCAAGGATAATCGCCGATCTTCTCCTTGCCCAACCTGCTGGTAGATGGCTCTGCACCCACCGTCATAAAAAGGACGGTGAGTACAAGAATAAAATAGTAATCCCCGATGACAAGTTTAATTTGCATTTCCAAATATTCAAATGGTATTTAAAAGCATATAAATGGGAAAACTGGAAAATAAACCATATGCGAGTAAATACCAGAGTTAAACAAGTGATACTGACACTAGGCTAAGTAGTGGTGATTTAGGTCCGGTCAAGAAGTGAAACATGTCACTCCGACTCAATAATCATATAGCACAAGGGACTCTAACCCAAGTGTTACCAGGACTCTAACCCCGATGTGTAGACCACCTCGGGGACTCTAACCCCGAGTGTCATACAGTGTCAAGTAACATGTGCCGACATCCCCAGGGACTCTAACCCCGTGAGTCGCGCACACCTCGATCGAGTACGGGACCTAAATGCGAAAAACTACTTTTTAAATTTCAAGAAATATCAAGTATGGATTGTCAAGGCATAGGCACATCTACACACCTAAACAAATAAGGAATACAAGTCCTCTTAAGCATTTATAAGATATTCACTAGCCTAATAGCATGCTATTTATCATTCAATTCACATTTGAAACAACAAGAATAGACATAGCATGGGATAGAATCAATGAATCAAATCAAATGAATGGATATCATGCAAACTAGACTCATCAAGTGAGCATAGACACAAAGAACACATGATATAAGAACACAAAGGAAAATAGTCAAAAAGACTATGCAAGGACAACAATTAATAGAAATGAAATGCCAAGTAAAGTTGTCATTAGGTATACTCACAACAACAAAGTAAAGTCATAGCTTTATCGGCCTCCCGATACTCCAAATCTTGTATTCGCTTTTCGTACTTTTTCCTAGGTTCCCGAGTTTGGTGTCTCATTAGTTCAAGTATAGTGGGTTTAAGCTCAATTTAGTTTATTGTGTATTCAAATTTGTTCAATAGACTTTAAATCAATCTTCCTAAATCAGCCCCTAAAGACTAAATTAAGTTTCAATTTCAGTCCTACACTTTAAAGCAGTTTTTAGGCATGAAATGGTCAAAATATCGAAATATAATTTTTCCCAATTTTTCCCAATTTTTTCCGAATTTTTCCAAATTTTTCCCTCATTTTTCTTCTCATTTTCTGTTTGTTGACCCAACCCGACCGTCCCGGACCATAACAGTTCGGGCTCGCCCATGGGCCGAGCCTCGGCCCGTTCGGGCCCGACCCGAGTGAGGGGGTGCACAGCGCGCGCTACGCCTCCCGATCGACCGGTTCGACGGGAGCAACATTTTTTTTTTTCCTCGATGGGTCAGGGTTGCTTCCACCCCAACCTCGGCTGGAACCGATGGCGGGGAGACACCCCGCCATCTCCACCTTGGTCGGCCATGGGGTTCGGCCTCCATGGCCGAACCCCACTTCTCGCCACCCCACCGCCAACCACCGAACCTACAACAACAACGAGGACTCACCGCGATTGTGATCTCTTCTCTCCTTCCCCGGCGCGTCCCTTCTCCTCCTTCTTCTTCTCATTTTCTTCTTCTTCCTCTCTCTATTTCGCCTCTCCTTGTTCGGTTTGTTGTGTGTGTGTGTGTGTGTGTGTGTGTGTGGTGTAGGTGTAAGTGTAAGGGTGGTGGACACGTGGTGTGGGAATCGGACAGTGTTGCTTGGGTTGGGACAAGTGTGATGGTGTTAGGTGTCTTGACACTTAATTGTGACACAGCTAAGACACTCGCCCGTGTTTTCGGGCGTTTCGACGCCCGGTTTCGCGTCCGAACCGTGATATACGCGTACCGCCGCGTCGTTAGCCACCCAATACCTATTCTATTTTTACTCAACTATAGGCATTTAATTTGATTTACATTAACAAACACAACCATAAGCTTATAAGTAATTCCTTATTTCATATTAGTATTAAATAAGACTTACCAAAATGCTAACTACCCGGTTCCCCGACTCGCACGCTACTCGAGGCATGTCCCCGCACTCGTCTCGATGCCTACAATTGTACAAATCGACTTAGTAAGTCTACACAATACATAACACTAGGCACACATCAATACAAAAATACGATATACCTCGGCCACGTGCCTCGGTCGATGCACGTATCACGGTGTAGGTCCCACGTCAAGGGTCGGTGATCCTAATTAAGGAATTAAAACGGGGTTAGAGATTTGGGCCGTGACACTCCAAAGAAGGGCGAGGCGGTTTCTATGGCGCCAGCGAGCGAGCGCTGCGAGCTGGCGCTCAGCAGGCGGCGCCAGCAGCCAGGCGCAATGGCAATGGCGCGCGCGGTGAACGACGTGGGGCAACGGCGCGGTGGCGCATTGCCGGACCGACTAATCCCCGACTAGACTATGGTCGGGTATAGAGCGCGTATCTCAAGGCGTGAGCGAGACATTTTGGAGAGATATTTGCGATTGTTTGAGGTAAGTAAACCCACGAGAAAGTCAGTTTAGAATTTACTTATTTTTCCTGTAAATTATTTATTTCACATTACTTTTCGCCAGTTCAGTTTTCATGTTTACTTTATTCCCGCGTGTGTCTGTGTATGGTCGAAGGACGGTGTGACCATTCCCGGCTCTCTCGTTGATGATGATCCGATTGTTGCTACGGTGTTGGTCATACCTTAGACTACGCGTGAGATTTCTCTCGCCGAGTCGATGATCTCGAGCCGAGTTGACGTGAGGCTCACCTCCGTCGCGCATTTCCTCTCCTTTGAGGCGTTGGGCGGAAGTTTACCTTCAGACCAATGAAGTTCCTCATTTCGACCTTGAAGAGGGGTGTGGATTTCCTCGCCTCAGGGCCTTCTCGGTTTAATATTTAGTCCCAGGGGCTTGACTATACACCACACTCGCGTTCCATATTCTTGATTATCTCGCGACTTACATTCATGCTTTACATTCTGTTCATTTACTTTATATGCATGAATTGTAGCCGTTTTCTTGAATTTCTTGTTAATACTAACCATCGAATTTCTCTCGGGATTTACTCACCTGGAACTTGTCATTGTTTATTGGTGGCAAGTTGCGGCATCCTACGACGAGCCGGGGAAGGCGGTGATTGGCGACTACCTCGATTTGGAGCGCCTCCACTAGCTTACTCGTAGGTGTTTGTATTTACGTATACATACTTTTTTGGGATCATTTTGGGAGACTTTTTCACGATACATGTATATTGACACCTATTATACATTTTTTCGCCTTAATCGATATACATGATATCATTTTGTCCGGGTTTCCACCCCAAGGTTGTTAATTAATGCATAACTTATTTACATTAATTATATGCATATTATTAAGACTTTCGTAACTAAAATAACTTAAATAAATAAGAACAAATGAATTAAGTTATAAAACGTTATAACTTAGTATATTTCGCTATATTAATCTTTTAAAACAACGAAATTTAGTAAGTTGGATTACAAGACGGATGGTTCGCGGGCCATATACAGTGTGCGAGTGACGAAGCATGGCTTGGTGACGTATCCGTCGACGTGGCGTGCCCGGTTTGCCTCGGAATTTAGGGCGTCGTCACAATTTTGTTTAAATGACGTGATTTACTTTCGTATTGCCACTTAATTTCTTGGGAATACTCACTGGACTCGTCTATCTGTCTTTTTGTGATGACTTGAGTGCAGATCCTAATATGAGCCGTGTGCAAAGGCAAGCTACCGAAATATTTGTGATTCAGAGACATATATCCAGGCTTATACGTTTGTATATATTTATTTTGTTTTTACTTTGAGATTGTGAGATAGCTTATGACTCTATACTGTTGATATATTTCGATACATTGAGGTACATGATTAATATATGATGGTATATGAGTTTTCCACTTTAGGTATCAGAGTTATTTGCATGACTTTAACGTTTATATATATTGTTTGTCATGTTAAAAGACTCCCTCTGTGATTTATTTGAGTTTAAAATGATAGTATAAGCAGATGATTAGAGTCCATTAACAATTTAAACAGTAAATTGTTGTGATTTGAGGTTAATAATGATTAAATGGTGGATGAGTTGGCATGTGGGATACAACTGACGCTGGTAGGCTAGGTTGTGGGCCTGTATCGGCCCCCGTGGCGGTCCATTTAGAAAATGGATCGTTACATTTGGTATCAGAGAAAGGTTGGTGAACCTCAAGGAATTGCAAATTTCCTCCGATACGATTACATTTGGAGGATAAACCTGATGAATAAACTTTAGATGTGGAAACTCAAAGGAATTGCTTAGAGTCCTAGTTGGGAAGTGAGGTGAGTCGGGTATAAGTCAGGGGATATACGTGTTATGTTTTGGTTGTATTATACATATGATACACGTATATTGGTATAGAGGCCGATTGGATGCACGTTCTTCGATATAGATACCGATGGACGGACATCCTTCTGATACTACTCAGCCTGAGGTCGGAGATACAAACGATCCGATGAGACCGACCTTGACTTTGGAGTCATTGGCGCGGACTATGGATGATAGGTTCACGATGCTGGTTCTCTATGTCGCTCATGCTCGCCGCATCAATTCTACTGACATTCGCCTTACCCGGATGATATTCAATCGCGACAGCGGCGATGGCTCGAGTTACTGAAGGACTGCGATAGCTCCGCCTACAGCTTTGGTTGCACCGATGACAACTACTCAAGCAGTTGTAGCTCCTAATGCGGTCGAGGCTTCGGTGCGGTGGCGATGTCCGAGACATTAGTCGAGGGCTACGCCGCAGAAGATGCCATACAGTGGAGGGCCGTTGTGGTGCTTACATCCGCTACTACTGAGCAACCAACGGTGGCATCAACTTCGGGAGCCGGATGACATTAGAGGCTAAGAAGATGAAGGACTTTCTTAAGTTCTCGTCGGGATATTTTTATGGGGCCGGTGATCCGTAGGTAGCGGGAGTTGGCTATTATCCCATGTGAGTGGCTACATGACTTGCTCCGGGTCGAGGAGATTGATCGTAGAGGTTATCGAGTTTCTGTTTGAGAGCCGATGCTGCAATATGGTGGACTACCTACAATGCGACTCATCCTGCCGTTACTACTTGGGCAGAGTTCCGGACGTTGTTTATGGATGAGTATATACCGATGGAAGTTAGAGTCCGCTTGAGAGAGGAACTTTTATCTTTGGTGCAGGGTGATATGTCGGTCACAGTATACAAGGAGAGGTACCGGTATTTATTATCGTACTTCATGGACATAGTTGGTACCGATCGGCTGCAGATATATTACTTTTGCGCGGGGTCTGGATGAGAGGATTGCGAGCACAGTGGTATGTAGTGGAGCTCGTACTCTGGCTAAGATCTACGACAGGTGCCTCGGACATGAGACATACCTGGTTTAGAGGGTCAATCGACTTAACGATTCGGAGTTGTGCTTTCAGAGTCGAGAGAGTCGGCAAAGATCGGAGTTCTCGATCGATTAGAGATCAGAAGAGACGAGATGAGAGACCGGACCAACAGAGAGACGAGTCGGAAACCTCGCGAAGTGATTGACAATCGATCGGGGTTGCAGAGGTGACGAGATCATTGTGATGGATTGGGATATACGTGATGATCGTTAGTTGGCATATTCTACGCTTTTGCACGGTTGATCAACTTAGACAACTGCAAGGTAGGACACGGAGTCCGAGATGCCAGAGTCAGATGCAGAGTCAGATGAGTTTTGGAAAATCAAAGACTCGCACATGTTACCGATGCAGTCAGGTGGGGCATATTTATGGCATATTGTACCAGACCAGCACTAGTACCACCACAGACGGAGCAGGCCAGAGATAGGGCCCAGACAGCAGCTTTCGGGGTCGCGCGGCGGAAAGGGAAACGTCCGGACAACTAGTTGACGGTACGTTATCTGTCTGTGGTATTCCTATGCATGTTATGATGGATTATGGTAGTACACTATCTTTTATTTCTGGACGCATGGTAGGAGAGTTATGGTTACCAGCACAAACCTTAGATACACATCTTGTTCTCAGCACGACAGTTGGGGATAAGATTTACCCTAACCAGATTTGCCGAAATTGTGTTGTGAAGATTGAGGGACATCAGCTATCGGCTGATTTGAGAGTGTTACAGTACTCGGAGTTCGACGCGATGTTCGGGATGGATTGGTTGTTATCTTATCACGCACAGATCAACTATTTCAGTAAAACTGTGACGTTTGATATCAAAGGAATTCCATGGTTTACATTCGCCGGAGTTGCGGCTGCATTACCTATCACTCGAGGCATATTAGCGACTTCGCAGGAGATGGAGGCGTATGCGGCTATAGTTGAGCCGGAGTGTAAGACGATGCTTAAGGTTTAGGATGTTCCTGTCGACTGCGAGTTTCCAGACGTGTTCCCTGATGATTTGCCATGATTGCCACCACCGAGAGCTGTGGAGTTTATCATTCAGCTGATTCCGGGGACTCAGCCAATCTACAACAGGTCGTATAGGATGTCAGCATCGAAGCACGAGGAGTTGAGGACCCAGTTAGAGGATTTATTGCAGAAAATTTTCATTCACCCTAGCATGTCACCTTGGGGAGCTCCAGTTCTTTTTGTGAAGAAGAAGGACGGTTCGATGCGGATGTGTGAATGGACTACCGAAAGGCTCGAATCGGTGACGATTCGAAATCGTTACCCTCTTTTGAGAATCGATGATTTATTCAATCGGTTGGTCGAGGCCAAGTTCTTCTCGAAGATCGACTTACGATCATTATACCATCGATTAAGGATTCGAGAGGAGGATGTGGAGAAGACCGCGTTTAGTACACGTTATGGTCTATTCGAGTTTATAGTCATACGTTTGGGTGACTAACGCACCGCCGATCTTCATGGATTTGATGCACTGGTGCTTGAGGCCATACCTTGATCGATACATCATTGTTTTTATCGACGACATCCTAATTTACGGTAAGACTCGTGTGGAGCACGAGATGCATCTTAGAGATGTGTTGTCGCAACGCTGATTGAGAGAGCACCAACTTTATGCCAAGTTCAACAAGTGTGCATTATTTGGTGAGTGAGGTGAAGTTCTTGGGCCATGTCATCAAAGTGATCGGGGTATATCTATTGATGGTGAAAAGATTCGGGCAATTATTATTCGGAATACACCCGAAGTCATCCAGTATCGACATCCGGAGTTTCTTGGGTTTGGCGGGATATTATAGGCGCATTGTGCGGGACTTCTCGATGATTGCGGCGCCAGTTAACGAGGTTGACCAAGAAGATGTTAGATTTGAATGGTCGCGAAGTGTGAGGATGCTTTCGGGAGCCTGAAGAGGAAATTGACTTATGCACTAGTTTTGGCTTTACCAATACCGGGTAAAGGTTTTTCGGTATATCTTGATGCATCATACATGCGGGTTGGGTGGCGTGTTGATGTAGGATGGAGACCCAGTGGCCTATTTATCTCGATGATTGAGACCTCACGAGGTGAACTATCCGGTGTACGACTTGGAGTTTGCAGTGGTCGTGTTTGCACTGAAGGCCTTGAGGCATTATTTGTATGGTGAGAAGTTTATGTTGTACACAGACCACAAGAGTTAGAGGTACATGTTCACTCAGAGGGAATTGAACATGCGACAGCGGCGATGGCTCGAGTTACTGAAGGACTATGACTTCGCCATTGAATATCATCCGGGTAAGGCGAATGTTGTAGGCGATGCGTTGAAAGAAGCGACATAAAGAACCAAATCGCGAACCTATCATCCATAGTCTCATAGTCTGCGCCAATGACTCCAAAGTCAAGGTCTGGTCTCGTTGATCGCCGGTATCTGTTGGAGTGGCATATGACACATGAGCTCGGGTTGCTGAGGCAACGTTGGTGTTGTGTTTGACGAGGCTATTGAGCTATAGATTTCTTTGTCGAGCCGCAAGTTCCTGACAAAGTGTCTCTAGAGCGGGTTCTTGAGTTGCAGAGAAGTAGACCGATATTTCGGATCGGTGGCCTGACTCAGGATCCGGGGTGCACCGAGTGGTCTGAGGGGTCAGACGGGTGCCTGAGACACAGAGGTCGATTATGGATATTAGGGATGCCGGAGCTCAGAGACAGCATTCTCGAGGACGCACACCGATCGCGATATATAGTTCATCCTGATCGGGCCAAGATATATCATAATCTGCGGAGATTGTTCTGGTGGCCAGGGATGAAGGCTGACGTGGGTAGATACGTCGAGTTGTCATATATGCTAATAGGTGAAGGCGGCGCACATGACCGAGACCGGGTTACTACGATCATTGCCCATTCCTTAGTGGAAGTGAGAACACATGAATATGGACTTCGTTAGTGGCCTACCTCGACGACGAGGGAGACACGATGCGATTTGGGTGGTTATCGACAGTTGACGAAGTCGACACATTTTATACTGCGATCGCCATGAGATATTTTGTTACACAATTGAGCACTATCTTTGAGAGAGAGATTGTTAGATTGCACGATGTCCGGTCTTTATTGTTTAGATAGAGATCCAAGGTTTACATCGAGACTTTGGGAGAGTATGCGGGAGCGATTTGACACTCGTTCTGATCGATCTTTGCGTACCATCCTCAGACTAACGGGCAGTTAGAGCGATTGACTCAGATTCTCGAGGATATGCTCAGAGCGTGTATTCTACAGTTTGGTGGATCGTGGGAGGATTACTTACCTTTATGTGAGTTTGCCTGCAACAATAGCTATCAAGCGAGTATCAGAACGCCACCATTTGATGCACTTTATGGTAGGCCCCGCAGGTCACCAGCATGTTGGGCACTTGGAGGATACGAGCGGTATAGGACTGAGGTTGTTGTTGACCATACTGAAAGGGTAAGGCAGATCAGGTAGAGACTTCAAGCGGTGCATGATAGGCAGAAGAAATATGCGGACAAATACCTTGAGGGTCTGAACTACAAGGTTGGAGACTTGGTGTATTTGAAAGTTTCGCCCTGGAAAGATCATCAGAGGTTTGACATTAAGGGGAAACTAGCACCAAGGTTCATTGGGTCGTTCAGAGTTGAGGAACGCGTCGGTAGAGTGACATACTGTCTAGAGTTGCCACCGCAATTGGCAGGGGTACACCCAAGTGTTTCACATTTCCATGTTGAGGCTGGCTAGGTCGGGACCGAGGCCTATGGTTGATATACGTCACATTAAGGTGCGACCTGATGTATCATACGAGGAGCAGCCTGTGGAAATCATGGATATGAGGACTCAAATTTTGCGAAATAAGGAGATCCCAAAAGTTTTGGTCAGATGGCAGCATCACGGGACCGAGGGACTCACTTGGGAGCTTGAGTCTACAATGCGACGACGGTATCTCCACTTATTTGTCGGTAAGTATTTTTAGTTTAATTTAAATTTCGGGACGAAATCTCACCTAGTTGGGAAGAATTGTAACGACCTGGATTTAATTCGCCATTATTAATGATGTGGTTGCAGACGTGGCTTACAACTCAAATGCTCGTGGACCCTCAGTTAGACTTGTGCGCGCTTGGAGCTAGGTAAATAGTACTTTTGTGTGCTAAATTGTTTAATTTGCGATGTTTATATTGAAATAGGATAAACGACATCGCAATGTGTGATTAAATTACATTTGACGTGCGAAGACTGTGTGTTACGTATTCGCCTCGATATGCGTGTCGACGCAGGTACCGGGTAGTTTAACCGACTTAACACTAGGCCTGGGGAAATAATACACACATAAAAATGAATAAAATGGGTTAAATAATAATATGGAATGTATATTTGGTGGTTAGGGACATGGTAGTACGCGTATGTCGCGGTTGGGGAAGAGAAACCGGGCGTCGGAACACCGGAACACTACTTTTTGCGTTAAATACAAGGGTGAGTGTGCCATCAGAGTCACAATTGGAGTCAAGAGAGGTAAGAAAAGAACCAAATAAGGAGCTAATGGAGTTCATTGGATGACCTTGGATGTGTAAGTGAGTTGAAATGCAAATTCAACTATAAATAAGTCAAATTGACTTATTTCCACCACCTTTTCTCTCTCTTATCCTTTCTATCCGAGAATTGAAGTGGAGAAACAAGGGTTTGAGTGATTCATCTTGGTGATTCAAGGAGCTTGGAGGGGTGAAAACACCAAAAGCAATGTGAGAATCACATATACCTCAACTTTCTCTATCTTTTTATCTCAATTATAGAGGTGTAATTGGTGATGTTTTGGTGGATATTGAGTTGTTGTTTAGATAGGTTTGAAGTGCTTTGAAGTTGTGCTGTTGGTGTTGTAGTTGTTGTTGGTTTGGTGTGTTTGTTTAAAAACCCAAGATTCTCACAGTTTACTTTGTCATCCGGGCGCGATTAGCGTGCTAATGACATTATCTAACGCGCTTAGATGACAATTAGCGCTAGGTTAGAAAATAGCGCGCTAATGTTCTTACCGATGAAGAACGTATAATCGCTTCACTTTTGAGAATCACAAGCGCGCTAATTCCCAGGACCAGTAGCGCGTTAGATTCAGTTGTTTTGATATTATTTTTGTTAAGTGACTTAAAACACATCCAAATGACTAAAAATCAACTATAAATGGAAATAGGTCACTTTGGCGAGTAATTTGGGTTATCTAGACTAGGCGGAACCACCCAGGGGTTATTTACATGACTCAGAGTGTGGTTTGAGGTGTGTAGTATCCAAACTGAAATTTCTCGAGCAGTAATTTATTTTGCTTTTGAATTCACATTATGTCTTTCATTACTCTATTCTTGGTGTGTTATAATGGACGGACGTTGAGGCTTTCCCTTCGTGCCATTTCTGTGTGTACGTCCACTAGGCCATTACACGTGTGTCATCTCGGTGAATAGGGCTACCCGAGAGTTGTAACGGACACATATGGGTGCATCGTAGGTTCCACGCCGACCACCTAGCGGATCCAGATACTGACCTTGTTTGAGTGCTACTCGTAGATAGTATCCGGTCGGGAGTCCGAAGTATGGCGCTAGTCTGACCCTAGGCTCTAGGAACACACACTTTGAGCTTCCACTATTAAATATGCATGCGATGAGCACAATTGTCTATATTTTATTTCCGCATGTTTATTTAATAGTTTTGTTTAAATGTCAGTATTTACTTTCCGTATTGCTCACTTAATTTTCTTGGGAATACTCACTCTAGATTCGCCATCTGTCTTTTTGTGATGGCTTGAGTGCAGATCCTAATACGAGTCATGGCAAAGGCAAGCTACCATAATATTTGTGATTCAGAGACATATAGCTAGGCTTGTACGTTTGTATATATCTATTTTGTTTTTACTTTGGGATTTGAGATTATGAGATAGCTCAAGACTCTATATTGTTGATATATTTTGATACATTGAGGTACATGATTGATATATGATGGTATATGGGTTTTCCACTTTAGGCATCAGAGTTATTTGCATGACTTTAACGTTTATATTTATTGTTTGTCATGTTAAAAGACTTCCGCTGTGATTTAGTATAAGCAGATGATTAGAGTTCATTAACAATTTAAACGATGAAATTGTTGTAATTTGAGGTTAATAATGATTAAATGGTGGATGAGTTGGCATGCGGGACACAAATTTGTGGCTGGTAGGCCAGTTGTGGGCCCATGATCGGCCCCGTGGCGATCCATTTGGAAAATGGGTCGTTACATCTCATCTCAGTTTTTTTTATCCATAAGACTTCGAGTCCTTTGCCACACGGATGAACCAATTGGTGTACCGTCATTTGCTTGTCGTTTTGGCTATTGATTATGCGGACAAGTACTAATAAAATAAATGCACTACATCAACATATCACAAATCTATATGTATTATAAAAAAAAGGAGCGGCTAAACGAGCTCTATTTTTTGCTTAAAGGACCCCACTTTGGTGAAATTACCCAACTACCTCTCCATAGAAAAATGTTTTTACTTACTCATACCCCACTCACCCATATCCTTATCACCCCTATCTCAAGTTGCATTTTCACCACCAAATTTCAAATCCAACGAAATTCGAAAAAAAGCACATGGATTCGACGTCGTATGTGCATTCCTCATCTCTTTAAGTGTCGATTTTGAAGTTTTTGTGCGGTTTTTTTCTTTTTGAGTCGATATTTCTTGTGGTTTTCTCGTTGGGTTTAGGGCTTTGATTTGGGGCTTAAATCTTGCATTTTAGATACAAAGTTTTGATGGAATAAAAATATCAAGCGATTTTGAGCCAAACCCACTAATTTTTTAGTCATTTTCATGTAATTTTAAGAAGTTTGGAAATTTTTTTGTTCATTTTTGTTGCCCATGATTGTCGACACACCTTAGGGCGACACCTCTAAAAGTCTCGGCGGATCCCTCTCACCTACGAGATCGAGTTCTCTTCTTAGCAATCTCGGTTCGGAGTCGGCCGATACCTTTTGGGTCTCGGTTATGTGCGTCGAACCCATGAGCAACACTTCTTCACTTTAGGACACGGTGCGACCAAATTCGACCTTGTTCAACAAAAAAAACACTCTTATGACACTTGGTAACATATTACAAGAGCTCTACAATGACTAAAACCAATAAATAGAAAGGATTGATGGGTGTTGGGGTGAGAATGAGGGTAATGAGATGAGCAAGAATATTTTTGGAATTTAAAAAAAAAAAGAGTAAACTAAGTAAAAAGTGGGGTATGATGAAGTAAAAATTTTAAAATGGGATCCTCTAAGTAAAAATTGGGGTTCGTTTAACCGCTCCTTAAAAAAAGGTAAACCAAACATTAATTGAAGCAAGTCATACTAGTTTTCCTATGGCGCAATATAAAAGAAACTGCATGTGTAACATATCCATTTTTTATTGAAGTCTTGTTTGAATGGGGAGTGCTTTTTGTTGCAGTTTGGTGCCATTTCAACAAACTGCTATTGCGATTTCAATAATTTGCAAGTTTACAACGTTGATGTGATTAGCCTGTTGTAAATTGAGTTGAAACTTGCTAAGAACTAGAGAAGGAAATAGAAGACTAAGAACTTCTACTACTACAAACTACTACTACAAAGGAGGAGAAGAAATGAGATAGTTGGAATGAGAAGTTTTCATTCAACTTGGTGTGCTCTTACAATGAGGTTATCACCCTTTATATAGGTCATTTGGTATGATGAAAAATGTCCCTTAGCAATGTGGAACAATTAACATATACACCCCATGTCATACAACATTTTACAAGTAATCAATGTGGGACAATTAACACATACACCCCATGTCATACAACACATTACAAGTAATTTGACAATACATGGAAGAGTTGGTGTACATTGGAAATGACAATACAAGTTACATGACTACACAATATGTTGGTGTGCATGCATGGTCATCCACACTTCACAACATTCCCCACTTGGATGACACTTGCTTAGAGATTGTGACTCGTTAAAACTTTTACTAAAAAAACCATGTGGAAAAAATATAGTAAAAGAAAAAGAGTACACGATTCTCATAAATATTAAGACGGGCATAATATTATTAAGATTGCCTCATTAAAAACCTTGCTAGGAAAACCCAATAGGATAAAACCATAGCTAAGGGAAAAATAGTGCAATACTGCTAATCAATAACTCTTCCTCGTGAACATGGGTGAAACTTGTTCGGTTTCTTTGCTTGCAATGTCTTTAAGTTTACGCAAGCCAATACCATATGTAAGCCTTTTAAATGTCGTAGTTGGTAAGGCTTTTGTGAATAAATCAGCAAGATTATCACTCGATCGGATTTGCTTGACATCAATTTCACCATTCTTGAAGCTCATATGCGCATAAAAGAATTTTGGTGAAATATGTTTTTGTTTAGTCCCCTTTTATGAATCCTTCACTTAATTGTGCAATACATGCGGCGTTATCTTCATATAATATGGTTGGAGAACTTTTATTGAAGACAATCCACATGATTCTTGAATATGTTCAATCATGTTTCTCAACCATACACATTCACGACTTGCTTCATGAATTGCAAGTAATTAGAATGGTTGGAAGAAGTAGCAACCATTGTTTGCTTTACTTGAACTTCCATGATATAGCAATATTACCACATGTGAATACATATCCCGTTTGAGAGAACGCGTCTTGTGAGGATCGGATAAAAATCCAAAGCATCGGCATAACCTTGGAGATTCAATTTTACCCATCTCGAGTATAATAAACCCATGTCACTTGTTCCTCAAAGATATCGAAAAACATGTTTAACCCCATTCCAATGTCTTCGAGTTGGTGAAGAGCTATATCTTGCTAGTAGGTTGACAACAAAAAACAATGTCGGGTCTTGTGCAGTTTGCAAGATACATAAGTGCACCAATTGCACTTAAATATGGTACCTCGGACCAAGTAGCTCTTCATCACTTTCATGAGGTCGAAATGGATCCTTATCCACTTCAAGCGATCGACAACCATTGGAGAGCTCGATTGATGCGCCTTGTCCATATAAAATATTTTTAATATTTTTTTCAATATAATTTGATTGATGGACAAATATTCCACTTGAAAAATGTTTAATTTGCAAACCAAGACAAAGTCTTGTTTTTCCAAGTTCTTTCATCTCGGAATTCCTTTTTCAAGTATTCGGATGTTCTAACGATGTCGTCGTGGTTTCCCATTTATATTTAAATCATCAACATATACAACAATAATTACAAATCTCGTGATGATCTTTTAATGAAGACACATGGGCAAAGCGGATTATTTACATATTCTTCTTTTTCGATAAATAATCACTAAGGCGTTTGTACCACATTAAAGTCGGATTGTTTCAATCCGTACAAAGACCTTTGTAATTTTATAGAATGCATGTTATGAGGTTTTGATTTCATTTCTTCGGATATTTCAAATCCTTGGGATTTTCATATATATCTCTGTTGTCTAGAGATCCGTATGTGGATATCTTTGTAATGACATCCATTAAATGCATATCAAGCCATTCGAGAAGCTATGAGAGGCTTATTAAGAACAGAAATGTGATTGCATTTATAACGGGAGAATATGTTTCCTCATAATCAATGCCAGGGTCTTTGTGAGAAACCTTGAGCTACAAGTCTTGCTTTATACCTTGTAACTTCATTTTTTTCGATTTTATCTTTTCGTATGTAAATACCCATTTATATCCAGCGAGGTTTTATGCCATTTGGCGTTTGAACGATCGGTCCAAAACCTCTCGTTTCCTTAACGAGTTTAGCTCTCGCTTGGATAGCCTCTTGCCATTTTTGCCAATCAGGTCTTTTTCGACATTAGTCCACCGATCGTGGTTACGGATCATCATTTTTCACATATTTCAAAGGACACATTGAAAGCAAATATATCATCGAGAACAATTTTATTTCAATCCCAAATCTTACCGAGTTTAAATAATTTATTGAGATCTCATTATTTTCATCTTTTTCCCTCTTTTCTAGAGGTCGTTGTCCTCGTCGAGGAACAACTAGTTCCCGATAAATTCTTATCAAATGACTTTTGTGCTTTCTCGAGTATTTTGATTTGTATTTATTTTTACTCTCATTTTCCTATTTCTCGAGGAATTGTATCCTTTGAACCAATAGTCTTCCACGCTTTAAGCGTTTCGTTGGTTCTTGTGCATTTTGTTGCACGAGACATCGATTCTTACAGGGAGCATTTCAGTGGAATATGTAATTTTGTCACTTGTTTTGCATCTGCCAAATGTATCGGGTAATTGATTTGCGATTTGTTGCAAATGAATGATCTTTGAACTTCAAGTTCACACTTGATTTGTGCGTGGATCATAATGTGATAAAGTTGATGCATTCCAAGCAATTTCGCGCATTCCTTTTGAATTGGTTTCTTATCTCCCCTTAATGGTGGGAAAATTGTTTCATCAAAGTGACAATCAAGAAAGCGTGCAGAGTAAATAAATCCTGTTAAGGGGCTCAAGGTATCTTATAATGAATGATGAGTTAAATCCAATATAAATCCCAAGTTTTTAGTTGTGGACTCTATCTTAGTTCTATTGCGAGGTGGTATAGGAGCATACTTGCACAACCAAAAATTCTCGAAGTGTGAAATGTTTGGTTGTTGACACTAAAATAAGTTGCATAGGGAATGTTCATGGTATGCGGTAGAGTCTATAACGAATGATAGATCTTTGCATGAAGGGCTGCATGTCTAATACCGAAGTTGATAACTTAGTTCTCATGATTAAAGGTTTGGCAATTAATTGAATCGTTTGATCAAAGATTACGCCAAACCATTCGGGTATGCACGTGTGGAACATAATGTTCAATGATAATTCCTATAGACATACAATAATTTTTAAATGCTTGAGATTGAAATTCCAAGACATTGCTCAAGACGGATGGTCTTGATTGCTTGGTTGTCATATGAGGAATTGTGCTCTTAACTTAATGATTTGTGCTAAAAGTCTAGCAAATGCAACATTGCGGGTCGAAAGCAAACAAACATGTGACCACCTAGTTGATGCATCTATCAAAACCATGAAATATCTAAATGGTCCAGTGAGGATGAATAGGACCACATATGTCTCCCACGAATGCGTTAAGAAAGCCCGGGGATTCCACAACAATTTTACTTGGGATGATTTAACTATCAATTTACCTTGAGAACAACTAGCGAATTATAATCACCAAATTGAAAATACTTTTGTGACTCTTAAAGGATGTTCATGCGAATTATTAATTATTCTTCGCATCATTGATGATCCTGGATGACCAAGCCGGTCATGCCATAAAATGAATGTCTTTGGATCATTAATTTTCTTATTCAAGACGACATTCGTTTCGACATGCCTTATATGAGTAAAATATAATCCAGATGATAAAGCTGTGAATTTTTCTAACACTTCTTTTTCCCATTTGAAACCAATGTGACACAGAGAAATTCTCTATTATTTAAAGTTCACGGTTTTCAATGTAACGATATCCATTTTGTCGAATATCTTTAAAGCTCGGTAAGTTTCTTGGATTTTTCTCAGAGTATAAGGCATTGTCAACATGAATTGTTGTTCCCCTGCAGACAACATAATATTTGCTCTTCCAAGAGCCATTAATCAAATTGGAGATGCGGATATTGTTTGAACATTAGCCTCAGTTAAGTTCAAACTAGAAAATATTCTCTGTTTTTAAGGATTGTGTGCGTTGTAGCACAATCGCAATGGCATATATCGCTCTTTGTTTGATTCATGATTTGAACACATGATTTGTTGATCCATCTCAACAAATAATGTTTGGCAAATTAGAAAAGAGTCATATTTCAATGATAAAATTCATAATATTTGCCTTTGATTTTGAAGGCATGGTAAATGTCACAAAAATTTTTGGGTATATATATGACAATATTTAGGCAAAATAGCCTTTCATATATGACCAAAAATGTCACAATTATGAGCTCATTGTCAATAATTATTTACTTTTGTAGTGGTGCAATTTTTTTGTTCCACCTTTTGTTGAAATTGTCAATACGACATTTACACGATATTTTCACATTTTCCACGTCCATAAACTTATTATTACGATCATGATCATTATATGCAACATATACTTCTTAATTTGAAGCTAAACTAATTGGACGGGAGCGATATTATATTTATAATATCTCATTATTTTACTCTAAAGTACCGTGAGACAAGAAATCAATCCTTAATATTTATTGGATTGATGTGCGCACTTCGATATTTGTTGCAGTGTAATAAATCGAGCGGGGCCACGTGACCTTTTTATTTTTATTGTCTCATCAGTCATATTTCCACGTAGCCTCAACACATATGTAATTAAAATTGTGGAATTATAATTAATATTTAGTGATTAAATTTTGTAGCTTGAGACTCAACCAGCTCATTTTGAGCTTTGGAGTATTACATTTTTTTTATTTATATATTTATAACTCCATAGGGTGAAAATATATATGAAATATTCACTTTTCAAATCTCTAAAGAGATATTGGCAAATGATTGTGTATTAACATCTGACCTTGCATAGATGCAAGCTTTATTCATAATTTGTAATATCTAATTATCATGACAAGAATTATAATAAGGTAACAAATTCAACTATGGTTGATTAATATTTTGAAAGTAAATATAATAGAAAATAATTTTCTCTTTTTCTTTTATGTAAAAAAAACAAAAACATAACATATGATTAAGTATATGTTCACAACTTGATTCATTAATAATCAAATGTCTTATTCGTATGAGTTGGTGGGACAACCTCCAGGGTTGGGTGGCGAGACAAAATTACGCTTAAATGTCATGCCTCTCGAACAAGGATAATCCGTATCCACTTTCAATGTTTAACTACTGGGGACAGGCTTACCCACTATCAACTCAAACTTATAGCATTATTTGTATTATAAAATCAAAGAATAGAACAATAACTAATCGTTTGTAGTTTTAAGAGAAAACTAGTTATGTCAGCATATTGACTTTTGATTTCGATGTAGAAGATCGTACAAGGCATGACTACGAGCATACTTTCGTAATCGGTGACGTTATAATGTATAGTATATGAATAAAGTATGCATATAGAAGTGATGCATGTAATAAAAAAGGAAGCAACCATGATAATATATAAATAAATCGAACTTATTTAAATAACAAAAGTTATACCTTCCTAGCTTTGTCTCCTTAACAAGCCTTCTTGAACTTCAAGATCTCCTTAATGCTTCTAGAAAGCAAGCTCGTGCTTGATAACGTGTTGTAAATTGAGTTTAAACTTGCTAAGAACTAGAGAATGAAATAGAAGACTATGAACTTCTACTACTACAAACTACTACTACAAAGGAGAAGAGAAGAAATGAGATAGTTGGAATAAGAAGTTTTCAATCAACTTGGTGTGCTCTTACAATGGGGTTATCACCTTTTATATATGCCATTTGGTATGATGACAAATGTGCCTTAGCAATGTGGAACAATTAACATATACACCCCATGCCATACAACACTTTACAAGTAATCAATGTGGGACAATTAACACATACACCCCATGTCATACAACACATTACAAGTAATTTGACAATACATGGAAGAGTTGGTGTACATTGGAAATAACAATACAAGTTACACTGACTACACAATATGTTGGTGTGCATGCATGGTCATCCACACTTCACAACATCAAGCAATATATTTTTTTATTATTTAAACGAGAGTCGCATGTGCTCCTCAAACCTTACTTTTTGTAAATAATTCCACTATCATCTCATCGAAATGCTTTGGCAACATTGCAATATAATTATTTGTGCGATTGTAAGAACTTATTGTAATTCCATTGTATAGTAGTCATAACTATATTGCTAGTCGAGGTGTTTTTGTTTTGTCATGAGTATTTGTATCAAATTCATTTTTTAATTTAAGTTAATCTACATAAAGTTCATTCATTATGTTTTTGCAATTTTATACCCGATAATATTTTAAGCAAAAATCAAATTATAATTTAAGTACAACAAGAATTTCAGCTAATCGTCGTGACTAGACATAAAATTAATTGGGAGTTTTTCACTAAAGTAAAGGAACCTTACTTTTTAATTTATGAAATAAAGATGGGTACTTTTTATTTACAAAACTAAGGTATGTCTCCTTTTGAAAAGGAGTCATTGATGATGATGTGGCTCCATATGGCGATGACTGTGTTCTATCTGACAAAATAATGAGGTGGAATGAATGACACATTTTCAAAAGGAGTCATCTATACAAAATACAAACCTTCTTATTTACTCCTCAAAAGGAGTAATTTTTTCAACTCAAAGTTGGTGAACTCATGCAAACGTCATGTACGTATCGAGATGGACAAGTCGCATCACGTTCGTATCTCGAGATAGACAACCCGCATCACGCACGTATCTCGAGGTATACAACGATGTAAAGGACACGCACATGTATGGACGTGGACAACTCATGCAAACGCCACGCATGTATCTCGCGGTGGAGAAGTCATGCAAACGACACGCGTCCATGTCGAGGTGGCCGACCCATGCAACCTCGTGCAATTCTATGCAAACGTGTCACACGTATCGTAAGGTGTGCAACTCGTGCAACCTCGTGCAATCCATGCAAACGTCGAGTACGTATCTCGAAGTGGACAACTCATACAATCTCGTCCAATCAATCCAAACCGTGCAAAGGTCATGCACGTATTTTGAGGTGGGCAACCCGTACAAAATGCATCACGCACGTATCGGCGGGACAAGTCATGCAAAACAAGATGCATGTATCTCGAGGTGGACAATCCATGCAAAGCGTTACGCACGTATCTCGAGGGGCAACCCATGCATATCTACTAAAAACCATGCAACACAATCGTGATCATAAGAAGAGATTTGTAGTGAAAAACTGTAAAGGCGAAAACCACGTTATATCTTTATCTAGAATTTAAAATTAAAACAATAAGAAAGTTTTGAAAGTATGATTTCATTCCATAAAAAAAAAAACTTATCATACATGTATATCGACGGTTACGTTGATGTTGTTGCTCGTGATGCAAACCTGGACGTACTTCATGTCGAGTTGGACGTTGTGTTTGTACATCCGTGGTTGAGTTTGTCAAGGTTGCTTGATCTTGCATTGAATTTTGTTGAGTCGATTGATGGTCTTCCTCTGTTTCACTCAACTCACCTCGAGTACTTGATGCTTCCAAAAATCGAAGGTTGAACCGTCCCAAAAATTGACTCCTGTATGTGGTTGGCCGAAAGGAACATGAGGCGGCGACATGCTTAACATGTTCATGAATGAGCCATCTCCACTATATGACATATTGTAATTATAACATGGTGGAATAAATGGACTCGGCATGTATTGAGGCAATGAATGGATACTATGGATGTCTAGGCATTCCATGGTCCATATATGAAGACGACGACCTCGAGTGCATAAGGATCAAATGGTAAGGAGGAAGATTCACGATCGGGCGCTAGATACAAACATTTGAGGTTCTGATTGCATTGGGGACAATGTAGGAATATACCCATGAGAAGAATGACGTGGGGGGATGACCAGTTGGCTACTTGTCACCAATGGCTTGATGTTCTTCTCGCCTCGGATTTGATGAACGTGGTGTAGGAGAACGTCTGCTTTTCTCGCAAGTAAGAGCTCTTTGTATGTTCGGCAAGAATGACGCTGTACGATGGTGGGACGAGTGGCGTCTAGTGCTCCTACCCACCTGATCTCGTGTTTGTGTTTTTCTTCTTCTTACCTCTCTATTTGATTCACCTTGATCATCTTCTTCATCTTCATCTTCATTCCCCTCATCTATGGCACATTCGACATCAATTCCACTATTCCATAGATTAGACCTTTGCACTTTCATCTTCATCTAAGATTTTGATGCCTTCATCAAGCGCAACAAGACATTGCTCGTGCCCATCCTCAATGAACACTAGCTGCAATCGATAGCAACAAGTTACACTCGATATAAAAACAAGAGGTTAGTACACACAATTTTTTTGGTGTAAATCGTGAGAAAGAAGAATAATAGTTTAAAGGTTACCGAATAGTCACGTAAAGCCTGTCGTGTCCAATGAATCTTCAGTGATGATCGATACCACATCATGTAGTCTTGTTGATCGTGTCATTCTTCTTGTTCACGCTAGCGTGACTATGCCGTCACCACGATTTTCCCAAATTTTTATATAGTTTGCGTGAAAAGCCGCCCAATTTTTGTGAACGCGTCCTCGCATCTCGATGCGGTGCGATCGAGTGTCGTAATCAACGCTAGTTTGTGGCACGGCTCGTATCATTCCTAATTGTCTCAAAACTCTTTCATTTAAGTCGATGTCACTTGACTATGTGGAAACAAATTAGGGGACATGTCGATAGCCAACTTCCAAGTGGATCGTCAGTACATATTCGGGAAGAGGCAGATGACTTTGAGCAGGCAAGGTTGTCACACCACATCATCCGCTAGCTTACGCGAATTGAGTGCATCACGCGTAAGGTGATAAAACGTGTGTCGCACTCGAGTAACCGAAAATGCATCGATCCATATGTATAGAAAACTATAAATTAGTAAAATGAAAATGTAGTTAATATTATAGAAATTACGATATAACATTTCATAACTGTGTCCCAGTGGACGTCATTAAGCATCTCTTCTCATCCATTGTTCGAGGTTGAACTCCCAGGAACACCCGTGCCGCCTTGGTGCTATGAATGGAAATTATCCCATGCCCACAATTGTACAAGAATTGATGCCCTCGCAACCTCATGTGCACCCATGTGAGATCCGGCACAACTCCTGTACAAAAAGCCAAACATGCACTCCCTAACTATCTTTGTCCGACCTATGTCAAAATCCTCGAGCAACGGTATAAACATCAAATGTACATATCGATTTGACTTATTCGGTGAATAGACAACCACCGATTAGTTGGAGAATGTACGATCGAACATAAGTCGCACGCACCGACTCCTCATCGATGCAAGCTGCCATGTATAGGCCGGTACGTTACGTTCAAGCCATTCGACTTTTAGTTTATTTCCATGAAGGTCATCTCCAACGGGAATTTGACCAAGTAGCCTCCTCACACACCTCAACATAGTCCGTATCGGTGGTTTCGTACGGAGACATACCTTCGATAGGTAAGCCAGAGCCGTACTGTGTACGTCCCCTGAGTGTAATAGTGCACTCGCCGCATTGCATGTGAAATGTATGTGTCTCGGGGCGCCATCTCTCGACGAATGCAAGAATCAAAGCCCAACCAAAAACCAGAAAAAATGATACGCACGAAATCCCATAAAAGCCACTCGAGAACGTAGATATGAGATCATTTGAGATGATACTCCACCGATTCGATCAACGGTAGCAGTCGTCAGGCCTTACTGCACGTCAGCAATGTATCGTACACCTTAGGGTGAAAATAAGCATGTCGTATATATGTATATTATACGTTCATTCATGAACATTGGATGTATCCATCTTAAAAGGTTTACTCTGACCGTCCAGCGGTCGCGAGGATCTCGCATATTAGAGATTGGAGATGTAATAGTGAAGGATCGCGACGACTTTGAATCCATTTGTGTACGAACTACAATTTAGGGAGTTTTATAAATTAGTCGTGTTGTTCGAAAAGTCGTCACAAATCATTATTAAAGTTTCAATATATAGGAATATGTAAACATTTCATGATGTAAAATATGGATACTTCAAAAGGTTCAATATGATCTAATTACATACTTAAGCCATGAACAAACAATATACAAAATAAACTATTAGTTTTGATTGAAAGATTGAGCTCACTGGACAATTTTTTGTTATGTCCCCTCGCAACAAAACTAAATCGTTGAATGCAAAACAAAATTTGCATGTCATACATACAACACCATTAGAATTCATCAATCAGTGCAGCATGCCTCGGGCTCATGCGATTGAGTCCAAAGTTCTTTGGGGATCGCATTGACATATTACAGACATTGAGGGTTCGCGATGATAAGTATGCAAAGCGCTCCATGCGCGCATTAAATTTCGAAAGTAGGTTTTTCAAGGGCTCATTTTTGAATTTGGTGTTGAAATTGACCATGTGTCGGTGAGATAATAACGGTGTATCCTTTTGGGGGACAAAAATAATTGGTCGGGAATGTTGGCCAGCCTCCGGAATGCCCGGGGTGACGATCGAAATAATGCAAATATTGTCTCGTCATAGTCCGTGTTTAAGCACATGCTAACATCCTTGAAAACCATCCCCAATCAATTCGTGAATTCGGTTTACGCAACAACAAACAGCTACCCAGGTAGATATGTGTCCATTACCATCAACGAATATGGCAATAATCGATAGCTTACCACTATATTTACCATATAAGAAAGTCGCGTCAATTGAAGTAGAGGCATGCACCGTAAAACCTTGGAAGCTTGTATTGATGCTTCGAATCTGCGAAAAACACTCTGAGCGAAATTGAGTGGGGACACTCGGTCAACTTATCTCATCGGAAAGCCCATTGTCTATGTGACCACTGCGATTCGCATGTCCCCAGGACTCTTAATCTTCATCACCGCCAACTAGTTTGGCAATCTAGCGTATTTACTTATCCTCGAATCTCCAAATGCATTTGCAATCGCTTGCCTTCCTTTTGGCATCCCACATTGAGCTTGTAGCTCACTTCGTGTCATAGTATTTTCCCTTAATTATTTGTATTAATGCCTTGATATTTATTGCTTCATCTATTTGGACAATGCTTTGGATCTCTCACGCATGAAGCATGTTGGAATCGAGTTGGGCATGACCCGCGGTCTCGTCGGGATTTATACGGTTGTGCGACACGTCTAATTGTGTGATCTCCCGTAATTGTGTTTTCTTTCTCAAATAAGCACGAAGACGCCACATGCACCGTCTTGCGCATTTCGCATCTTGATCTAAAAAGCCCAGTTGTAGTCGACTCCATCACATGATATTGATAATGTCTATTAACATGCTACACTTTAAAGATTGCATGTTGTAAGTCTTTTTTGTTTGTCAAAACACATCCCTAATTCCAAATCAAAATTAGACATGTCCCCCCTAGCTTCTGTTGATGAGAATGTTGGGTCGCCTTGATGGAGTTAGCCACCTCGATCGATTTCATTATACAAACCGTGATGGTTGGTGAACATCATCATCAATTACTTCCTCCATGAAAATCTCTTCATCGATAAAAAACTGCGTTCATCATCTTGCACGTTTTCCGCCTCACAGAGGTTCATACCTTCAGGTCATCCACGACAACATTTAAGTTTTCCCCGATCGACAGGATGGTGCGGCATCCTCGGCGGGACGCACGTCCCTCGTCAGCGTCATTAACGTCATCATCGTCGTTGGGTTTATCATCACCATGTGGTGATTGCATATGCAATCTTTCCATCATCGATCTAGTGTTTGACGTGCTCACATCTCCATCTACTAGTTGCGATTGAACACGTGGATTTTGAAAATAGTCGCTTGGCTCAAATGTTAAATAAATATCTACCATTGAAGTTAATGATAGATTAGCCACTTTATGCACATCAAGTCGAAGTGCGTGTCGTATTCCGACAATACGGGGACAAAAAGCTGTGAAACTTCTGAGTGACGATAAGTCATTCTTACCATAGTTTCCGTAGATGAGATATTAGATACGTTACACACGTGATTCATCAATTGTTGTCTACTCGTCTCAAACTTAAACATCAACACTAATGATGGGATGTCGTTGTACCTAATGTCATTCCTACCATTTACAATTTCAGCTTACGTTTCGCATAGAAGAGAAATGGGATGTTCTATTTTCCATGACCCATATAATTTATCGGACAATGATGATGTAAAAAATTGCATATATATCAAACGTCATTCGTTTATCAAATTGAGAATTTAAATTGCAAGCAATTTTCCGAAAATGTAGATGATCGCCTTAATAGCTTAACTACAGAGAGCATACTCATTCAAGTCTACATGACATCAATTAAAAACTCATATTTATATCAGCTATGTCAAATTAGGGCATATTTAAAAAAAAAAAAAACAACTCAACATAAATTTCTTGGTTTTAACAAACAAACTCCACATATTAATTTTTTTAAACAAACAAACTCCAAATAAATAAATTTATTTTTTACTAAATTATCAAGTCAAACTTACTCCAAACTTAAATAAATAAATTTTTTAACTTACTATTTCCCTCTTTTTTTCCTTTATCTTCTAATTGGATTATCCCTGAAAAAACAAATAAAAATTAGCTTTTACTTATATAAATATTACTAACTACAACTGAAATGACGTAAAAAAAAAAAAAAAAATTCGAACCTTTTAACAACCTTCAACCCGGATCAAACCCACTAATGTTTATCTTCTATTTGATATTCCTTTGAAAAAAACATAAAAATTCACCCACCTCATGACCCAAACCCAGCGACTACCTTTAGTCTACTATAATTGAAAAAAATGACTCACCCCATGACCCGACCCCTTTGACTCACCCAACTCTATCACACCAAATATAGTTACCCACCCACGACCCAACCCAAGCCATGACAACTCTCTACTCTCTCTCTCTCTCTCTCTCTCGGTCTCTCGGTGTCAAGGTCCCCCTCTCTCTCTCGGTCTCCAGGCTCCTCTCAACTCTCTCTCGCGGTCTCTCGCCTCTCTGGTCCCCTCAATCTTCGTGTCTGCTGTTCGGTTGCTCTCTTTTCCCTCTCCTGGTCTCTCCAACTCTCTCTTGTCGCTACTTTCTCCCTCTCTCCCTCTCGTTGGTCTCTCCCACTTGCCCGGATTCTCTCTCGCTCGCTTTCTTTCCCTTGCACCTCGGATTCTCTCTCTCTCGCGCTTCTCTCGCCATTACTTCGGGAATCTCTCGTTACTCTCTCGGTTGCTCCCGCCCCCACCAACACCCACCTTAAAATACCCGAGCATGGTGGCTGCTCCTACCCCTAGCCTCGCAAAACCTACGCATGCCGAACCTCGAGAACGCGGTGGAATATATTCCCTGCGTTCTCGAGGAACATAACGATCACGGGGTACAACACACGAATGGCGCATTCCCGAGAATGCGCCATTCGGTGTAAGTGGACCAATCCACATGGCGTCCACGTGGGTTGTTTCACAATACACGAATGACGCATTTTTAGAATGTGTCATTCGTATATTCTTTCCCTACGATTGACAATGTAGGACACCAATGGCGCATTTTGAAAATGCGCCATTTGTGTAAACATTTTCGGGTACATCTAAAAACGTATTTAGAAAAGGCGATTTACCTTAGTTTTAGAATAAAAAAAAAAACCTATCTTATTTTACTCATTTCTTTTATTTTTAACGGTACATCTGTAATTTTTCCATTAATTGCCTTGATAAAGTACATTAATTCATTAATTATATTTGTTTACAATTCAAATTGCTTAATAGATACAATAACTAAATTAAAAGATTTTTATTAATGAATGCTACGATAAACTTCACTAATAGTTTTTATTATGAAATCCTACAATACTAAATTTTACTAATTACTATCAAATGGTGTTTGCTCAAATAGAAGAAGCTAGAGGATCCCAAGTAAGGTGTCTATTTTGAGTCTTTATAATTCGAAATTTGGAGAATATAACACTTACAACTGGAAGAGCTTCCCTTTTCTCAACAAAAAAAATAACTGCTTCCCCTTGTACATTCAACTTGGCCTTTTGAAAGTTCAAATAAAATTAGTATCATTATTATCATGTATCATAATGTAATGATATGAATAGCTCGCTGAATGTCGATTTATTAGACTTCACAAAGTTAGTTCAAGTGGTTGTGGACTTGGCCCTTTTGTAGATATCTTAATTCCTATCATTTCATGTAACATATGTAAAGTCGTTTTTATAAGGGAGCTTTATTTTCTTATGAGCTTACTCGACTCAAGTACTCACATTAGTTCGGTTTCATGTCCATTCCACTAGCGAGCTTTATTATTTCATGGATTGACTTGGACTCAAGTCTATATTAGTTTGACGAGTCGGAACTTTTGGATAGCATGATGCTAAAAGAAAAAAATTGTATAAATAAAAATATGTTATAAAATTACTTTGAACAAAGCTTAGAAAGTAAATAAAGAACTAGAAAATAGAATAAGAGAAGAGATGGTGGAGAAATAAGAGAACTATCTATCATTCCAACATTGTTGTGTATATTACATGGAAGACCCCTTTATATAGCCTTTTTTGTCATAATGAGATGAAGACCAAGGGCACAATTTACTCTTATATATAATAGGGCAAAACTAATGATTTTGGTCCGCTTGAACTTTATGTTTTTTATGCTTTTAGTCCACTTTGAACTTTATACTACTACATGAATTGGTCCTTGAACTTTCGCAATAATTCTACATTTAGTCCTTCCACCATTTAAAGTGTTAAATTCCCACCAACGTGGGTAACAAAAGTGTCGTGTGACTAGTCAAGGAGAGCCAAATTTGGATTTATATTATTGAGCAGGAAACTGACCTCCGGATCTACCAGCCAACGAAAGTTTTGAAAAAAATAATAATTTTCCTTCAAAACATAAAAAACTCAAAGTTTAGGGACAAAAACATAAAAAACTTAAAGTTCGGGGAGAATGTACATAATCAGGATGTACAACAATCAAAAGTTCGGTGGACCAAAAGTATAAAAGACTCCAAAGTTCAAGGATCAAAATATGTTTTGCCTATATAATACAATATTAACTAGCAATTAAATAGGTATTACATAAGGATTGGATAGGAATGGTCATCCAATTTCTCCATTACATTTACAGCACTCCCCTTGGATAAAGGCACTCACTACCCAGAGAATATGTCCTCGTTAAAACCTTTGCTAGGAAAAATCCACTACTGTGAGAAAAATCCGGCAAAGGAAAAGAGTAACATCATTCGTCATCTAATGTTGCTTACATAGAGTATGATATTGATAGAATTGCTTCATTAAAAACCTTTCTAGGAAAACTCAGTTGGATAAAACCTTCAGCGAAGGGAAAAAAAGTACAATACACTTATCAATTTTGATATGAAGTGTTAATATTATTAGGATTGCCTCGTTAAAACCTTGCTAGGAAAACCTAATGAGATAAAACTATAGCTAAGGAGAAAAGAGTGCAATACACTAATCAATAACTCATTTGATTCTCCCCTTCATGTTCACATGGGAGAGACATCGATATATTACATTGCAACAAATCATTGCAACTAATTTAAAAGAATACAGATATCCCGATCTTTTTACACAGCAAGCATTTGCATGGTTCTTGTGCATTTTATTGCCGCCTTGAGGACATCATTTCCTATATGAACCTTTAATCTTTGGAACATATAATTTTGTCACTCTTTTATATTAACAATTACATCTTGTTGTTAATCAATGATCTTGTGAACTTCAAGTTCATATTAAATTTATACATGGAGAACAATATATCACATTTGATGTGTTTCAAACAATTTCATGCCATTACTTTCTTGAATTGAACTTTATATCTCCTAATGGAGGAAAAATTGCTTGAATAAAGTGACAATTATCAAGATATTGTTATAAATAAATCTTTAATGAGCCAATTAGGGGCTCAAGACATCTTATAATATGCTTAATAGATAGTTAAATCAATATAAGTCTTTTATTGATTATATTGACTTACCCTTGAGATAATCACCAAATTAATAAGAAATAAGCTTCCATAAAGGATGTCCATGCGCAATTTATAATATTTTCACATTATTAATGATTATGAGATAATCAAAACGATCACTCCATATTGTGGATGTCATTAGATGATTTGATTTATGACTTACATTCATTTGAATATGTCTTTTATATTCGAGAGGAAGCTAAAGTGCGATTTCTTGTTCTCAGAGTTAAATCATATATAATCATAAAGAGAATTATCTATTATTCTAAGTATATTTCTTCTCGGATAAAGCATTAACAATATAATTGTTGTACGCAGATATTGTTCGAGACGTTAGCCTCGCTAAGTTCAAAATAGAGAAATATTCTCTTTTATATTATAATGTGCATGTAGCAAAATGAGCAAGACATGCATTGTTACGCCACTTTATTTAGGTCATGATTTGAACACGTCTCAATGTGTCAATTGTAATGAACCATAAAATTCATAATTGAACCTTTGATTGACATGGTAAAGATTGTCACCAAAATATTTGGACATGTATATGACAATAACATTAGTGCATGATGGCATTTCATCGTGGAAATAGTTATTCATGATTTTGAGCATGCTCATTGTCAATAATTTTGCATTCATATTTCATGTGGTATGCACCACTTTTATTCTACTTTCGGTGAAATTATTACTACCAAGACCTTTACCGATTCATTTCACTTTTTCACGTCAATAATTTTATCATTAGCATGACTATGGTCATTTTATAACGCAACATATATTACATGAAGTTAATGACAATTGGACATGTAGGTGATATTATATGTATAATATCTCATAATCTTACTCACCTGACTACTACTGAGACAAAGAAATCAATTCATAATATTCATATTGAATTGATATACGCTCATTGATATTTTTATTGCAATAATATATCGGAGAAGCGTAAGATTTTTATAATTGTCTCATCGTCACATTTATAGCCTCGACTCGAATAGGTAATTAAAATTGTAGAATTGTAATTCATATTGATGCTGATTTAATTTTGTAGCTTCAGAATCTGTACCCACTCATTTGTAGAGCTTTTTGGAAGCATCACCAATATTTGGGTGTTTATATTCATAACTCCATAAGATGAAAGGATGTTATAAAGTGAAATATTCACTTTTCAAATCTCTATAGTAGATATTGAGTGAATAAAAATTAGTGTTATGCGCATTAACCTTGTATAATGCTCTATTCTATGATTTTAACATCTATAATTGCCTTGACAAATAGTTCTTGTCAAAAATATCCATGGCAACATATATATTCAATCAAATATAGTTTTTGAAAAAATATATTAAATAGTTTTCTCATTTGTATGTAAAATAGATAGTATACGTTACAATCCATGTTCATAACTCTTTATTATTTTATGCTATAGCATTAAAACCTATTATCGTTGTATGAGTTGGCCATGGGACAACCTCCTGTGTTGGGTGGCAATATACTTAGGGAGTCTCACTTAACAACCATGCCTCATCGAATCGGGATAACCCGCTCTCCCTTTCAATATTTAGCTTTCACCGGGACAAGGCTTACTCTGCCATCAACCAGCTCCAAACCACTATCAACTCAAACTTATAAACATTATTTGTATTATAAAAAATCGAGAATATAACATAATTAATCGAATTAATAATTTTAATGAGAAACTTAATATAAAAAATTTATGATCATAGAAAAATGCCTTTCAATTAATGGCAAAAACGAATTCGTACATAAATAATATATACTTGATATTTTATAAAAATATTTAACAATACGATGAGCGTTGTTAGCATCGCTTGATGAATTTGTCCATAGACAACTTAGAGTGAGTAGCCTCAGCATCTTCTTGTTTCCCAACCTATGGTATTGCTAATGCTATTTTTTATTTAATATGAATGCTTTTTAATATAAAATATTTATTTACGAAATGGATAAATTAAACAAGCAATATGGTCCAAGATATATGGTAATATTGTTTGATGAACATACTCAAACTAATTTTTGTACTCTGACTTCATAAAAGTAACTCAATCAATTAAGATAACATTAGCTCATAATTTTGAATCATATTAAATTTTGCATAAAAATATATATGAAAGTGTACATATACATTAATTAGGCATATCAAAGTTGTTTTGATTCTATTATTAGTACAACTAAAAATAATTGTTTTAATTGGCTTGATAAAGAATTCTAGAGATTAGCTTGATTAAAAGAGGATGATGATGATATTTATATCTTTTAGATTTAAAATATATACAACCTAATAGACCTCCCGTATTCTAAATCGATCAATTAATTGTAAGTATAAGTAAAATTGTGTACATAAGTAATCCAAAGTTTAACTTGCATATTCAAGACAATTAATTAGTAAAAAAACACAGTAATAAATTACTAAAATATATTAAAATTTCATATTAATTATGCGGAATCTGTCTAAAGAATATAAAGGAGAGACCATTTTACCGTATTTCATCGTTTTAATTAAAAATAAAAACTCTCCTTCTTATTTAGTAGAATAATCGGGATAGTTGGATCAACCATTACTAAATTATTAATCACGACCCAATTGACACATAGAAATTCATGGGATTATAAAAAAATAATATTTAATTAAGGCAAAAGTATAGGTCATGGCAAAATAGAAGATAGCCAATAATTTTTCACAACAATTTTTTGTATCACCACTATATATGCAATAACCTGTTCAAATTTATAGTTTCATTACTTTTCATACATAACAAAACAAAATAACAATATCCCATTGATTTACAGTTTATTAATACATCAAATGAATAGAAGTGGGTACCTCAAACAACATGTGCGCATCGAAAATATGTCGGTCAAAGACTCTAAAATCTTTGGTGCTTTTTTTTTTTTACAATCATTTTTGTTAAATAAGAAAAATGCGTTTCAAATAAAAAAATTGAATACTAACCAAACCAAAAAAAACTTGGTCTTTCAAATTAGAAACAAAATTGCTTGTCTCATACAAATATCCTTTCCTATTTAAGACCATGTTACTTAAAAGTATGACGTATTTATGAAATGAAAAATAGATGTTTGTATTCAACTTAAAATTTATGTATAATTCTTGATCCATGATCCGCCAAGCTTGATGTATTATAGATGTCACTTAGCTTGCTACATAACATGCATGCTGAATATAATGGATAGTGGTCTAACATCTAATTTTTTCTTTAGATCTTTAGAATATAGCCAAAATGAAAAGTGCGTTCATCATTTAAATTCTCTATGTGATCTAGTAAGGCGATAAAGCAAGACAATCGAAGTTTGCTAAGTAATACATACTTAGCTTGAGGCACATGACATAAATTGTTGCTATACATCAAACCTTGGTGATGCAGGCATATGTTTATTTATCATAGGGAAAATACCTACTTTATAAATTCTCAAATTAAAATATATAAACTCATAAAAAAAACAAGATAGCAAAGTGAATTGAATAACATTAGAAATCAAAACGATCAGCAACATGACGGTATTTGTAGGGTAAACATAAAAAAATATTTACAATTAAAAATTCACATATCAAATGAAAGAACATATATATACCTTTGGAGCTTTATTACCTCAAAGCACTTTCTTGATTTTTGAAGTTTCTTATCATGTAGTAGGCACACTCGTCTTGATAACATGTTATAAAATTACTTTCGAACAAAGCTATGAAAAGTAAATAAAGAACTAGAAAATAGAATAAGTTATAGTTAGATGAGGAAAAAATATAGGAGAACTATCTACATTCCAACATTAATGGTTGTGAACATGGTTACATGGAGATGACCCCTTTATATATCCTTTTAGAGTCATAACGAGATGAAGACCAAATGACACAAGTTACTCTTATATATAATACAATATTAACTAGCAATTAAATAAGGGGCTTTTTCTAAATGAAATTAGGGTGGAGATACAATTTATTTCTCAAAATATTACAGGTTTACTTTTAAATTCCAAAAGTAAGGTGATAACTCCTTTTGAAATGAGTTATCATACGATGAGGTGGCATGCATGGTGTTGAGTGTGGAAGAACAATTGTATAGATAGCTCTATTTTGAAAATGAGCTATCTATACAAAGCATGGTAAGCGAGGTGGTAAGTGCAGGTGGATTAAGGAATTGTATAGATAGCTCATTTTGAAAATGAGCTATCTATGGCAAAACTATACACTCTAATGAATGACTCAATTTTTTAGAAAATGAAGCTATCTATACAAAAATTTTTAAAAAAATGTGAATGATACGCGCATATGGAGATGGACGACCCGCGTGGACCCGCAATGTCTACTCGCAGTATCTTAAGGGAAGCGATAACCAATGAAACAACGCGCCGATATCGACGCTGGACAACCCATGGAAACTTCACCCATGTATGACCAATTGGAGGTTTCATGGAAATCGGCAGACACGTCTTCGAGGGTGGGTGACCCATTGCAACCTCGTGCAACTCACGTGCAAACGTCACACACGCTGTCTCGGAAAGGTGATAAAGCGTTTCAATGCCAACATCACACATGCATGTATCTCCTGGGATTGGACAACACATGGAAACGCATCAAGCACGTATGTTGAGGTGGGGCGAGCCATGCATCTTCAAATGCAAACCATTCAAACGCTTAGACAACATATCCTCAAGGTGTGGACGAACTCATGCAACCTCGTGGCAATCCATGCAAACCATGGCCAGAATGTGAAGCACATATTTCGACAGGTAGTACAACTCATGCAGCTTCAATTGCGATCCGCTGAAACATCCAGAAAAAGAATGTTGCAACTCAGGGAGTAGATAAGTAATGCAAATGCGAGACAGCAATAGAATTGGACAATCCATGCAAACGTCATGCGCGTGTCTGAGATGACCTATGCATATCCACTACGGATACATAGACTATGTAAAAAGTGACGCCATGTTGCGAGGCGGACAGGCCGCCTGACAGGTACGACACGGGCGCTATTGGGTGACCTGTCCGTGGTCATCCTACGTGGGCGTATTCTGAGATATCGCCTTTGAAAATGCGCCCTTTGACATCATATTCGTGGCACAATCCACGTGGGACATCCATGCTGATATCGCCTTT